>LJPI01001822.1:0-82466 GCA_001430955.1 Chrysosporium queenslandicum | reverse complement strand
CCTCGCCGCCGCAGACGGCCTGGCGGAAGCGCAGCGCGGCGGGGACGCACAGGTACGGCGTGTCGTCGTTGGTGGCGACGAACTCGAAGAGCATTTCGAAGGCGGATTTGGCCGGGTTGGATGTGGGCAGGACGGGGGCGAAGCGGATGGGTGGTCCCGTGGGGCAGGCGTCGGCGAGGATGTCCGGGGCGGGCTGGAAGCCCCAGGATGTGGGCATGGTGGAGCGGATGAGGTGTTGGTTGCGGAGGGGGACGTGGAAGACGGCGCAGGAGCGGGGGGTGAAGAGCCATCTGGAATGGGGGGAAAAGCAAAGCGGTCAGATGACGGGTTCTCTTTCTTTCTTCCCTTTGGGAAACAGAGTGCGTAGGTGGAGGGTTGAGGACTTACTTGTGGCAGTTGCTCACGAAGAAATCCGCGTCCAACGCGGCCAGGTCCAGCGGGATATGCCCGATGCCGTGCGCCGCGTCGACGCACGACAGGATCCTCTCGTCGCGGCAAATCCGCACCATCTTCTCGAACGGGAACCGCACGCCGGGCTGGCTGACGATCGTATCGAACAGCGCAACCTTCACGTTCAGCCCGTCGGCGCGCGCGCGGCGCACCGCCTCCGTGAAGCGCTGCACGATCTCCTCATGCGTGCAGGGGAAGTCCAGCATGACCTTGCGGGCGCGCAGGGGCGTGCGCTCGGCCAGATACGCGATGGTCTTCTCGCACGCGCCGTACACGCACGAGAAGTACACGACGATGTCGCCGGGGGCGTATTCCAGGTTGCGCAGGACCAGGTTGACGCCCGTGGTGGCGTTCTTGACGAAGACCAGCTCGCGCGTGGGCACGTTGAGAAGTCTGGCCGCGGCGGCGCGGGCGTCGTCGATGTATCTGGGGATGTTGTAGCGGATGAATATGTCCGGGGTGCTGTCGAGCTCGGCTTGGAATTTCTGTCGCTCTTGGAGCACGGCGGTGGGGAAGGTGCCGAAGGAGCCTGGGATTATCGCGGTTAGCGGAATAGTATCCAGTGTAGTGTAGATAGACGAAGTCGGTCATGCCATGGTTCAGATTCTTCCAGTTCGGGTTCAGAGGGAATAGCTTCAGCATCGAACGCCCAAAGGGAACCGTCTCGTCAGAAGCCGGCGCCGAAGCAGACAATGACCCCATCTTCAGTTCTTTTGTCCAAAGTAGTTCTTCGTCTTTTTATCAACCAGCAGGTCGAATCGGTATGATTTGTCGAGGACGTGGAACAAACCTCGGGGTCTGCCCACACCTTAAGTACTACTGGCCCTGGAGATACTTCAACCGGACCACAACCCTCCTGCATCACATTCTCTTCCGGATCTCTTCAAAGCAACCGGGGCCTCGACTCGACGCTGCAAAAGACAAAAGGGCGTAGAGCTTATCGGCATGGCGTCACCGGCTTGGCGACGGCTGGGCGCGGATGTTCTCCAGGAAGACACCAAGGTTGTGGAGAGAGAGGGCACGAGTGGACAGCCTGATCCGTATTCCAGCATCGAGTCCCCGTCAGAGTGAACATGTGGAGGAATGCGGAGAGTGGAGATGAACCGGGGTCACAGCGCAATGAAGCAATCCACGAGACCAGGTTGGATTTTTATTCAATGGCAAAAATCTCTGTCTTTAGCGAGAAACAAATGCATGGAACTTGAAGCATGGATCGCATACAATACATCAAGACGAACACTGGCATGTAGTAGCTTATGTCCATCGGCAGCAGACAAAATCACACCGAACAAAGCAACTCGAATTCAAAAAAAGTGTAGAGCTATTCTTACAAATCGAGCCCAGAAGGTGAAAATGCTGACAGAAATCGTTGCTGTGCCCGCTGTCAATGCCTGAATACGTAGGATCACCATGACCATTATCCATCTTCTTCATTTACCGCTTTCCCTTCTTCTTGGAGACGACCTTGAAAGGTGTGTTCGCATCATCCCGATGAGTATTGGCCGAACCTTTCTTGGCCACCTCGTTCCATCCATCAGAAGCACTCTTGGAGTCAGCCAGACCGGCACCAAACATATTGCCACCTGATGTCGGGATTGGATCAACGATTCCCTTGTCTGCGAGCTTGCGACGGCGGATGAACTCCTCGGCGAATCGGCGACCATCGAGAGTCTGGGAATTGGCGTATACAGAATCCGAGATGATCTCAGTCTCCGGTGGAAGAAGGATGAGTTGTTGCACAAAATCGTCAACTATTATCAAGCGTCAGAGCTACAATACATCAGATGATCACCAAATATTACGAGCACCTACCGTTGATAGCACTATTCAACCCCTTGCCCAGAGCTAGCTTGGCCCATTTCGACAGTTCTTCAGTCGCCTTGTTTGGATTGGTAGGCGTTGCGATAGTGGCTGCCCGTGCGACTGTCACCGGTCTTGGTTTGGCAGCAGGAGCAACAGGCGTAGCGCTGGTGGCAGTTCGTGTAGGTGCCGGCGGGGCAGCCAACACCTTTGGCTTTCCACCTGCGCCGACTGTAGTCCAAGCACCACCAGACGAGGCTGTAGGTGCGGGAGCGGCGATCTTGCCCGCTAGGTCGGCATAGCGCTTACCTGCGGAAGCGGCTGCGGTACTTACTGCGTTGGCTTGTGCGTTGGCTGCAGCAAGTCGCTGTTTACGAGCCTCCTCTTCCTTTTGGATCTGCGCGAGAGTCTTCTTGGGTGCAGCTGCGTTGGGGGTGGATGGCTTGCCGGCCAACGGTTTTGCCCAGACGGAACCTGTCGGGGTCGGAGTAGCGGGAGATCCAGAACTTGCCCAATTAGCTGTCGACGGAAGACCAGGAACAGGTGGTGGTGGTTGGTTGGCGCGCTCCTGTTCGGCCAGCGCACGACGAGCAGCAGCAGCAGCTTCTTCCAATTTAGCAGCCTTTCGAGCCTCGGCTTCTTGAATTTCCTTCAAAGAAGGCCCCTTTTGAATCTCAGTAGCCTGCGTCGCCCAAGGCGCAATGGACGTTGTCTGAACTTCGGCAGCAGGGGTCTGATTCTGAGAACGGGAACCGGCAGCAAGGGTATCAGCAATATTCTGTTTCCTTTGAGCGGCCGGAGCTGGAAGAGGGGACTGTGAAGGTGGCGGAGGGAACGGCTGCGGCATTCCAGTGTCAACCTTTTGCCACGGGCCTTCTTGCTGAACAGATGGTGCCTGGGCCTGTTGAGCCTGTTGCTGCAACCTTTGCGCTGTCGCGGCATTCTGCACTTGCTGGGTAAGGGACAGAGGAGCCTCGTTGCTAATGGGCACGTTTTGCGCTTGTTGAGCTTGAGCGTTAAGCATTGACACTACTTCATCTTGCTGTGCAAGATTCTCCGCCGAAGGAGCAGGTGGGTGGGTGGGAAGTCCCTCGGTTTTGCGCGCAGATATCTCCTCATCAGTTTTTCTCAGTGCATGAAACTGGCGCAAGCGCTCTTCACGAGCCTGCTGGTCGAAAATATCAGTTTGGGTCTTATTAAACTGCTCTTGTTCTTGCTGGAGGTGGCTCCGGTCCTGTAACATTGTTGCCACAGCATCAGGATGCACTGCAGCCTCGGGCTGTCTTGCTGCAAAGGAAGGGCCAGCACCGAAAGGGTACTGAGCGGTGCGGTTGATATTCAAACGGTCAAGCAGAGTAGGAAGCTGTTCTTGAGTTGTTCCAATAGCCTCTTGAATTGGCATCTGAGGGGCAGCATTTGATATTGCAGCCGGTCTCAGCTGCGGCTCAAAATACCCAGGTAGCGGCTGTGGTGGCTGGATTGGAGCCTGCATAGGAGGCGGCTGATACGTTGCCGGTGAAGCAATACTACCGTAACTAGGCTGACTCTGAAGGCTGTGAGCGCTAGAGTGGTGCTGCAACTGGGGATGAATAGCGTGAGCTGGGTTTTGGAATTGCATCTGCTTCAGTAATGCTTGCTGCTGTGCCAAGTGCTCCTTTTGACGAGCCATCATGTACTGTTCTTCTTGCTTTCGGCGTTCAAGTGCATTTTGTTGCTCAGCCGTCAGGGTGGTACCAAAACTAGGGAAGCTATTGGCAAATGGAGGTTGGACAACACCGCTCTGTGTAGCCGAAGACCATGGAGCTTGAGTAGTTGGAGGACCATGGGGAACCCCGATCTGCGGCACAAGGAAAGGCTCTCGAGAATTGCCGATGCGTCGAACAAGTTGACCCAGCGGTTCGTACTCTGCATCTTCGAGTTTCTTAACCTGAAGCTCCGCGGTGAAGAAACCGGCCTTGAACCAATCGTGCATTTCAAGGCCAGACCATGGCCCTTGGGTGTTTCCTTTGTGGTCACGATAAATCCAACGCATGCGATCAGGCATGACCATCTGGCGTTGTTGGGCGGGTGGGAGCTGATTTGCGGGAGATGCTCCAGTGGACTGACCCCCGCCCTGATTCGCCTGGGAACCACCTTCAAGTGGCGGCTGGTTTGCCTGTACTGAGCCCTGCCCAAGAGCCGAAACAGGGGTCTGGGATGAGGATACAGCTGCGGAGGCGCTCGGCTTCTCGGTAGGCATGAAAGGATCTTTCAAGATGTTAGTGTATGCAGTAAGACTTTGTGAAGTAACGTAAAAGCAAAGGAAAAGAGTACCCACCTTGCGGTCTGATGGCTCCCTCACTTGATTGTTCGCGCATTTGATCTTGCATCGCAGGTGGGAACAGTGACCCTAGTTTGCTAGGTCGAGTGGTTGCGGTGCTGGAAAGGGCGCTGTGTGATCCGAAAAACCCACCAGCCCCCAAAGATGACAAGCCAGGAGAGTGCAGCTCCGACATTGGTCCAAAGATTGGGTCGCCGAAAGCGCCCATGAATGCGGATCTCTCACGAGTCGGAGTGCCAGTCGTGGCAGCAGTTGGCCATCCGGCAGAAGTACCTAGCGGAGGAAGGCCGCCGAGGCTGCCCAATCCCGAAAATGTTCGATTCCCACCCACGCTTGACGTCTGGCTACGATCTCCAGCGGTGATGTCCCCGGTAGTTCCACCTCTAGGGAAGGACGCGAACGCCGAGGGCCCGGAATCTTCGCGCAATTCACTCAGGCTTGGCAAGTGTGCATGCTGTATATCAGACCCATTTGTGGCCACTTCGTCGGTGTCAGCTCGCTCTCCATGAGGAGACTGGTATGGGTTGGTATGAGTTGGGCTCATGGGCTCATGACCGTGGAGATGGCTTGGTGTATGGGCAGCAGATGGCAGGCCGAATGCGGATAATCCGAATTGGTCAATTCCAGTGCTGGGGGGATTTAGACCTTGTCCACCCAAAGCAGCGCTTCCGCTTCGGGGTTCCTCGAACGGATTGGTGTCACTGCGTGTCGGACGGTTCTGGAGGGCATCTGCCTGGGTATGTGGAGGACTGTCGTTTTCGGTTTCAGGAAGACGGTCGAGGATAGACGGTTTCTCTTTGGCGCTGGTACCAATGTCCTCGGAACTGCTTTTAGACAATAGGTTCTTGAAGCGACTTTCGCCCCGTAGACTACCAAAGCTAGTTTTCTTCTCCGCCGAAGGAGATGCAATAGGTCCAAGCGAGAAGTTCCCAAAGGAGCCCATAGGCGAAAAGGCAGAGCCATGCGAGCTAGTTGGCCACGGCGAGGAGGTAGAGGTGACAAGTGGATTAGTAGAGCTACGTTTGAGGGTCCCAAACGGAGATGTGATATCCAGGGGCGTATCGCGACTTGCACCTTCTTGATCCTTCTCTTCCAATTTTGAGTTCGAAATGGAATCCCGGAAGTCGGTCTTTCTGCGCAAGAGGGATGGAGGCGGGGTGGAAGTGTTGGGTTCATCGCGGAAGAAACGAGAATTGGCGGTCGGGGACATTGTGTTTGCCAGAGAGTCTCCGGTACCGCGACGACGAGGGCCAGGGCGCCCGGCTCCTGGAGACGAGGTGTTGAACGAGTTCATGTGGCCTTGCGAGTGGGAAAACGAAGACTTGCGACCCATTGGTCCACCAGACACGTTACCATCCTTTGAAGCGTTCTGTGGGGGAGGCTTGAGCGGAGAATTGACAGAAGTGGAAAACAGCTAAAAAGGTGAAAAGTCAGAGATGCCGGCGATAACATTACGCGCTGAGACAGCGGAGAAGAGGGAGGAAACAAACGTCTTTCTCTTCCTGGGTCATGTCCATCAAGGACAGGGGCTCTATCTTTCCACCGTGATCCCAACACACTTCGGGGCCGGCGTGACTGTCTTTGAAATCGTCCCGTTTGCCCCAGCCGCCGTTTGTGGCGGGGCTTGATTCTTCCAAAGGGTTCCAGTCGGCCATGAAATGATCGGTTATGTGCTTGCCCCAGTCCTTTAATTCTTTCTGGGTTTTGTAGAGGCTGAGCAGCTGGTCTTTCGAGTATCGACTGCTGTCGGGTCCCGTCCCTCCGCCGAACGCACCAGACTGATAACTTGAGTTGAGGTGAGGAGGAATGTAGGCCGGGACGGTGGGAGTAGTGGATGTGCTCGAGGTTGTCTGTGTGGCGTCCCGGCTGTGGGATGTGTTGGTCGCGAGAGAGGGCCGACGAAACGTCTGGGTTGCTCCGTTGAGACGATTCCGGGACCTGCAAGTGCTCAAGGAGGTCAACATGGGATCTGCGTACAGAAGACAGGGGGACATGTTTGGGGAAAAGCGTGATCCAATGGAATGGAAAAAGAAATTCTCGTACCATTCTCCGCTACTCAAGCCTTCTCTTCTGGAGGAGTCTGTGTTGCCAGCAGCAGCGGAGGCGAATGTCGATGGAAGAGGTGAAGGCATGGTGAGATTCGAAAGGCGTGCACTCTCTTGTCCCAATTGGCTGAAAGCGTATTACAGGTGGAGGAAGGTCAGAGGATCGTTGGCGGCTAAGCAACAGGAGGCGAGTGGTTGGACAATCCAGGAGAGGATCAAAGGCGAAAAAAGAGGGATTGCGAAGTCGAAACAGCACGTCGTTGCTGGGGAGTCAAAGAGCTGGGTAGCGAGGAAACAACACGGTCAGTCTGGCAGGAGCAAGAAGAAGAGGACGGTGGGCAGCAAGCTGGGTGGCTGGAACTGGGGGATCTCAGAGACAAACGCGGTCAGGGGAGCAGGACGAGCTGTGTCGTCGTCTGATACCACTTACCTCTTGGGATGCGAGAGATCTTTTTGGGCGAAACACAAAGGCGAGAGTCGTCTGGATGTTGCTTTTGGCTTGTTTGGCAGTGCGAAAGAAAAAAATGGCCAGCACGCGCCAATCACCGCCCCCGCGTGGCAGCAGGGCGTGGCCCCAGCCTGCCGCCAGCCTGGAGTGCGGCAGTGCGTGCGCATTAGGCCGGGAGTGCCGTGTGCACAGCCTGCCGCCCTGCAGTCGAGGTTGCAATCAGCCAGCAAGACGCCCAAAGACGGCGACGATGATCATCATCTCGGCTCTGTTGCGCTGCTGCTGGTGCACGCTGGGTGGTTGATGTCATCCTCGACGGTCTGGATTCCCTTTTGCCTTCTGGCTGTTGTGCTCCCGAACTTGCCGGCTGATTTAACCGCTACTGCTCCTACGCCTCTGGATTGGCAATCACTTGGATACACTCCAGTGCCTTGAAGACAGCAACCTTGGATTGCCGGGACGCACCGGCAACTCTCTCTCTCTCTCTCTTGGTCTTCTGCTACAAGCTTCCTTGGACAGGAACCGAGTGCCTTTCTTTCTTCTTTGCCAATCATGTCTGCTCAATTCATTGGCTGGCACCAGCCCTACTCTCATATACCCATAGGTAGCATGTCAACCGACGGCTCAATCTTCCTGGTCAGGAGAACTCGGGAACCATGTCCATAAACGCTTCCGAGCCTTCTGGCCATTGTGCGCAGATCTGCCTTGTTTCGCGCCCCTATCGCCCGCCATCGGCCCTTGGTGCCGAAGGTCAGCTGTCACTCCTCTGCGCACAGGGCTGCCGTGTTTGCTACTTCTTCTTCGTCGCGTTTGACGGCCGCGGGCATTTGTTGAGAACCGCCAGAACGCATGGGCCCGTTTCCGAACTGCCCAACAGCAGCATTTCTAAGTCTGGCATGCAAGCAGCCCGCGTTGATGTGACAATGCTCAAAGCAAACATGGACCCATGCTGGACGTCTAGCTGGGTCACCAAGAAAAGAAAAAAAAAAAAAACACATAAATACCCCGAAGACGTCTTCAAGAAGAAAATAAACCCCCCGCTTGCTCAAAAGCCACAATCCCCCTGTTGATCCTCTTTCGATTCGGACTGATGTTTACAATCTACGTCCTTGATTGCACTCCAACTGAGCCCCCTATACCACTTCTCCAGAATCGTTAGGGACCATATGCACTGGGGCGTAACGCCCTGGATATCACTACCCATCTGGCAAACGCTTACCGTCTGGCATGAGACCGTCCCATGATGTTTGCTCAACGTTCTCGTCAACCGTCTGATTCCAGAGGATGGAGAGCCCTGCTCCCAACCCCTCTTATCTTTAGGCCCGGAGGCGGCAACCACCCGTATCAGCACCACCGCGCCGGATTTCGCAGCGGGGAGAACCTGCTCGCCCAGCGACAAAACCGCCAATCACCGCAGGCTCCATGCAACTGTCCCCACGGAGGCTGCTTTTGTCCGCCGATGCCATCATGGCTCGCTCACCAAGGGTTCTATCCACATACCATCCCTCGCAACGTCCATCACCACCAGGACATGCACACCTTGGTCCGCCGACCTCATCCGGCAAGACGAGCAAACCCTACACAACACCAAGAGCGCCCACAGGTCCGTCGTCCCGCCCGGCTCGTACCCCTTCACAACCAGCCCGAGCCGATCCGTGCAAACATACCAGCACGGCGTCAGGGACCCATGATCATACGCCCGGCCCGCCTGCGCCACCCCGGCGTCTCGGAGCACGACAGCTCTGACGACGACGTGAGCTATATCCTCGACCCGTTGGACAGTGAGTATATCTGCTCCGACGACGACGACGGCGACGACGGCGAGTGCAGCTTCGACAGGACCCGGCCGCGCCGCCGCTCGTCCTCCTTCTCGTCCAGCAGCTCCGTGGCCTCTGGGTCCGGGTGGTCGATGTTCCACCGTCCCCGTCACCACGTTGCCTTCGCCGACTGGGACGATGCGGCTTCGTGGTCGAGGGAGAGAGGCAATGCGCGCTGGTTCACACCAAGGTGGCGAAACTAGGCTCTACAAGCTCGCTCCTTTTTGTTTTCCTTTACCAGTTGTACAAATTCATTCGTTGTGTCATAATCTTCTTGTCTACTAGTTTACATGTTGTTAATAAGTCGATGGGAACGGGAGGTCAAATTGTCCATGCTATTCTCTGCTTGGTGTTCTACTCAAGCCATCAATCATAAAAAGGAAACGGGAAAAAAAAAAAAAACCAAAGGGGTAAACGGCATTGATGGAGAATCATAGCAAATCAATACACATTGATTCTACTCCGGAAACTCAAAGCATTCTTCCCAGCTTAATATACCACGCAGTCAAACAGCAACCAGTAACCACCTCCAACACCCAAAGCTCTCACCAAACCATGCAGAGATCAAAAGCAGTTCACACTTCACAGTTCAAAACCAGAACAACCTCGACGCTCGGGCCGGACATAACCCCAGCACAGGAGTTGAGGGCGACAGGCCTCGGCTGATGATCGTCTGCCGAACAATCCGCCAACCAACAAACAACCCCAAAGAGCTGCTTCACCCAAAAACATCCCATCCGGGATTTCATCCTATCTAAATAGACTATCCGTATATTAACTAAACAGTATCTCTTCCCAATTGTCTCAGGGCCCCAGAAAGAGAAAAAGAGAAAACCAATCGCGGTCGGTGAAAGCAAAGTAGCACAGTCCGTTGCAGAAGTAAGCTACATACATACCACCCCACAGACACAGCCGATAACCGCCGGCGCTATGCTTCATTTTACTTCGTTGCGTTTTTTAGAAGTGGTTGCAAGGAGCTGATTTGCCCTGGGTATTCTTGTAGTTGGGTTATTACTTGGTGCCTAATTGAGGAGCGACCATAGACTGAAGGACTACTGCTCGGTAGATTAACTACTATACGTGAGTTGGATTGGCACCGTTAAATTCCGTATGGAATCCCCCAGAGCGTATATATGCTGGCTAACATTCAACACTTTCAAAAACCATAGATAGCTTGACCGAACTTTGGCCTCTCTTCCCCCACATCAAGTCTACGCCGTCCAGTCCCTAACCACCACGTTTCTCCAGACCACACTCGACAGCCCTTCCTCAGGCACGTATTCTGAACAAAATAACCATGCACGCCATCACCGTCACCTCCCCGGACGGCAAGCCCGGCAAGCCAGGCAAAGTCTACTACCCCCTCGCGCTCCACGACATCCCCAAACCCACTCCGGAAGGCACCGAGCTGCTCATCAAACTCACCGCCGCAGCCCTCAACCACAGAGACCTCTTCATCCGCCAGCATCTCTACCCCGGCGTATCCTTCGACACCCCCCTTCTCGCCGACGGCGTTGGCCTCGTTGTCGCCGCCGGTCCCCGCGTCCCCGACCCGGACGCCTGGCTGGGCAAACGAGTCATTCTGAACCCGGGCACGGGGTGGAAGGACGCAGAGGACGGGCCCGAGTCGCCAACGGGCTATGCCATCATGGGCGGGACGAAGGCGAACCCCAAGGGCACCCTGCAGGAGTATGTCACCTTGGACATACGTGAGGTCGAGCTGGCGCCAGGCCATCTGACCGACGCCGAGGCCGCTGCTCTACCACTGACCGGTCTCACGGCCTGGCGCGCCCTGGTGACCAAGGCCGGAAAGAAGAATTCCGCATCCGGCGCGGCAGTCTTGATCACAGGTATTGGCGGCGGAGTGGCCCTGATGGCCCTGAGGTTCGCCGTGGCCAGGGGAGCTATCGTGTACGTGACGAGCTCAAGTGCGCAGAAGCTTGACCAAGCTATGAAGCTGGGCGCGCGCGGAGGCGTAAATTACAAGGAGGAAGGATGGGACAAGAAACTCCTTGGCATGCTTCCGAGTGGGAAACGGAACTTCGACGCCATCATCGATGGAGCCGGTGGCGACATTGTTGAAAAAGCAAGCAGGTTACTGAAGGTGCGCTGGCGCCATCGTCCCCTCCCCGCCCGTAAATCAGGAGAAAAGCAAGGTAATATATCTTAAATCGTGCTGATCATTCATCTTTCCTGATCTCCAGGCCGGAGGCGTCCTCTCCGTATACGGCATGACAATCTCGCCCAAGATGCCGTTCCTCATGCAAGCCGTGCTTAAGAACATAGACGTCAAGGGCTCGACAATGGGATCAAGACAGGAATTCAGGGAAATGGTTGAATTTGTCAGGGCGAATGAAATCAAGCCAATCGTCTGGCGTGTAGTCCAGGGTATCGATAATATCAAGGCAATCGACAGCCTGTTCGACGACATGAAGCAGGGAAGCCAATTCGGCAAATTGGTCATTCAAATCGCGAACGGCAGCGAGTCCGAGAGTAAGCTCTAAAAATTCTCACTTCTCTGGCCCTTCGTTTCCCGCCGCATAAGGGTGAGTTTCATCCACCGCTTGTTTTCCCATCCTCCGCGATTCCCAGGCGGGAACAGTCACCCCAGTCGGGGGACGGAAGTTTCCGATAGACAGAGCTCAAGGTCCTCCGCTAACTGCCGGGTTTTCCTTTCGCGCAATCAGTTTTCTGCGTAGCTTAACCCTTGAAACAGGCTAGTCTGGGAGCAAGCTTGCAAGATTTTCTTTGGAGCTTTTCCAGGATAAGGGGGGGTATCAGAAATTTCTCGAGTTTCCAAGAACCTGCCCGCTTTCCGCAAGCGAACAAGAGAAAAGAAAAAAAGAAGAATGCGACGCAAGCCCTGTCTGTTCATATATTACGGCCCCAACAAGTCCTCCATAGATGCATCTGTACGGAGTAGGTGCAATCTACCCATCATTTCAGACATGGTAGCCTGGGAAACATAAAATGAAATTTGTTCTCTGGCAGAGTCTAGGCGGATTTGCTCAAGCTCCAAATGATAAGGGAAATGAACGCGGGCGTCAGCGTTATTAAACTTCTGTCAAATATGCAAATAATGCCACAGGTTCTACGGGGGATCGTTTGATCTTCCAATCCCCGTTAGTTAACAACTAAACCCAGCACTGACCCGGAAGCCCAAGCGCAAATCAATCCTGGCTAGTAGACCAAACGGGCAAGTAATACCCACACGGAGAGCTCTTGATTGATACTCTAAGATGAAACAACAATATGAAAAGAAAGGAGAAAAGAAGAAAAGAAAAGAAGAATGAGAATTAATTTCTGGGGTTCCCCAAGCTCCACAGATTGCCTGGCATTGATCATTCCTTGACCTTGCAAATGGATGCTTGACTCACGGCCCGGATTGATCAGAACCTCGACAATGTTCGCAATGGAGATCTGCTGCTCGGGTAAAGAGCTTGAACCAAGCTCCCAGAAATTTGTAGCTCGACTTCTGAAACTCGCGCCCGGAGCTCCTCCTCGAGGGTGCGCTGGTTGGAATGATATGTGCAGGGTCTGACAGGTTTGTAATTTTGCACAGAATGGGCGGCGTTCCAAGGCGTGGATCCTAGATTTTGGGTTGATTTTCCATCCATAGCCCAAATAGCTAGCGGAGATCTGTCAGAAGTGAGAGCTTGGAAGGGGGAAAAACATCCCGTCCATCGACAGCTCCTTCGTTTCATCTCAGAGTCGGGGTGGGAAACTAAAAAACCGATCACCTGACGGGTTAAGCTGCTTCAGATTTTGGCGAAAATTGGAAATCAAAAAATCCCAAGAGCCCTAAAAATAGGAGCAGGGGTTTGTCAACACTCGCGTTACCGCTCATAGCGAGTTTACTGTGTTGTCTCTCTTCATACGAAGGTGTAGAACCAGTGAACAACGTTTCTTCCGAAAAAGCAGTAAGCAGCGGAGCTGAGAGTAAGACAGCGCTTGATTCCGTGCTCGCCTGTCCATGGTAGAAGAAACTCGCTGAGGGCGGAGGATGATTATTTTTAGCAACAAACTTGGTCCACCAGACACCAAACGCCCGGCTGACTCGAAACAAGCGTGGTGCGAAGAAGCTATGGGGTGGATGTTTGAAATGCGATCATGTGCAGCGAGAACGACTCTTCAAAAATGCAAGATGCTTTCGCGATCTCTGTTTCTGGATGACCGGTGATTCCATGTTCAACTAATTTTGAAGCTAGGAGGACTCTTTTCTTTTCTCACTCCGTTAGGGCAGGAAGATCTATCCTCGGGTCTTGCCCAGAGTTTCAAGCGAGGTTGAGAGCCGAGAGGAGCTTCTGATGGAGCATGGCGATGTATGGTTCATCCTACGCCCTTGCGAGATGGGTCAAGAAGCTAAGGAGCTGCTGCTACTCCAGCGTCCTACGTTGAAACGTCGATGTCCTTTTGGTTGCTTCTTGTCCTGCTGGAGCAGCGACCCTGGCCAATTGGGTTCGAGGGTCATCTGCACATCTTGCAGCTTGCTAGAGCTGTGAGGGATTGGGACCCAATACCCGTAGCGCATTTAGTCAATGCATCCCATTATGTCAAGAAGTGTGCGGTGATCGTATCCCAGGATTATCCTCCAGGGCTCATGGGCGTTGGAAACGCTCCCCCCTTGAGCAGATCATCGGACCGTTCTTACGTACATTCCATGGTCGACGATGATGAAAGTCGGATGGGAGAATTTGATCGTTTGCCCTTGGATGGATCCTTCGGGAATCGGGGAGGCGAGTGGTTCGAGTCTAAAAGCCTAACCTTTTGGGCTGTGTTCTAAATATAGGCTATCCGGACAACCTCAGATTTTTGAGAAATGCTCGTATCGCGGACTTGCCTGCACTTGCTGTCTGTTGTCGTGAAGTCAAGAGTCGTGCTGGCATATGCGAAGATATGACAGTAAAGCGCTTTTCCCACAGTCATTGGCGTCATCTCCATCATCATCGACGGAACCCACTCTCACTGACCTGGGATGGTCGAGCTGTCGAAGCCCAGTGCTGTCGTTGCATGGAAGAGCCCTGTTGTGGTGGAAAGGCGCAGGGCAAGAATTGGCGACGTGCGTGTTACCGTATCAGGAATGATTCAATACAGGCCTTATTACAAGACCATTACAGCTAGAATGGCGTGGTATCAGCTAGTACGACCAGCGAGGAGGTTACCGATGACGAGGAAAGCTGTCTTTTTGGGTTTTTGCGCTGGGAGAGGCTGCCAAGGCTGCCGGTTGGGGAACAGCCGACTGAGGCAGTGCATCGCCGTAAGCGTGCTAGGGCATCTTCGTCTTTGAGAAGACAACCGGCCGCCTTGGCCTGTACTCCTGTGCTACTCCGTAGTGTGCTTCGAATGTCTGCGCAACACGATCACAGCTCTGGTTTCCGAAAGCTCGTAGCTCCAGGAAGCTCTTCCTGGACAGGATGTTTTGCGGTGCTCAACCTGGGACACGCTACCGCCTGCTAGCCGGTCCTGCGAATTATTTGATCTGATGTTAGTGGTTTCGTGTCGAAGATCCGACTTGCGCCTAAAATCCTCGGCTACCCCCTGTCATTTTAGCGCAAGAACGCTGGGAAACACCCATCCGGATCTTGCCTTCTTGCCTGTAATGTTTAGTAAGCTATCAGATTCTTCGCAAGGTGGAATATCCTGAAGCGGTCACCCGAGATATCCCCGCTGGCCTGGCTCTATGATTTCATCATTCACAGGAATCGAAGGATATCGTCGATTGAGGATGGTCTTGGTCTCCAAGGGGGTTTTCCTGCTTAGCTATGGGTGATCCCCATCGAATTGTAGCCTGCGTTTTGTATGTAGATAGGTACTGTCAATATTACCATACCAACACCCTGGGATTCACGCATCACAAATCTCCCCCCAGAAGAGTAGGGGTGATCTGAGCATCGATAGGCGATCCAGCGAACCTCGAGGGCGGTATTGAGCTAGTGGTATCGTATTGTAAGCCGGATAGAGAACATCGTGTTTGGACCAGAGTGGGGCCGCACAACACGCTATGATTGGAGGATCGCACCACCAAACCGCCTTCTTTCGGCCATGTGGTTTGCTTGGTTTGTTACGGCGTGTATCCTCTTGTTGCTGTCCGCCCTCGAGAACGAGTGCGAGTGTGTATTTTTTTTTTCCCTTTTTCGTGACCAAAACCACCACCACAACCCACACACCCCCTGTCTCCCAGCCAAAAGTTGTCACGTTTCGTTGGAGAGTTTGAAGCTGCCCATTTTGGTCTTGTGGCGGGGGTGGACCGTAGCATTCCAGAAAATACCTCCCCCAGGGCCCGATATGCTCGTCATAATATCACCACCACCGCCGCCCTCCTCGTCCTCCTCCTCCTCCGGCTTCTTCCCTTCTCCTCCACTCTCTTCCCTCTCCTCCTCCATCCTCGCCTCAACCATGACGCTCTGATTGACAAAACCCCATTCCCATCGTTTTTATACCTTCGTTCAGTTCTCTCAGAACTACACACTCGCTTTTCCACGAATTTACGTTCGCTACTTGCTTTGGTGCTTTTTCGGACGACAACGGCAGACATATAATCTACACCCACTACCACTTATTATTATTAGTATATATACCCATAATATCGCTAATCCGTGCTATCGACTCCAATCGCTTGGGAAATCACATTCGTTCTCCCATCTCGCAATTGCCTTGCATCGATAGAAGCTATCCAACGGCCTCCAAGGAGTTTTAGTTGCAGGAGACAACAAAACAGAAATAATAAAAAAAAAATATCAACAAAAATATATATTGAAACGGTGATCGAAGAAGGGGACTTGTTCTAGCAGAGCAGAAGAACAATCATCGACTGCGAGCCTCAACAACGCGGCAAAATCGATCTCGCGTCCTGTAGAGTCCCGTCTGTTGATCGAATACCTGCAGGCGCACGAGCACCCAACAAGGAAAAAATTCTGCCCTGCGGATAATTCCTCAGTAACCTGGACAGGTTGGGAAGAAGAAAATCAGACCCGTGAAGCTTAGCAAATCGCACCACACTTTCGTCTTCCAGGAAGGGTAGCAGCTTGGACCAGAGTGGCTTGCATATCTCTCAACAGTCACCACGTCAAGGTAAGCGAAGATGAATCTTCCCTTTCTGCCCTGAGGCTGCCGGCAGACGACGGTTTTGAAGTCTACACATGCAGCCTATTGGTTGGCAGCCGCTGGGAACCATGGTTCATATCTTTTGCTTGTTTGATACCTGATCGATTTACTAACGAACGCTTTTCTTTCTTTCTTTCAGAGCACTTACCGGATACACGTGCCTTTTGATTTTGGAGTGTATCCTGGCCTGTTCACTCGGTAAGTCCCTGCCGAACAGATGATGCGACTTGCCGCTCATCGCCTTTCGCAATGCTCTGATGCTAATGGTTAACGCAGCTTTTTGTTGTGCTTTCTTCTCTAAACTACGCTACAAGCTACTTGCATTAAGAACCTGCGACTAGGGACTGCACAAGTAATCGGGGCGTATCATCTGCATTGTACGCAGAAGCCTCCATTTCCCTTGATTAACGGTGCTCCCTGAATGTCAAGTCGCGCTTCTTTTTGTGTCTTGCGTGTTTCGGAGACTGATTAACAGTCTCTTCCCGTCGCTCGCTTTCGTTTCGAAGTGCTTCTCAGCCACTTCTGAGACATTCAATTGTTAAGAGATCATTCAGATCTCAGTCACTCGCTTATTTAACCAAGTTTGTTCTTGCTGCCTTTTCGCAGCACCGTCACCCTGGCGTATTCAAAGGGCCTCACCAACCAGGTAAGTCCAGTTTCTTTACTATCTTTGAAGAACCTTTTTATATGCCGCTTGCCGGATAGTTTCGGCCTATCCCTGTATCTACTGTCGTGGTTCTAACGCGATTAACCTAGTTCGACCTGGATTTCCAGTCGCCATTGATATTCGACGAATCTGTGGACTTCTCTGATCCGGAAGAATCCAGATTTGCGGGAACGTTCTCAGACGGCCTTTTGGCCAAGTCTGGGGAGCTCTTGTCTATGTCGGCTTACGAAAAATGCCAGTCAGCCGATCTTTTAGGTTAGCATATGAACTTCTCACATTGGGCGAATCGGAGCTGACTGAGTTACTGGCAGACTACGATGGAACGAGTGGAGCTCTGTATCATGGTGGCTTGCCTGCATACCCTCAAGCCCCATATCCAGGACAAATTTTCACCCCTGTCCTTGAAAGCCATCCCGTCTCGGATGATGAAAGTATCCATTACGTAGCCAACAGCGGATATGCGGGCTCCCCTTTTGATTTCCCACGCTCCCCAAGCGTGGAGGCGTCTACACGGCCAGTACCCGAGATCATTGGCTTCGACCCATCCAATGGAGCAGAAGGCACAAAGCTATCAGTCCAAATACAGTCAACTCTGGACATGCTAAATCCTGCGCCGTGGTCTTTTATTCTTGTCATTGGGTCCTCACGATGCGAATGTTCCGTGACTCTTCTGAGCGTTAAAAAAGCCTTGTACCGGTATACACTGACAGTTGATGTGCCTTCTTTTGCATCAACAGAATCGCCGTCCATCTCTGTACCGCTTCAGTTAGTTATGGAGGACCCTGATGGTCCCACGACCCATGTTGCGCAAGTTGGCAGCTTCAACTACGAACAGCGCGTTGAAGTCATTTCTCCAGCATCCCGGAAGAGAAGAATGTCTTGCGGTTCAGATGACACCTCTGCGTCAAACAATTCGGCCTCAGTGAAACACTTGAGGACCAAGGATAGTCCCAGGAGCTCGGTTTATGCGGAAAGTCTGTCAGCATCCCCTTACTCGCCGTATCTCCCGACACCAGTGTCAATGACCTGCTATCCTGGCAACAGCCATCGCGTTCCATCGCCTCTCCCACCGACTCAGCTGGATGTCTATGCAAATGTTTCTCAATCCAGAGTCAAGGCGCCGTCTCCCCTCGCATCATCATGGAGTCCGGCTTTTCCTGACAGTACCGTTGCTGACTTCAACCCCCGGTACAATATGGGTTCGCTGTCTCAAACCCCAGAGTTGCCGCTCAATGTCAGGGCTGGTCAAAATCCGACGCTCATCCGAACCTCTACTATTCAACAATCTCTCGTGAGCTCTGGGGGTGCAGCGCAACACCAACCTTTCAACCCTTACGCAATGTATCCGACAAAGGCAGTTCTGAAGCTCAATGGCGACCTCGACTCGATGGCAGAGAATTGGACAAAAGATGAACAAGATGCTCAAAGGCGACTTGTCCAATTTACACGGCATCAAACCGGCAGCACTATTCATGCCGACTTCAAGCCTGTGGCACCTGCTGAGCGCGCCCCCAACAGTATCTGTATCAGCTGCATTTACTGGGCTGGTAAAAAGGAGTGTTTCGTCACTAGCGTCGATACAATCTACCTCCTCGAATCACTCGTCGGAGTCAGGTTTACTGTGGAAGAGAAGAACCGCATTCGCAGGAATCTTGAAGGTTTCCGCCCGTTGACTGTTTCCAAGGCTAAGCCGGAAAGTGAAGACTTTTTCAAAGTCATCATGGGCTTCCCAAACCCGAAGCCGAGAAATATCGAAAAGGACGTCAAGGTGTTCCCATGGAGAATTCTTGCTCATGCCTTGAAGAAAATTATCGGAAAATACGTAAGTTTTTCTCTGTCGCTAATACCACAACTTGAATACTGACTCCTTTTCTTGGTTCAGTCTGCCAGCTATTCCTCAACCGCAGGGACTCTTCAGGCTCCATTGGGTTCGAACTATCCTGTCAATGCTAGCGCTGCTGGGCATATGGATTATCACACCCGATCCCCCCAGTCTGTCGTCGATGTTTCTGGCCCGTGTGCCCTTGGTGTGCCTCAACACTTCCGTGCTCAAGTGTATGGCAATCATCAAATCCCCGCCACAGGCCCAATCCGCGTCGTCGTGCCGTCAACCGACGGTCAACATGCGGCCTACCAATTCCATCGCGGCCACAATCGACAAGTCTCATCTCCAGCTATGATTCCTCGGCATGGCTCTTTTGATTTCAATGCCTACATCAACAATAGCCCTATTTCCTCTACCGCCACGGCTCCTCCGGATCTAGCATACTCGTACTCTGGAAACCTCTCAGCTCTTGGTCGCGACGCAGTTCCTTCGCCGTATTCTCCCCACCATCCAACCAGCGGTGTATAGAGTTAGTTATTCCCTCTTCCGCTCCTCGCGATCCACGCTCTCAATTCGCGAATTGTTCCCTGCCTCCTTTCTGTCGTCTTTCCGAATCGCCTTACTTATTCTAATTCGGTAATGGTTTGTATTGCATAGCGATCTGTAGCTTCGCCCTTTTTTTTTTTGAGCGATCATTTCATCTTTGGAAGATGCTGGTCCCCAAGTCGCTCCTTTGGCAATTCCGATGCATTGATATAATGGTCATGATTTTCCTTCTGCCACTCCTTTACGACCTGTCAGAAACAAGCGCGGCGTTGGTTGGTTTTTTCCTGCTTCTTTAAATGATTCCCCCTGGTCATGTCTCACTCCTTTATGTTGATGGCAGGCGGACGGGCGTCTATGTTACGCCTCCTAATATCGAAACCCTCCCTGCACTAATAATTTTCCAAGTTTCCCAAGGCACTTCTCTAATATTGCTCCCGACTCCACCCTCCCTGCCTTGGCTCTCTGTTTTAATAGAGCATTCTACCTCTGATTTTGAAGCTTGTTTCTGGGTACGGCCGGTTTGTACGCATTTATTTGCATGGGAGGAACAATGGGCATGGTCACTCCTTTTTTCAACATCTTGCATGCTTTTTGATTTAGCATCAGCCGCTCCTTTTTACAGCATTGCATCGGATCTGGGTATGGGACTTTATATTGGCGTCTTCACACAAGGAAAAGTGTTGTATTGTTTTGGATGTTGCTTTTCAGTTTTGGAATTGTTGCTGCTACTGCTGCGAACCTGTCGCAAAGGGATGCTAATCAGTTGGATTTGTCGAATTTTTGGTTGAAATATATTGCTGCAGGAGTTGTAATGGGCACTGGCTCAAATAGTTTTTTGAATTGAAGTGAATTAATTCTTGCAAATTCTCCCCTTGGGTGCAGTCGAGTCCAAAATTCTTTGGATCCGGGCCAAGTATGGGCTGGTGGCGAGAGCGAAAACTCATCAGCGTGTCAATAACCTTTACATGTTCCTGGCTAAACCCTTCACACGAGCAGCGCGGGGCCAGATCTCATTGCGTGGGCGGGACTGGTGACTAGTGACTTTTGGATGACTCCGAGGCGCCCCAAAAATTCAAGATTTCCGCCGTGATCGCTCACATTTCAGATAGTTAATTGCCGAGCAGTCCAAATCGTGACTCAGACCAGCGCTGCAGCTTGTCGCCAAAGAACCCTCCTCCCTCTTGCTGTGTCTTTTCCCTTTGTTGGCTGTGTAGGGGTGTCTCTGCAGCGCGCGTTTTAATCTTCTTCATTGCTCTTCATTCGAATACCCTTTTTTCCCCGCAAATTCACTCGCACTGGCATAACGGACAACGCGAAGAAACGAACGCTGATCTTTACGAGCGTGGAAAAGAACTGCCATCATGGAGGGCATCAAGCAGACCTTTGCACAATGCAAGCAGGAAGGACGCTCAGCGCTGGTGGCGTATGTCACTGCGGGGTATCCGCATCCAGATGAGACTGTTGATATCATACTGGGCATGGAAGAGGGCGGTGCTGGTGAGGCCAATTACACTCATGCCTCTGGAGGGTCAATTGATTGATAGTAACTTGTCTCGCTGACTTCTCTTCTCTCCCCTGGTACAAGATATCATTGAGCTCGGTGTGCCTTTTACAGATCCCATCGCCGATGGCCCCACCATTCAACGCGCGAACACCCAGGCATTGCAGCATGGCGTCACTATCACCTCTGTACTCAAGATGGTCCGAACAGCGAGGGACCGGGGATTGAAAGCTCCTGTGCTTCTCATGGGCTATTATAACCCGCTCTTGAGGTACGGGGAGGAAAGGATCTTGAAAGACGCAAAGGCCGCAGGCATCAATGGCTTCATTATGGTTGATCTGCCGCCAGAAGAGGCTGTTCGCTTTAGAGATCTGTGCCGGAGGGAAGGGTAGGTTGACAGTTGGCAAGGTTCATTTGGAAATACGACAGTACTAATATCTCCCGCACTCGTAGGCTGTCATATGTCCCTCTGATCGCACCCGCCACCTCAGACTCCCGCATGAAATTGCTCTGCAAGATCGCCGATTCCTTTATCTACGTCGTATCGAGAATGGGCGTCACCGGGGCTACCGGCCAGTTAAGCACAGGCCTGCCGGAGCTTCTAGCGCGAGTTCATAGCTATTCTGGAAATATACCGGCTGCCCTAGGCTTCGGCGTCAGCACAAGGGAACATTTCCTGAGTGTGCAGGAGATCGCAGAAGGTGTAGTGATTGGGAGCCAAATGATCAATGTTCTTGGGGCGGCACCTGAGGGCCAAAGACCTCAGAAGATTAAAGAGTACTGCTCAAGCATCACTGGGAGAACCGTTGATCGCAGCAAGCTTTCAGAGCCATTGACGAGAGAGGTCGGCTTCGGCGAAGCACTCGCAGAGGCGCAAGCACCCACTGGACCCCAGGTCGACAAAGTCATCAAGGAGGCTTCGGGCTCAGGACCCGGACTCGGTGATCAACTCGAGGCTCTTAATGTTACTGGGGATCCGGCTGCTATTCCAGCACGTTTTGGAGAGTTTGGTGGGCAATATGTTCCAGAGTCACTTATGGACTGTCTTGCCGAGCTAGAAGCTGGATTCAACCAAGCCAAGAATGATCCTAAATTCTGGGAGGAGTACCGCTCACACTATCCTTACATGGGAAGACCCAGCAATCTGCATCTTGCTGAGCGTCTTACTGAACATGCCGGAGGAGCCAATATCTATATCAAGCGAGAGGATCTGAACCACACAGGAAGTCATAAGATCAATAACGCTCTTGGGCAAGTTCTGCTCGCTCGCCGCCTTGGAAAGACCAGAATCATTGCCGAAACTGGCGCCGGTCAGCACGGTGTGGCCACTGCAACTGTTTGCGCCAAGTTTGGCATGGAGTGTGTCGTCTACATGGGTGCAGAGGACGTTCGCCGCCAAGCGCTGAATGTATTCCGCATGAAGCTTCTCGGGGCGTCGGTGGTGGCCGTCGAGGCCGGATCTCGGACACTCCGCGATGCCGTTAATGAAGCGCTCCGTGCTTGGGTTGTAGATCTGCAAACGACTCACTACGTTATTGGCTCGGCGATCGGCCCCCATCCCTTCCCGACCATCGTTCGCACGTTCCAGTCAGTCATTGGCGAGGAGACAAAGCAACAGATGAAGGAGCTGACAGGTCGGCTTCCCGATGCTGTCGTTGCCTGCGTCGGTGGAGGCAGCAATGCTGTTGGCATGTTCTACCCCTTTGCCAATGACCATAGCGTCAAATTGCTCGGAGTTGAAGCGGGAGGCGACGGAGTCGAAACGGGCAAGCACTCAGCGACTCTCTCGGGAGGCAGCAAAGGCGTCCTGCACGGCGTGCGCACCTACGTTCTACAAGACGAGCACGGCCAGATCTCCGAAACCCACTCCATCTCCGCCGGCCTAGACTATCCCGGCGTCGGACCGGAGCTGAGCTCCTGGAAAGATACCTCCAGAGCCGAATTCATCGCTGCCACGGATGCCCAGGCTCTGATTGGGTTCCGGACAATTGCCGAATTGGAAGGCATCATCCCTGCGTTGGAATCTTCGCATGCGGTCTACGGTGTCATTGAGCTTGCGAAAAAGATGGGCAAGGGCAAGAACGTTGTGCTGAATCTGAGTGGTCGTGGTGATAAGGATGTGCAGAGTGTTGCCGATGCCTTGCCTGTGATCGGGCCGAAGATCGGGTGGGATTTGAGGTTTTAGGGAATGCTCCTGTCTGATCGACCAAGGATGGAATCATGGAGAGCGAGCAGTTAGCTGCGCATGTTCGGGCATCTCGCTAAAGGGTTTTAGAATATAATCAAAAGCGAAAAACGCGGGTCATAGGGGCTTTTTTGGTCTTTTTATCTAGAAGCAAATTAAAATACAACAATAACTTCCATATGCTAACTGCCCCATTGGAAGAAGTTCAATGTCTCATGTTGGAATTGATGAATTCTTGTTGAGTCTTGACTCTCCCACAGGTTTTTAAATTCAGCAATAAGTAGCACTAAGAAGCTACACCAGGCACATATGACCATAGGAAGTGGAAAACAGGGCTTTCTGTCTGCTCGGCCGTACTTGAGTTACTTTGTGTCAGCTTGATTAATTCTCAGGAGTGTCTTTTTGCAAGGCTGGGCTCCCAAGCTCGCGAGTTGGCACCTCTCCCCCTTGGGCCGGGTATGACAAATGGCTGTTCCAAACAGGGAACTTAGGCAGACCAAGGCGGTAGGGTCTAAGACTTGCGGGCGCGATGCTAATTCATCGAGCTCAACGGTACAGATAGGGCTGGATAGGCTCAGGCAACTGGTTATATCACAACTGTGATCGCTGCTCTTCGCTTCTGATCTCGTAAACCCCCTACCGCCGAGCCGTTGACAAGCCAAGTTGATGCCTTCCTCTCTTCGAAAAACCCCAAGAGTAAAGCAAGGTAAAGGAGAATCAAACAGATCAGAGGAAGAAGCCTATTGTGGGACAGCACGACATCGTCATGCGCCCTTTGCATCCGGTCAAAGTACGCTTTCTCGACACCATAACCGGCATGAATATGGCCAAAGACATGTAGCTTGGGTTTTCTGGACATTCTCCATAACCTGTTCAGAAGGTACTTGCAGCCCAGACCGTCAAGATCCAAATGGCCCTTCGGAGGTCCATGCGTAACCAATATGTCGACATCGTCCGGTATCAAGTCTTTCCAGATATCATGATCCCGAGGATATTGGAACGCCCAATTACCATGGCGAGGCGTGAAGGGACTTCCAAAGATTCTGACATATCGCTCCGCTGTGCATTGAACCGTCACGGAGTTATTTTGAAGATAAACAACCTCACCCCATTCGATCCTATCGCGATCGCAGGCATGCCTTGATGGAAACGTTGGGTCCAAGATGGTATCGTGATTACCTGCGATCACGATTTTATGACGGTGCGGCTGTAACTTGAGCCAGTCAATGGTTTGCTGGATCTCCTTCAAGGAACCTGACTGCGTGAGGTCACCAGCGTGGACAAGGATGTCGCCTTCGGGGAGAGGGAGTTGGCAGTTATGGGTATCAGATATGCAAACAACAGTGACCGGGGATGGAGGATCACACGAGACAGTCGGCCGTGATCGATAGATGACTTGTGCGAGAAGAAGAATCGGATCGGAGAAGAATCTCGACAGTTTGCCAGGCTCCTTGCGTTGTAGGAAGGCATCAAGCCCCCCTCCGCTGCCGTTGAACATTTGGAGGTTGGAATTAAAGAATAGGTAACTCCTGTACTGGATTCGAAAGAGACTTCGGGGAGAATATCACATTTGTCTGTTGCTACTGAAGATCTGAGAGAAGATTATTGCGACAAGCCACAAGATGGTCCGTTGACTCGGGTTTGACTGCAGCGGAACAAGCGCATTTATTCGGTCCAGTACAGAGTACGTCACTTGAGAAACTCATCTGTGGTCAATCCCGAATGTAAGTATCAAGGTTCCTCCTGTACAAGTACCTTCCCCGGATTGAGACTAGGAAGCATATTGTTGACCCATGGCTCGAATCATAGCTGGGGTGCTCGCAGCCAAGTGATTGTTGCATTCAGACTGCTTGGTTCATTCAAAATTAATTCTACATCTGTACATGTAATGTAAGATCGGAGTAATAGTAATATCCCGTACATCTACTCTGTAGGAAGTATGTGGTCGGTCTGCCCTCAAGATGACGACGATAGTATCCCTCCATACCGAATAAATAGCAAAGTATTTACTTTGTGATACCTCCCCAATAACATAGTTATATCCTAACAAGAACCGAAGAAAAACGGGCCTAAGGCCTTCGGTCGTTTCGGAGGGTCCATGCGCCCATAACTTACCCCAATCAACACCAACCCTTCTTGCGGCAGAATGAATCGAAGGTTAAAGAGGTATACTCCATCCAACGACCTTCAATGCAGAGAAAATGCAGAATAAGCCAGCTCCAATCAGAGCTTGACCTTTTTCTTTTACCCAGCATGGTTGGTGGCGACAATTCGTTTCGTTTATTAGCGACATCGGCACGGTTTTTTTTTCGATTAGGGAGGGAGGATTATCATTGATCTGTACGAAGGTATTGGGGTTATGGTCAGAGAGCGAGAAAGGAAGCACAAAGATTATGAGAAAAATCTTACTCCGCAAGCGGCTCCATCCTAACCAACTCCCGTGGAATCTCCAGGCTGGCCAGACAGGAAAGGATGCGAAGAGGAGAATCGATTGAGATTTCGAAGGGTCGACGCGTGCCTCGAGAAGGGTCTGGCTTAGAGAGGCGTAGGATAATCTGAGCACGAGTTAGTTCAGGGTCATGCCGCGTTTAAAACGGCGAAGACATACCTTGATCCAGTGATTGATTTCAATACTCTCAGAAGTCATGTACATTGCAACCTCTGCGGTGAATCCCTATCCGTCATCAAGGGGCAGGTCGGCAACTGCACATCAAACTCCATCTCAGTGTGTTCCACGCCGAAACCATTGCTCAAATTTCCTAGTAAGTTCGTCCTGTGCGGAAGAGTGACATCCCCCCAAAGTCCACACCTCCGCCGGCAGTGATACGCATTCGGCTTCCAGGATATGTAGTGGCGCTAGGCAAGTCCACAGCCTCTCGAAGAGTAACAGCTGCTTACTGCTGTGGAGCCGATGTGCAATTTTGCCTGGAGTCCATTGTTGGATTGTCTCGGTGACATATACCTTAATGCGATGGCAGGCAACTTTAGCCAAGCGAGTAAGTTTGAAGGCAATGGGTATCTTGGCTCCTATTGAAAAGGCTTTGCCCGATATAATGGAGCTGGTCCTCCCATGCACACGTGATAGCGATTGGCTCGACTTGCTCCAGAGAACTCTTCTGAGACGGTGTCCGCATGAACAGCACCTCCTTGAGCCGAGAATATTGGGTCGAAAAACACAACACCTGCACGCTCGACGTTCACGTCCAACGAGTATTTCACGGATGCATATTCCTCGATCGCCTCTGGCAGTTTTGAATTGATAGGGGGCTCAAAATTGTATATGTAATCTCCCGGGCGGAAATTCTTGTATCCCTTCTGAGCCACGGTCCGACCAGTGCTTAATTCTGCCTTTCCATAGCTTCGTGATGGCGTGTTTTGGAAAGAAAGCCGTTTCAGTTCTCTAGACGTGTCCACACTGATTGTAGAACCCGGTCTTGGTCATTATGTCAATGGTTGTGACGCCCATGTTGCTCTTCCCGCGAGACAGTCGAATGTAATCCGCGCCATAGCCGTGCTCGGCCGTTGAGAATTGCGCATCAAAACATGTGTGGGTCATAATGTTGCGATTGTCATAGTACTGGCCTTTTTCACACGGTATTCTTAGCACATATCGTCAGCAACTACCGTCTTCCACGGCACACAGATGTCAAGAATCCCAGGAACTTACCCTCCGGCCATGAAGAGTTAATGGCTCCTTTGAACGTAAGGTAGATCTTCTTGATCTTGGTAGACTTCGTAACCTTGACGTGTACATGTCCTCTTAACATCGACATCCTGCTACCCTCGCGTGCATTGGGGCCTTCCAAGAAGATCACAGGCTCGGCCTGCGCGATTGAAACCGTGATTCCACTTCCCGAAGCAATGACTTTCTCATTGGCCAAAGTTAGCAGGATGGATAGTGTCTCCGAGGCAGCATAGCTGCGTGATGTCACTGACGCTATCGACTATCGACTCATGTCGTCCTTCCCTTGGGCGAGATACCCGGCCGACTCAGCGTTGCTGAGTGTGATTGTGATAGAACTCCGACGTGAAGTTGAGCTCTTGTGCGAGTTGTGCGAGCTGTGCCCAATCGCGAGATGGGGATGCACGTAATTCGACAGGCGAAAGAAGCTCTGTTTCGTATGATCCCGCTGTAGCGCCAGACTTAGCAGCGTGTCGTTTAAGATACTGTGAGTCCCTAAGTATGCGAGTGCGAGTTCGAGGCCCAAACGATAGATTTTTAGTCCTATCGGCGATTGAGATAACGACGAAACCCCTGATATTCCGTCTTTAATTGAGGCGTACGATGCCTATGGTTATTCGTAGCGGATGAGACTCCAACATGGAGGATGTTCTTGCGAGGATGATCGCTTCTCCCCGTCACTCAATGCACAAGGGCCACGTTCTCGAGAAAAGTAATCTTCTATTTCGGGAAATCACTCCCATGCCTCCATTAGCTGCTTCGACTTGGCTTCGGCGATGTTTTAGCGAGGGCTCCACGGGGCCGTTGAGCCTGTTGTGCTCGACTTGACGGTGGTTTGGCTTTTGGCATTTCCGAATTTGCATTAAACGGGGTGTATAACTTAAAATAGCGGAACAAAAGCTAGTACAATGACGCCGGAGGTTTGTTCCAGTAAGGCAAGCGCAGGGAAGATGGTCAATCTTGTTTTGAAGCCGCCTGTGTGCCTCTGTTCGTGTGTCCCTTCGTATGGTGGGTGATGGACGATTATCTTTGACGGAAAATCTGGACGGACAAATATTGCTCCGTCCCGGCCACCCTCCCTCGCGACTTCAATCCTCTACAACGAGTCGCCAGGTGCAACCAGGGCGGAATTTCCACCAACGGTACTATGTTCTATTGACGGAGATAAGACTTCTGTTAACAAAAACTGAATGAGGTTTTCGGCGGGGCTGCATGATCGCAATGTCTGAATCAGGATAGATGTGTAACCGCAGAGGTGAGGGCAAGCCATATTGGGTATTCGGGACAGATATTGATATCTGAAGCTGATTAGGCTATGAGAGCGGTCATGCCACATTGACCACAAACTGCCCAGCGGTCCAGATTCTTGACTTTCTGGAATAAGTGACAGATGATGTTTGCGCTGATCGAGCTTCAATGATTCAGCATCTAATCTGTCTTCAAATAGTGAATCCAGTCAGAGGTGGTTCTTTTCCATGTCACAAAACCACCAATTGGCGCCCGGATTCTTGACAACCTAGATTAAATGATGGACAAGTGCCCGAAGAGCAAGAATACTGAGGGCCGAAGATATAATTGGTTTCACAAATCAGTATTCTCCGCGTTAAATTGCTTCCGATACTATTATAAGGAATCGATTCGAATTCGACGATCGGTAACGGTTACGGTGCTCTCCGGTATTGCCGCAAGATTTCGACTCAATTTGGCTTCTCAAAGACGTTGTTTCTGATTTTTTTTTTTTTCTTTGGTACTAGTCTCCAACACCACGAAGAGGTATGAGTCAATCGTTGGAGTGTGATCAGGGCTGGGATCTAAAGCCCGCTTAGGTATCAAATATAGTGCTCTCACTATATACCCTCATGATACCCTCCTGATCAACCAGAACAAGGCCCTGGCGGTAGGATTGGGCGGCAATGTCCTGGATTTTGGTTGCCTACCATCAACCTTAGGGTTTTATGAACGGTGGTGATTGCAGGGCTGTGACAGGGCACCTACTGACAGCTCAGATGAGACTGTCTCACCGACTATGGGGTTGTCTGCCATAGCCAAAAAGAGTGCTGTGACAGGGCACTTAAAAAGAGGCTCGGCGCCGAAGCCGTAGCTCCAGCAGGTGGATCTTGTCATCCTTCTCTTGCAGCTGTCTTCTCAGCTGAGCAGACTCTCCTCTGCAGAAGGCAGCCTCGATGCTCGAGTCCCTCTCCTTCCGGATCAACTCCTCATTCTCCTGTCGGAGCCTCCGGATCTCCTCCCGCTCACGGTTCCGCTCGCGGTCCCTCTCTGCCCGCTCACGGCCCCTCTCTGCGCGCTCTTGGTCCCTCTCCGCCCGAAGGACAAGAACCTCGTTTTCGAGGTGGCGTTTATCAACCCGAAGGGTCTCTGCTGTCCCTGGACGCCCAAGGACCCACCTACAATAGGGATCCCAAGTTAGTGATTTTGTATCCCACGATGCGTACTAAAAGTCAATCATTTTGCCATGCAGAATTATCACTAACAAAAAGCCCCTTCTCACCCACCCTCTCTCCGCAAAACCGCCCAACAGAAAATCAACCAAGCTCACCACATTGGTGAAGAGTCCAAATCTTTCAGCCATTTTGAGAATCGCAATGTGCTGGGGATGCAACTCACCACCGTGTGAACAATCGAGGAGAAGGTCTTGGAGAACGTCTGAAGAAGCTGGTCAGCCAGGCAGGCAGCAGAATGGCTCAACAGGAAGGAGCACACCTTGGTTCTCGATACGTTCCTTCTCCTGCTTTCCCTCCCTCCTGCCTCCTCTCTCCCTTCGCTCCTTCCTCTCCCTCATGCCTCCCCCCTCTCTTTGCCCCGTCCTTGCCCTTTTCAGTAGGCAAGCGATGGGCGCGGGCTTGAAGCGGCAGGCGCCCATTTGCAAGCATGCCGTCGCTCTCCAACCGCTGGCCACAGGAAGTGCTGTATGCTGGCGGGCTTTCTTGGAGAGCCTCACTGAAACTATAGGCCGGGGGTGGCTCACGGTCAGAGAGCGAGTCTTCAATATTGTATTCCATGATGAAGCACGGATAGCAGAAGCAGATTCAGCAATGCTAGATAGAAAGTCAGCCTTTTATACTCGGCGATGGACCAAGGAAAGTGAGGTGATCACAGTGCTTCGAGAACCAGACGGAGCGGCAAGGTCGCTCACAACAAACACTTATTTCTCTCCTTGATGATAATATCTGTTTCATAAAGAAGACTGGCAGCTACCTGCAGGAAACTACGGTCTATTTATACGGCAGAGATCAACCCGGAGGCTTATTTTAACCATGGGTCAGTCTCAATCTGACAACTCATTCACATCACCAAGTGAAGGCCGCTGATGTCACAAATAAGCTAGAACTGAGCTCAAACCTCCTAGTCAGTGAAAGGTTATTCCATCTTGGCTCTGAATTTAACCTGGAGCCAGAATTTCGAAATAAGGGGCGAAACCTAGCTGACCAAGCCTGGCCAAACCTCATTATTGGATCTATTAAATATGCAATTCATGAAATGAGCTGACATCCTACAATGATAAATCATGCCCGGGAATTACATACAAGCCATATTGCTGAGTTTGAAAGGCATTGCATAGTCAGGAAATGGGATCGGACTCGTAACTTTCAGGGATACTTTCAGGGATGACTGTTGGTCCAGCTAGTCAACACTCCAGCAGACACACTGTGCCTTGTATGTTTAACCCAACCATCTTCCATGGCTTTTCGTCCTCGAACTAACCATAGTTACTGCAGCCATGAGCTACCATGGCTCATGCTTCCAAGCTCACCCGCTTCAGTAGGCAGCACTCTTATCATCTTGACAGTAGGAGGGTAGAATACTTCCTATTATACTTGTTAGCATATGACTGCAAAAATATCACAAACAGCTCAAATGCAGCGAAATAGGACAAGATCCACTGACATGGTTTCCATTGTCATCTGTGCTCATTCATCACAGGTATTCAGTTTTCAACTTAAATTACTAGTTAGTGTTTGCGGAGGCACAGAAAATAAGTCCTTGCACATGCCAGTAAGTAATATTGAAAGCTATAGTAGTTACCGCATCAAAGTCCAGGCGATCAAGCCACCAGCTTTGTAAGGGTTCGGGTCCCTATGGGCAGCCTCTAATCTTAGGGGTCACCCTTAACAAATCTTATCACAAGAGTATTCAGTTTTCAACTTACATAAATTACTACTTCTGCTCCACCCCTCTGTATTTGAAAGAATAATAAAGATAAAAACTGCAACTGCAAGTATCACTTAGTTATAGCTAATACTAAGATTATTAGCTCACACAGTATTCACAAACATAATTAAGCAGGAGGAAGAGCATTCCCCAACTGTGATCCGTGTGCCGAAGTCCAAGCCCACTCACTCACAGCACTAACATATGTTCCATTCTGAAAGTACATGCGGAGATCAGGCCCATTGCTAGAGAAGCTACCCCAGCTGATGATGGCAACCTCTGAGCCCTGGATGACTGGAGTGATGGTTTGCTTGCTATAATATCCCTTACCATGATCCCAACAGACCTGCCAGATAGTGTTGTCTGAGTTGACGAAATAGATACGCATGTAGATAGAGCTATCACCAGCTCCAAAGCTGGTAGCTGCAATAGCAGTGCGCGGAGGTGCTTTTTCAAAGATGGTGTAGATATCTGGGTACCAGCCTTTATGTGGGTCGTAGGCTCTCTGGACAAGTTTAAGATCATCGGTTTGGAACCAGATCCTGTGTACAAAGTTCCATAAATGAGCTTGTTGATACTGTCTTAGTTAGTTAGGGGTGAAGGTGCGTACCGGAGGCTTGGGCCGTTGAGATTGGTATAGCGGAAGGAGGTAGCCCCAATACCAGTGCCGGGGAGGGCGGCTCCAAGATTAGCGCCCTCTTTCCAGCTTCCGTCACCTAAGTTACAGGTTAGTGGAAGTCATCAGAGACTTGCGATTTGACACACCATTCCAAGTATACTCCTGAACTGTGTTGTCAGGCTTCTGGCCATATATCCGCAGCTGCAACGCATCTGTTCCCGCCAGGAATACGGCAGCGATGCGAGAGTATGCGGCAAGCTGGAACTTGGCACCGCCTAGACTACCATCGTACCACCCACTTCCAGAGTCGTAAGCATGTTCCTGAAGGGTATTTTGTTCGCTAAGGGTGTAGACACGAATCTCCATATAATCAGTCGTAAGCAGAGCCTACAGTAGATTATAACCTACATGCTTCAGCTCCTTGGAAGTCGCAGCCAGGGGACTTCCCAGCTTAGCCTTGCCGATGACGGCCTTTTCGGTTCCGCCGGCCCAGCCATTCTCATAGAGACTCTCACGAATACTGCCATGGGTATCCTGAAAGTAAACGCGTAGATGATTGGTTGAATTGACGGCAGCAATGCCAGTGCCTATATCTGTCAGGCCAAAGTAGGAAGCAAGATGGATATTTATTTCAACATACGAAAGAGAACTTGCTCTGCTCCAGGGGTAGACATTGTTTGGGGTATTGGATTATCTTTTTCCGGTCTTAGAGTGATTGAGGTGTGTTCAAGATGATGGTAGAGGCTTGACAGACAAACCTGTCACAGCCTTTTATACACAGACTGCGGCAACTGAAAGGAGGGGAAATCTGGCAAAGGAACTGTGTATCCATGCAGCTTCATCTCAAACTAGACTTGTTCTGCATATATGGCGAGAATGTCATATTTCAACACACATGGTGGGTTACTTGCGATTGTATTCAGGGCCGAAGTAGTCCTGGAGTTGCAACCCTCCCTACTCGACTGATCGCGGCCCGTGCCAGCAGCGAGCCAACCGCCACTCTCGATTTCGCAAGGCAGGACGAAAAACCCTTGGGGGTTATGGCGAGGGAGGGAAATGGTCATCGGTTACGCCTGCTGGGTTCTATATTCTCTCCGCCGATAAGCTTGGGAAAGCTGCGAACGACCCTCTCCCCCGCCAAAGTATAACCCCTCCAGATCCCATTGAAATCGATGAGAACGAATGGGAAGTAGATAAAGTCCTAGCAAGTCGGATTCAGCGGAAAAAGCTTCAATACCAGATTAGATGGCATCTGGATTATACTTGGGTGCCCCGCACGAAATCCGCAGAACGAGCACCTGTAAAAGGTTCGAGATTTCTATTCAATAAATCCTACAAAATCATGACCAGGCTGAGAGTCAGTCATATCATGTATGAAGAAAACATGTAGAAAATGCATCAAGTAGTTATAGTGAGCATCAAGAAATCTTATGCTCACCCTCCAACTCACCCCAGAAGCCATCACCAAGGCACTTGCTAGCCGGCTAGGAGCCGGGTGGGTGACCACCAGTGAATCCCGGCCGTTGTATGTTCTTTTACCTTGCAAGAGCGGTCTCGAATATGGATCAGGTTGGTTTGGGCATCTGGTGGCATTGAGTGGCTGGCTGAGCAATAACCTGCATCCTAAACATATAGGTTCTTACTTTAGTAATAAGTAGCGCTGAGAAGCTACACCAGGCACATACGACCATAGGAAGTGGAAAACAGGGCTTCCCGTCCGCTCAGCCGTACTTAAGCCACTTGCCGGCCGGCTAGTAGTTGGGTGGGTGACCACCAGCGAATCCCGGCTGTTGTATGTTTTTTTTGTCTGATTGAAATTCTGCTCCCGGTTCGCATACATGGCTCTACCGTTTGACCCTGTTTCTCTCGGGAAAAGTGACCTGTGTGCAACTGGTTTCGGAATAACTTCAGAAGTTGTGCGGATCAAAGATACAGCTGTTGCCGCCAAAATCCCGTCTTTCTCGAACCACTATGGCCCGGAGGTACACGACATCGAAAAGCGAGTCTACGAACGGTTGCAGCAGAATCAAACCCACCCTAATATCCTGCGGTATCTGGGCCAGAGCCCGCCGGAATGCAAACCACTTCGCGGCGCCTTGCTTTTCGAACATCACCGCCGAGGGTCCCTGATTGACTGTCTTGACCTGCTGAAGTCTGTTCCAGAGCGCAGTCGGTGTGTTTGCTTGGAGCATGCTGCAAACCTTCTTGCTGATTTATATATTTCTTTAGCTGGCCCTATCAGGCTGTAAGCGCTGTGGCTTTCATCCATTCCCGGGGAATCGTGCATGCGGATCTGGGCCTTCACAACTTCCTCCTCCACGATGACGGCAGAATTGTCTTGTGCGATTTTGCGGGATCGAGTGTGGATGGGCGTAACTCGCATGTGGCCCACGGAACCCGCTATGCAAATCCACTTTTCACCTGGGAGTACCCAACCGAACAAGACGACGTGTTTGCATTGGGGTCTGTTCTTTATGAGCTTGACAGAGGAGAGCGACTTTTTAAGGATATGAGTGCGGAGGAGATACATCGGCGGTTTTCGAGCAAGGAGTTCCCTGATCTGTCGATGATAGCCTCACCTCTGAGAACTGTTATTGAGAAGTGCTGGACAGTGCCAGGCTACAAAGCTAGCGATGCTCTCAAGGATCTAGGTCAGGCTGCTTTCCTCTCTCGATCGATCTTCAGCGCATTGTCTAATATACATAGCTGCAGAACCTCGGCCCTTAATCCGTCAAGACAACTTCATCTATGCGTCACTATTGGCGCTGACGATTTCAACTCTTCTATGGAGGGCACGCCGCCACTAGATTGATCCGCATCTGGAATATCCCATCTTGTATTCCTCCTGGGTTTTGTTGTGGTGATTATGTTGTAAATTATACCCACAAAGTTAGTTAGTTATTGACCTTGGGCGAAGAGCTGTTATTTCTGTATTAACACAGTGCGTGCTACTCTCTGTATTTAACCAAGTTTACTAGATTTGATTCCTAGGACTGCATTGCCCCCTGGAGACATTGGCTTTCATCTATTGAATGAAGAGTGGCTTTGGCGCTATTCGGGCACGGTGCCGGATTAGTTGCTGTAGGAGTTAGCGTCGAAGGTCACACTGTGACGGTCACTGTTTGGTAGCTTCCAATGGCTGAAGTTGCTGAAGTTGCTGAGTATGTCAGTTCCACTGATGGCTGGCGGCCACCGAGAGGGTTCTATCGAACCAACGGGTGAGATGATATTCCGAGCCGGCTGTAATCACGGAATTACAATGTTCCGCCCAATTGCTTCACGTGCACTGCTTACGTCACTGAGCGGGGAAGTCATCTGATTGGCTCGAGCGTGACTGAGCTGCAGTTGGCCATCACCACCTCGAGAGCTGTGTTCAGCCATAAAGCAAGAGAGCTGGGCAGCGACGTTACTCCTTCGTCCAAGTCTTTTTACAACTCGCATTCCCTTATCTACCTTGACCTTCTTCCTATCACCTGCATCAACGCCATCCAACTATCTGTGAAAATGGCGCCGGGGCTCGAAGATCCCCGGATGACTTCCGTCCAACCTCGCATCAGATATAATACCATTGGCGGTGTGAACGGCCCTCTAGTAATTCTCGACAATGTATGGGACATCCTACCTCTTTTCTTTCTTTCTAATTGCTGTGCCGTTGCTGGGGCTAACCGGGCGGTGGATGCTTAGGTCAAATTCCCAAGATACAACGAAATCGTGTCGTTAACGCTGCCTGATGGATCCGAGCGATCTGGCCAGGTCTTGGAAGCTAGGGGTACGTATGATGCTGCTTGCCGTTAAAATGAGGAGGAGGTCACTAACATGGTGGACTTGTAGGGAACAGGGCCGTCGTGCAGGTACGTTACGGGGAAATGCATGGCAGGACATACACGACAGCGGCTGATATGGATTGGTGTTAATTAGGTGTTTGAGGGAACGCCAGGTATCGACGTCAAGAAGGTGCGAAAATCGAATCTCTTATGGTGCTGTCGACGGTGTTGCTGATGGTTGTAAAGACCAAAGTCGAATTCTCTGGCCACAGTCTCAAGCTCGGCGTGTCCGAAGATATGTTAGGGAGAGTATTCGATGGTTCTGGTCGCGCAATCGACAAGGGCCCCAAAGTGCTTGCAGAGGACTTCCTAGATATCAACGGTAGTCCTATCAACCCTTACGCTCGAGTAGGTAACCGTTGCGCGCACAGTCACTATTACATAGTTCGCTGAAAACGTCCAAACAGGTCTACCCCGAAGAAATGATTTCGACAGGTATCTCGGCTATTGATACCATGAACTCGATTGCTCGTGGGCAAAAGATTCCGATTTTCTCTGCTGCTGGTCTTCCACATAATGAAATCGCTGCCCAGATTTGTCGACAAGCTGGTCTTGTGAAGCCGACAAAGGACGTCCACGATGGCCACGAGGAGAACTTTTCTATTGTCTTTGCTGCCATGGGTGTGAACATGGAAACTAGCCGATTCTTTACGCGAGATTTTGAGGAAAACGGAAGCATGGAACGTGTTACACTGTTTTTGAATCTTGCAAATGATCCCACGTAGGTCCATCTCAGGTAGTCTTGGGAGGTGGTGCGGGAAGCTGACTTGGTACCAGGATTGAGCGTATTATCACCCCTCGCCTTGCCTTGACTACTGCAGAATACTACGCATATCAACTGGAGAAGCACGTTCTTGTTATCTTGACCGATCTCTCTGCCTATTGCGACGCTCTTCGTGAGGTCTCCGCCGCCCGTGAGGAAGTGCCGGGCCGACGTGGTTATCCCGGTTACATGTACACTGACTTGTCTACAATTTACGAACGAGCCGGCCGTGTAGAAGGCCGAAATGGCTCGATCACTCAGATTCCGATCTTGACCATGCCCAACGACGGTACGTTGTGCAGTCCTTACACTGTCTTACCTTGTGTCTTGATTTCGATGTTGATCCATATCTAGATATCACACATCCTATTCCCGATTTGACGGGCTATATCACTGAGGGACAAATCTTCGTTGACCGCCAGCTGTACAACAAGGGCATCTATCCTCCAATCAACGTTCTCCCTTCACTGTCTCGTCTCATGAAATCTGCCATCGGTGAGGGACGCACCCGTAAAGATCATGGCGATGTTTCCAATCAGCTGTATGCCAAGTATGCTATCGGTCGTGATGCAGGTTAGTTTCCGTTTCGGCCCGTGCAAATATCTCTTAAGCAGTGTCGCTGACGCAGATTTGAACAACAGCTGCCATGAAGGCTGTCGTCGGTGAGGAGGCTCTTTCTGCCGAAGACAAACTCTCGCTTGAATTCCTTGATAAATTCGAACGCACTTTCATCTCCCAGTCGCCATACGAGTCGCGGACAATCTTTGAATCGCTTGACATTGCTTGGAACTTGCTGCGGATCTATCCTAAGGACTTGCTTAACCGGATTCCCAAGAAGATCATTGATGAATATTATCAACGGTCGGCGAAGAGTCGGTCGAGGAAGCCGACCAAAGACACGAGGGACACTAGCGGCGGGGATGCGGCTGCTGAGGACAATCTAATTGACGCGTGAGCGAGTGATTTGCGAATGTAAAAATGGGCACAGATATTGATCGGGGTTGAATGTATACAGAACTACCAAATCACCCGCCTTTGCTAAGTGTCTTGGGCAAATGGGAAGTATTGATGTTAATGTCAGCTTTAATTTTGGGATTGAATGGTTTATAGCGGTGCCGTGATTGCATTACTTCGTCGTAGTGAGCTCCTACTCCTTGGATCTGATGGAAGAGCAGACCACGGGTATCATTCCGCTACATAACCGGCCAAGTACCTGCTCACTTCCCCCGGAAACGAAGGGCTTCACATCGTTGATTGATTCATTGAGCACCTACCTCTACGAACGTTTCTACATCCCCCCAGCACCCGGATCAGCGCGGCCCAGTGTGCAGTCCTATGTTGACCTAATTGGCAACTATCTTCACTTTGATAGCTCTCATTTGTTGCTGGAAGCAGTAAAAGAAGGAGAGCCATCTCGTTATTCGGCACCTCAAGCCCCCCCAGCCAGCCCGTCATCTCACCTTTTTCAAACCCTCCTGTCGAACTCGTACTTGAGATTGCGGACTTCCTTCCTCCGGCGTCCAGGCTCTGCCTTGCCTTATGCTCCAGGGGCTTAATGGATGTTCTCGGCGGCTCAAAGCTCCTGCAGAAGTCACCCGAGTTTCGCTGTCCTAGACCCTTGGATTCAAATGAATTGTCTTCCAGAAGCCGTGGTTACATCTTTGAACCCGGCTTCTGGAAATTACTTTGTCAGCTCGAAGATTCACGCTTTCGCTGCTGCTCTACATGCGTGAAACTGCACCCCACAGACGAAATCTCAGAGGAGGCCCTTGGGAACGAGAGCAGAGAGCCGAATTTGCATGTTTGGCCCACTTGCTGGGGATGTCCGCGTCTGCCCGTGTGTGAAGATGACATTTCGCGACAAAATCAAGCTGGTAAATAAGCTTAGAGAGCTATCGCTGGAGAACAAAGACCTCACGCCACCCGAGGCGTCGTTTCCAGGCTGGCACCAATGTAGATATGCTGGCGGGCGCACGAGCAATGCCATGGTAGGAAGACGAGCTTTCCTGCTGTTCTGGAGAATGCGCACGATCGAGCGTCTCACAGGGCAGGCTGCAAGATATGGTATCCTTCTCAGTGTGTTCAAAGCGCTCTTCTGTCCCTCGAACAACTGGGCAATAGCGGCTTCCTCGACCATCTTAATGCCTGAACAAAAAGCCGAGTTAGCCCGCTTGGAAGCCGCTCGGTTTCTTTTCTTTTCTTTTCCTCTGTACATATATCCATTCACACCAAGCGCAAACTTTCGAACTTTCAAATGCTGAACTGACATCAATCACAACGTGCATCCTGGTGTTCCTCCAGCCTGTGGTGGCATTTTCGACCATCGTGATTGTTGTTGCAATGCATCGCTTGTGGGTGAAATGCCCAGGCCGCAGGATCTGAATCCCAACAACATCCTTGTCAGTGCCGAACTTTTCCTGAGCGAACCCCAGTCCGGGGCAGCACTGCTGAAGAAAATCCTCCCATGTGGCATGATTGCGTGAAGGTTATTAGCCGAGACCACTCTGGATCAACCATTCTCACTTCCCTCCGACTAGTGACCTCAGTGCGTGCTAGTCACGGGTAGCAGAGTGCATAGTACTGCATGGACGCGCGACTGTGTACGACATGCACGTCGACCGATGGGCTGCAGCGGCGACGCGCTTGCAGGTGGCTTTGACCGCAATCCAGGCTGGAAGACAGCGAACCAAAAGTCAAAGGAGATTTTCCCTGCCAGCGTCCATCCCTGCTAGCGACAGGCCATGTCAACCACTGCCTTGGGGCTTATTTGGCCTTGCGCTTTGCAGATCTTTCTTCGACCACGGGGACCCTCCGCAGCCCTTTTCCTGGGTTCTCCTTTCACGATCCCGCTGTCAGGCCTTTCAGTGCTGTGTCTTTGAAGAAGAAAACGAGAAAGAGATGTACTGAACGAGAAGACACAAGAGCACGACAATGCGCTGCCCTTCCATATCAAGGCTATTATTGCTCCCGGTCGCCCTGCAGATGGTTGTACTCATCTCAGCTCAGGCCACTTCTGCTCCTTCAGCCTCTGAGTCACAGACCACCTCTACGCCGACTCTGGCCTCTCGTTCGTCCTCGATAACATCCGCAACGACGACGACCAGCACCAAGACAAGTGCGGCCACCCACACGGTAAAAGTTGGGTCAAAGGAGGATCCTCACCAGTACGTGCCTCACACGATTGAGGCAGACGTGGGCGATGTCGTTCTGTTCGAATTCTACCCTCGCAATCATTCGGTAGTGCAGGCAGACTATCTCGCGCCATGTGTGCCGGCGTCCGGTGATTACTTTTATTCTGGGATCTTTAATTCATTTAATGAAGACGATGGCGCTCTGGTCGGAGATGTGAGTCTGCGTCCTGCACCTTGAGTCCTTGCGCGTACTGATTATCTTTTGCGAATTTCTAGCCGCCGACGTGGAAGTTGACTGTTAATGATACGGAGGTACGTGTATCCTTACACTCTCACACTCCACGAATTGAGCGCTGATGAGTGATGTGCAGCCGAAATTCTTCTACTGTACCGCTCTCGATTCTTGCATTGTGAACGGAATGGTTGGCGTGATCAATCCGGTATAGCCTCCCTATTCCACTTCCCCCTGTCGCCTGCTGAGTTACTAAGTATTCTAACTTCGTCGTTTTCTTTTGTAGAACAAATCCATGACCTGGGATTCACAATATGCAAAAGCCCTGAAATACCCATACATGTTAGTCCCCGGCCAAGCACCACCAGCAGAAGGGGACCAAGGCTCGCCATCTGCTCCGTCATCAACGGCTTCATCGTCGCCATCGCCACCACCACCTTCATCCTCATCTCACCTTGGCGGAGGACATATCGCCGGAATCGTGGTTGGATCCGTCGCCGCCATCGCACTCATCGGCTTTCTTTTCTTCGTCCTTGGACGTAACCGTGTCTACCGGAAATGGCTTACTTCTGAAGAGGGTGCCCACGATCGCACGCGAAGATGGGCATTGAGCGGGGGCGACTGGTCATCACGCGGCAGGGGCGAGACCGAAGGGACCGGGATGGCCTCGCACCTGGGCCATATGAGCGTGGTGTCCCCAGACATGTCACAAATGGGCGGGCCATATAGTCCTCCGCTGCAAAGCCGGTCGCCACCGCCTCTCCACCCGAGCTGGGACGGCCTGGGGCAATATCATACGCCCAGCATGCAAGACGACAGGCCGCCAGAATTGAGCTCCGGGGCAGGGGTCCAGTTGGTGGAGCTGGAGGCTAGTCCGCAGCGGCACGCGAACAAGGACTTGCCTTACTCCCCTCGCGACTATTAATGCCTGCACGAGAGCAGAAAACTGTCCCACATCTCCCAGGTCTTCTTTTCAGCTTATAATACCCCCTATTCAATGGCTTCATCTATTTTCCTCATTCGATGCATCACTACATCCCTGCTTTAGCACAGGCGTTTATACACCCCCTATTGACATGTTCTTGCCTGAAAATAATTAGAAATTGCCCCTTGTATATAGTAACTAGTAGCTTGGGAATGCAGCATTGTCCTTGAAATGTTCTACCATGTTCAGAATCAGCCTCTTGAAAAGGATCATTATTAACCCAAGATGCACAGATTTTGGGACCAGCATTGTTATGTATTTCTGAGCAGGAGCACTTTTATAATTATGGCAAAGTAATAAACATTGGGCCAGTGTGTACCCCTGGAAGTAGCCCACAACTTTCATAACTAGGATCAACCCAAGCCATCAACGACAGGGGAGCTTCAGCACTCCCCTCGTACGCCTCCACGTATCCAGCATGCTCTGTTTGTCGAATTCTCCAGAGTGTATGAACTGTTGAGAATAGCGGATGGCCGGCGAAGCCGCATTCGTACTTATTTCTTGCAGCACTGGTAGCACTGTGGGCAACAACAGATTCCGGGTCAGCAAGAAGATGCCACGCAGAGGGTAAATTCTCACAGGAAAAGATAGCCTGTTCTTCCCATGCTCGAGAAAAATAGGACAAGGGGGCCAAACTTACGACTCTTCCGCTCTTTAGCTTGTATGGCGACAAGTGCTACATCCAGAGGGCAAGGAGGATAGGTTAGTATCAGAGAAACGGGCTGGTCGGAGAGGGAAAGGGGACTGTTTTTCTTTTTTGGCACTCACGTATGGAGGACTGCAGGGACGGGGCTGGGGGTGGCATCCGGGCACGCAGTCGTCAAGGAGGCCGGCGGCGTGTGCTTCGTTCGGGTCTGGGTTTGCGGACACGGCGGCCATGAAGAAGGCGAGTGCAACTGCGAGGGCTTTGAATTGAACCATTGTTGCGGCGGTTTGTTTGGTAGATGGGAGAGAAATTGGCCCTGAGAGATAGACGGAGTAGAGCGTGTGAATTTTATGAAAGGTAGTATTGGTATTCCTGCGCTTGTATATATCAAAGGCCAGGGAGATGAGGGAAGGGAAGCGAAGGGGGGTATTTATGTCTCCCCTTTTTTTCCCGCAATTGGGATCTTCACCGCATATAAAGGGGATCCAAGCACGACAGCTCGTTGCTACGACCTTTGTCCTGCGTCCCGGCAGCAAATCGGCGTCATTTTCGGAATTATTGGTTCCTCAGAATCGCATCTCCCCGCGTCAAAAAGGGGCGATTTTTTTTTTTGTTTTTTTCGCTTTTGCTTTTGCGGAGACTTTGGAGGAGAGTTGCACAGCTTGGTCTGGTTTGGGGTTGCGGAAACTAGCAGGATGCAAGGAGAGCAGAGGCCTTTTGGCAACTTGTTACTATGCTTGCTGCTCATCCGCGATAACCCTTTGGACACTCAGCATTTTCCATGATGCGAATGGCCCGCCGGCATGATATGCGTACAACCAGGCGTGAGTCTGCAGCGTTGGAGGAGGCCAGCAGTGCAAAGTATCAGGACATCACCGGCAGATCACATACGGGCAGCGTTCGTGCGAGTCTCACGCATCATTGCCGAGTCGGTGAATCAATGAAACGGGACGTTCGATCTGCAAAAAAGGATCATCTCGAGTATCTGCGCTGTTTGAGACTGGGTGGCGCGAAAAGAAAAACCTCCGAGGAGGAGCCACCTCCAGGGACTCGGTGTCTCAGAGAGCTAGCAACTAGTAGTAGCAACTAGGGAGTTGAGTTGACGGATGGCAGAGTGGTTGCAGATCAGTGGATGCTGAAGCGTGATGGGCACATCGTGCGAATGCGCCACGACGAAGCTGAACAAAGGGCGACGAAGAAGAAAAGAAAACAAAAACGAGAATCCTGGTAAAGCGAATCTCGTCGGATCATAACCTGTCACAATTGGAGCAGGATTGCTGGTTACTGGCAGCGGATCAATGCACTGCGGGTGATACGCCTCTCTTTTCGATGCTGAACTGGATGATTAAAATGCAGCAAGGGGGGAGATTCAGCATCAGGAAGATAGGGCAAAGCGCAATCCATCATTTGTCAAAGCATCCCGAAGTTATCACAGCCACTACTGGAGCATTCTGCCTTGCTGGTAGAACTCTTCTCCACACTGCATCACCAATCTCGCTGCATACTCTAGATATACTGGGACGACCGGATTCTCACCAGGCACCGAGTCTCAGGTGCACAGCATTTAAACAACACAACAAGGCCCCTTGCCGTCATCAGACAGCTCCCGTTACCCAAGACTACCCGGAACCAACGCCTACGTGTCACCTAGATGCTGGATCCCAACTCACTTCTCATACCACACCCCGTTGACGATTGTCCCCTTGCCCGCCTTCATTTGCTTGATCTGCTCGGGGCTGCACGTATCCTGCGCTCTGCGTAGGTAACACGTCGGCCGGGCTTGTGCTGGCAGGGCGTTGGTGTGTGTCGAGTTCGCATCACCTTCGGTTCGGAACGTCGACGGGTTGGGGACGGGCTCGCCGGTCGACGGGTTCTTGCCCTGGATGATGCGGGCGAAGAGCTCAAAGGCGGCCTGGGGCTGGTAGAACGGGACGAAGTGGCCCGCGTCGTATATCCGTGCGAACGACAGGTTTCCGAATTGTCGAACCACTCCCTTGATGTTGCTGCGACTCACGACCAGGGGGGCATAGCCCGCGGAGCTGAACTTTGCGGCGTACGTCTTTGATGCCGCTGCGATGGCGAGCGACGCTGCTTGGCCCCCGAGCCAGTTGCAGATGTAGTCGCGGTCGCCGTATATGAGGGCGATGCGGACGCCGCTGTCCAGCAGGGCAGCAAGGTCAGAAATATACTCACCTCGGCTGTAGTCGCCAGCGTTGAAGAAAGCATTCAGCACCGTGCTACTGGACTCTGTGAAATTTACCCGCGAGCCGATCGCACGCTGCACCTCTGGCCCGTTGAGATATTCGATATACGTTAACGGAGGCAAAGGGCTGAGGGCGTGCTGCGCTATATCGTATGGACTCCGGCCTACTTTTGGATAGACGCTGACCACTTCTTGGTTGCAGATGACGGATGCTTCTAGACAAGCAGCATTCACGCTGCCCACATTACCAGTGTTCTCCGGGTCCGATGACCGCACGGCCGCTCGACAGGCCTCGACCTTGTCCTTACAGCCTCCAGGCTGGTGGAACTTCTCATGGGACGCTTTGACGTCGTCGGCGGTCAGAACGTTCAGGCCGTAAGTGTTGTCAAACGCAAAGAGCGAGTAGTACGGATTCTGCACCAAGGTGTCAATGCAACCCTGCAGGATGCCCAGGGTTTTGATCTTGATTTCAACCGACTTCGACCTGGGGATCTCTCCACGAACCCGTCTTTCGTTCTGCCTATGGAAATGTGAAACAAAAGCAGGCCCATATTTGCCCCCGTAGCTCTCGGTAAACAGGTTGATCTCTGTAGAGCCGCCGCGACACTTGTGGCCCGGAAATACTGTGAAGAAAGCTTGCAGAGTATGCCAGATTGCTTTTGCCGCCGTTCCCGTCGTGCTTGCGGTTGCCCCGGGGTCATTCGAACTGAAGACGCCTTTGCGGAATGTCTCAGGAGATTGGCCGGCCGGCGGGTCCGTTGGCGGAGAAGTGAAAGTCGATGTCAAGAAATCCAGAGACGCTTCTTTCAACGTATCATACGAGAACCCCACCTGCACGGGCTGATCGATATAGAGCATGTTTGAAGCCCGGTCCCAGCCCCATTCCCGCGGGACGGTGCCGATTTTAGCCCTGGAACGTTCTACAGCCTCGCAGGGACCAGTCTCCTGAAAGAGCCCTTGCATGCTGCTGATCCCCGGTCCCCCGCTGAGGTATATCGTCAGGGGAGCGGAGCGCGGGTTCTCCCTGGCTTCAACGAACCAGAAGAAGGTGTTGATCGAGTAGTTCTGCGCTGGATACAGCGTGAAGGGCGGGAGGGAGACATAGCCGGTGTATTGCTTCTGGCGGGGAGACGAAGTTGCGCAGATCCCGGGGGGAACTCGTTTGTATGAAAGGGTGATGTCGCGGTTGATCGGCGAGTGAAAGACGGCCTGTTCATCGCGTGAGGCCGTCGCTTTGACGAAGAGGTGCGAAGAGAGAATGGACAAGAGCCACCCCGCCTGCAAAGAAGAGAAGAGACAGCGGCTATGTCAGTTCCCGGTGCAATTGCTTTTCTGTTTCAGGCCGGCTCACCTTCATTTTCTCTACTTCTGCGCTCTTGATTAACCGCCTGTCAACGGGAGCAGGTATGTGGTGCGTCTCAAATCGTCCGACGCTCTCGCCGGCAGGTTGGGTATATCAATTGAGGACTAGTTATGTGCAACAAAGAATCTTCCCCTGAGCGCAAGCGGCAACCCGTAGTCAGAAACACTGGGGTGTATAGATGCAATCCGCCAGGAACGGGTGAGGATATATACATATATATCTGCTATACCTCTCTATGTAGGCTGCCCGGCCGCCGCCGTCCCTGCCAAACGAGGCCCGAATAAGGGCAAACAAGTTGGAAAAGCACGAGCGTCCAGCTAACTACTTGTAGGTATCAATAAGGAGAGGAATAGATGGTGTCTCGACCCTTCGCAGCGGTGGCGACAACGCAGCTGCCTCTAGGGAGTGCACCCCATTCTTAAGCGACAGGGAGGAGAAGTGTGGAAAAACGCCTCCAGGCCGGGGGTTAGGCAACGGGCGTGTATTAGTGTCATCGTTGCCCATCCTGCATCCATCCATCCATCCAGTAGCAGTCGTAGTCGTCGCCAGCCGGTTGATCTTCGGTGGAGAGAAAGAACTTCCTCTTCACCGGTCCGTTGCAATCCATTCAACGACCCGAAACCATCGGAGAAATCAAAGGAAAAAGCAACGCAGAGGTCGTACATATTGTCTCCATCTCAATAATAGAAACGAAAAAAAAAAGAAAAGAAAAGAAAAGAACCATCGTCGACCCAATCACATCCGCTGTCCACGGTGTTGGGACATGCAGGAGGGCCCCCGGGATCTCTCTTCTCCCCTGGGAGTTGCTGCTGCTCACCAAGAAGACTGAAAAATGGGAGCACCGAGAGTTGGAATATTCACTGGCTAGACTAGGGCCAAAAGGGCCGCGAATGGGCTTGGAGTCCGACCAGGCGGCATCCCTGCGATCGTGGCGGTCTTGGACGCTTCTGCTAAGATTCTAGCGTGTGCTTTGTGGCTGCTTTGCTTCATCGTCGAGTTGGGCGACACGATGGAAAGGATGCTCGACAAGCAGACAACCCGCGCACACACGTCGCATTTCCTGTACGCAGGGCTGGGCGTGCATGCTGGTTTATCCCCGATTCTGTCGTCAATAGCCGTATTTATGTACGGGACAGCATGGACACGTTTTTGCCACTGAGCGTCCAGTTTGCTGATGACTATCGGCACAAAGAGCGAGAGCGGATATGATGTGCGTAGCAGCCCTTCATATCGGCGAGTACCTCATACACAAGCTATACCTACATCGTCGAAGAATAAACATTCATGCCCGTGGCCAATGCATCGCCAGGAAAAGGAATAAGAATATCTCGAGACCCAGCAATCAACTCCACGGCATCAACGCCTCTCGCGCCCAGCTCCATCTTCTCAGAGCAGCAGTTCATACTTCGTCATAGCGGCATTTAGCAGTAAAAGCAGAGTGGAAAGGTTGGAAAAGAAAAAAAAAGGCATAAGAAACACTCAAAGCATATCATAACCACCGCGGGACACAGCGGCATAATAAGAGACGGCGTCGGGTTCAAATAGCAACTTCGCCCTTCCTTCCAACGCCCTAGTAGAAATTATGAATTAAACATTCCAGGAGATACCCAGCTCTCTGCGTAAGAAGTACGTCGAGAAATTTCCCTTTCAGCAAGCAACAGTAGTATCGAGCCAATTCTTAGTCGATTTTTGCAAATGCAAGTTTCTTCGGTGTGGTGAGGTTGTTCGACAGTCGAACGTGTGTGTTTTTGTATTTTGCATGCTTGCGGAGCTTCTTTCGTGCAACCATGACCGGAACAGATGACTTGGTGACAATGTAGTTGGAGAATGAACCGAGGAGCACACTGCGAAGACGGATGACGAGTCAGTAAAGTTCTGCTTGGTGGCGTGGGGGAAACCATTGTCATTGCTTACCCCTTGAGAGCACTCCGTCCGCGAGAGCCTAGAACAACCAGCGTGGGTTCCAGAGCGTCGATCTGTATAACCGAGTTAGCTTATCAGGCCACTTAAGCGTGACATCAACGAACGCCAACAAGGACAGCGCTACCAAAAAAGTAATCTACTTACCGCTTCTGTGATCAAGTGCTTCGGACTTTTGCAGTGAATGATCTCTATCGCAACCCGGACCTGAAGTCTTGTCTTCCGCAGCAATCTCACAATAGTCTGCGTGAGAAGCTCGATAGCACGCAGTCTCTCCGCTTCAGTCTTGGTGGCACCGCGCGAGTCGATAGAGCCGCTCTTGCTATCGGACACCAGATGAACACAGGATCCGTGAGGCGATGGATGGACAGATGCCTGGGCCGAGTCGCCGATGGTCTTCTCCGTCTGTGATCCAACTGTCGTGGTGATGTCCAACATCGCCCTGGCCCCATCATTGATGTGGACTGATGACGCGCTATCAGTGTCCCCAGTGGATTTGCTTGATGATGATTCGTCCTCGATAGCGAAGACCGCATACATTGTATCTCCATCGCGGAGAATCGTGCCAATGGTCCATTCGAGAGCATATGTAGATTCCTCGCTCAAGTCTGTGGCAACAAGGTACTTTCGCAAGCGCCGCTCGCCGTGGTCACCCTCCTCTTGTAGCTTGCTGAAATCGCCACGAATGATTGTGCGAATCACTCTATTCGGAACCGACTGGTCCACGGCAGACATGTAGATGCTGAGATTCTGTGCTTTCTTGAAATCTGAGATTTCACCTTCATCTTCTGATCCCGCTGGAGTATTGCTGGTAGATGCGGTGACATCGAAGCTGGTGTTCGGGTGAACTCCGGTTCTCTTGTTAATGGGCTTCTCGGCCGCTGCCTTCGCGGTGCGCGGGCCAGCGGGCTCAAGTAACGATTTCACTTTGTATTCCGCGGATACTTTGGCACCTGAAACAAGTCAATAACGTAAATTCCACCGACATCTCGCAAAAGGAAATCGACTTACGCTCTTCCTCCGCAGCAGCGAGTAAGCTCTGGACTTTCTTCGCCTCGCCGCTTTTGCTGCTGCCCGCTGCGGCGGCACCGTCAACGTCGGATTTTTTCCTGATCCGTCTGCGTCCCCGATTGATTTCGGATTTCCATGCATCTTCTCCGGAGCTGGTATCGTCAACGTCATCCTCACTCGTGTAGTCTTCACTGAACCCGCCCTCTGGCGTGTCGGAATAGTAATCTTTCTGAAGTCGGGACTCGCCGTCGGCGGCCCCATCGACGCCATCGGCATGCTTGGCGGACTTTCCAGGATAACTGGCCAGGCTGCCGCCCGATCTTGAAAGCGCCGCGGCTGACAAGCGCCTGTAGGCATGGTCCATGTTGATGACCTTTCCCGAATCAGTCACGAATTTGCCCGGAGTACTCATCAGATTCATAGAGTTGGTGTTGAGCAACTTTGTACCTGGCGACTTCGACCGTCCGAGCCGGGAGGACGGCGATCTTGATTGTCCCGGCAGGGCAGGGTGTCTTCCTGTCTGCCTGCCTCTTGCAGAACTAGGCAACGGACCGTAATCAGTGCCAGACATGACTGCAGCCATTGAATTGGTCTGCATCGCGTTATTGTGATGGCCCAACTTCCCGCCCTGTGTGACCCGTTTCGGTAACGCATGGCTGGGGATACTAGGAAGCATCTCGAATTGGTAATCCTGCTGGGGATCCACGCCGGTTCTCTTTTTGATCTCGGGCAAGCCCTTGGTAGACGAATCCGAAGAGCGTCGAAGAGCTTCAGGCAGCTCGTGCGACGGCATGGTGTCCGTGGTTGGAGAGGAGGTAGCGCTCTGAGTCAACCGTAGCGGAGACGGCCCAATTGGCTCCAGCAAGCTGCGTACGGCGGGTTTCGCGGTGGTTCGATTGGCAGGCTGCGTCACGCCGACGCCGATGCCAGCGATTGAGCCGTGGCGCTGGGCTCCGGGGTCGGGAACAACGTCCAGCATGCTGCGGACGGGAGGAGCGGGGCTGCCATGGCGGCCAGGACGTGGACTCTGTTGGCGCGCGTGGGTGCGGCCTTCCAGAATGTCTAGGATTTCGCGCCGTTCTTCGTCGAGAGCAGCTTCCAGCGACATTTGGGGTGGTTGTGCCATTGTGGCAGAAGAGAAGGGGAGAAAGAGAGGGAGCGGGAGTGGTGGCGGGGACCAGGTTATATCGTCAGCCCGTCAGTCAGTGAGCGAGTTAGCCTTTTTGGCGTGGGTACAAGGTGCGTGGTCGAGACCGTCGAGGACGGGGAGGGCAGACCCTTCTTTTCCCCCCACTCGCGAGTCTGTGAATAGCACAGCAAGCGGTTGAATCACTGAGGGCGTTGGCTTCTGGACTGATGCAGTACGGCTCAGAGGGTATGACAGAAGGAACAATATATTGCTCACAAACTGAGTGGGAGAGTGGCAACAGAGTCAGCAGTTGGGAAAGAAGGTGCTGGACGGTCCTCAGCAGGCCACTTACTGTTCCTCCCTGGGGTGTTCAGAGCATCACACGACTCTGCAACAAGAGTGAGACTGCTCACACTGTGCGCTGTAGATGACGGTGGACAATTGTAAAGAGGCAAACAGCTCGGCTGTGAACCAGAAAAGCACTGTCGATAAAGAAGTCGCCGCGGCGATGAGCACACTAGTAGTAACCAACGCAAACAAAACAAGCGGGAATTTTCAAGGAACAAGAATCTATATGGTCCTGAAGAGGCAGATGGTGCTACCCGTCCTAACTGACTGTCGGGGAGAGGGGACCAGCGCCCTCCATGTGGCTGAAGCACCCGCGAACTGCTGGCCAACTAGGGTCTCGGCGACTCGACAGCCAAGTCCAGAAGACGGGCCCAGCCAAGAAGCCGGCATCAGCACGATGAATCATGGTGTGAGGCAAATCGATTCTTGGTCCACGGCTCGCGTGTGGTTGCAGCAGCGAGAAAGCGGGAGAGACGAGGAGAGGTGGAGAGAGAGAGTGAGAGAGAGCGCGCGAGATAAGTCGTCTGCTGGATATCCGCCGTTGCAGGATTGACGGGCTAACTAGTAACCAACTCGCCATTAGTTAACAGCCTCCAGCCACCGTCTGAGACCGCAGTGATTGGCGACAAATGCATTCACGGTCATCCAGCAGCGAAACGCAGCCCTATCAGACGGTGTGCTCGTCCGCTTGGCAACGACACTGCTGCAGCCGACAGACGGTGAGCAGCTGCTTTTGATTCTACACAATCGAGAACAGAATACGGAGGAACAGATGGTGCTGAGGCCGGTTGTGCATTGATATTTGTTCTCGTCAATTGTATATCCTCGTAGACTCCGATCCAATCACCCTGGCTATGCGAACCCTCTGCATCCCACTCCCGAACCATTCCCACCAATGCGCCCTTGAACCGCATAGAGAAGAGGAAAAAAGCAATAAGTAATTAAGAAAGAAATGCGTCAAATGACACCCACGGGTATCTGTGACATGAGAAGTCCAACGCCGACCATTGATCTGCAAGCCCGTAACCAAACGCTACGCCTTTTTCTTTTTGCCTGTCCGAGCTCTGTTCTTCTGAAACGCTTCTTCCGGCGGTTCGCTCTCCTCTGTTTTGCGTTTCTTTCCCTTGCTCCCCTTCGACGGAGCTGCGTATTTGGCTTCAAGGTCCGCCAGAAAGTTGGACGCTCTGGTCTTCATCCGCTGTTGGATCAACGCCCCAAGTGCAGCATCATCATCGTCATCGCCGCCCTTCTTCTTCTTCCTCTTGCCATCGCCATTCCCAGTTTTCGTCCCGAACAGCTTCTCTTCAACCCCCAGTTCCTTGGCAAGCTCCATCGCCTCCTCGGCCTCCCTCTTGGCGGCTCTGACTCTCTGGGCTCTCTTGTGCGGGCCTTCATTCGAAAATGCCGGCCAATCAGTCACCTCCCCGTCGCGGATCGCCTGTTTGATGATCTTTCGGAATCTCGCATCGTCATCCAGCACATTGCTCAGCATGACCTCCTCGTACACTCTGTCCAGATTTCCTTCGTGGGTCTCATAGGCCTCGAGCAGATCTCTCTTTTCTTCCTCCGAGCCCTGGTATTCGGCCTTGATCCTATCAATGGCCTTTCCGTCAACCATACTAGACAACTGTTCGCGGAAGAAATCTACCCAGTTGAAATCGTCATCGTCGAGATCCAGGGATTCGGACGTGTTGCCGGTCGTGTCATAGCGTCTTCGGCGTCTCTCGTCGGAGAGAATGGCGTACGCAAAAGCAATCTCTTGGAACTTCTTGTTCGCTTCATCTTTGGATTCGGGAGGAGCCTTGTCTGCGCAGGATCATAAGCATTGGAATGAATTTTCAGAACGTGGCTCAATGGAATGAAGTAGAACCAACCTGGATGGTGCTTTAGTGCCTGTTTTCTGTATGCGGATTTGATCTGCTCTGCTGTTGCCTTCTCCTCCACTCCCAACACTTCGTATGGGTTGATAGAGGAGGGAGGTTCCTCAACCAAGCCATCTTCCGTAGCCGGCATGATGTTGCTGTTTTGACAAGGCCTGAAAATGAAGGATCAAGCTCGGTCTTTCAAATTAAGTGTTTTGATAAGTGCAAATACTATCGCATGGTGTGTATGTTCGCTCTTTGCCAGTATTTGTTTCTTCTGTCTGCTTCTTCTCTCCATCACAAACACGCTCGCGACAAATCAATTAAAGCGACGCGTCGCCCAAGAAGTGCAAACAAGGTTCATACTAGGCTATTTCGGGGTTAGGCGCCCCTCTTGGATAAATATCGGTCCGGTAATACTCTTACGTCATCATCCCCCAAGCAGTCACCGTCAAGTCAAGGTCTCATTGCACTCACTGCGACGACGAATTGTTCTTCGTCCAGCCTGCTCATCTGGATTACCTTTTAAGAAACGATTAAAATACATGATCCAGCGCAGTCTCCCACCTTGCGAAGAAAAATGACTGCTCCAGAGCCCCATCACTCCCCCGAACTCTCCACCCACCTCCACTACCTGTCACAATGCCTCGCGTTAGCAGCATTCTCCCCCCCAAAGCCCACCAATTTCCGTGTCGGTACCATGCTCATTCTGAGACGGCATTTCCCAGGAGCCTCAGACACAACCCAGGATCAACAGACCAGGTTTGAGGATAAAGTCCTCTCAACGGGGTATACCCTCGAGCTTCGCGGGAACACCCACGCCGAACAATGCTGTTTGTCGAAATACGCTTCTCATCACGGCGTTCTCGAGGACGATGTGGGGATACCGCTGCAGCAGGAGCGAGGTGATGATCCTAACGCGAAGATCGTCATGTATGTCACCATGGAGCCGTGCGGCAAGAGGTTATCGGGGAATAAACCGTGTGCTGTGAGGATTTTGGAAACGCGGAAAGACGGACGCGGGGGAATTGACAGAGTCTATTTTGGGGTAAAGGAACCGGGGACGTTTATTGGAGAGTCTCAGGGTTGTAAGATGCTAGATGCAGCAGGGGTTGGGTGGGAGCTCGTTGAAGGAATGGAAGACGAGATATTAAATGTCGCCAACGCCGGTCATGGGCCAAGGGAGGGAGAGACCAACGTAGATAACATCTCCCCCGAGGAAAGAAAAAGACAAGAAGAGATGCCTAGGAATCCAAAGAAGAGAATGATGGAGATATGATACGACACCACGAATACCGAAGAGCCTCAGGTCGCAAGTTAACCGGGCGAAACGCCAAAGGAGATTTCGTCTCCAGGACATAGCACAGAATCAAGATATCAGAGGAAACAACGCCAATACCAATGCCGGCAACATGGGGAAATATCCCCAGCGCGTTATAACTCCTCCAGAATGGAAAATGTTGACGCTGTTACAATTGGAATTAACACTGGCGTCACATTTCACGCCACGCGTCGGTTGCGATCCCCGCCCTGACTGCTCCAAATCTACCGTAGGTGGCGTCGGCGTCAAACCGGTGCAAGTTGTTGACGATGGCTGAGGATTAACCCACTGCTGCCCGCAGACCTGACCCGCGGGACAACAACGGGGTACGCCTTGATCTAAGTAGCAAGTCGAAGGCGAGCGACAATAAAGGCCGTCGAAACCTCGCCCCTTGCAAGGAGAATCATCCCGTGCGAATAGCATTGTCGCTGGAGATAAGGCGCCGAGGAGAGCTGAGTTGGCGGGGAGTATCTGGAGGAGAAGAATACTCCATACCATGGTCAGATAGCATGCCATTGCAAGAGCGGAGCTTGGGATGAAGAGGTATCAGAGCACGTAACAGCCAAGACGGGCAAGAAAAGAATGCAAGACGAATCCATTAGTCTGAGCCAGGGCGTTATATCTCTCGCCAGTCAGTGAGAGCAAACATATCCCCTCTTCTACTGCTACTCAAATAACAAATAAGAATCCAATAGCTGTCACCCCTGTCAAGCAATCATACATGGCTACCAGGCTATTAGCAGCAAGTCAACATGTAGAAGTAGTTGTCATAAAATAAATCATTTCCCTGACCTGTGGCCATAACTCATCAAGTTGGGTCAGAAAAAGAATAGCATTCAAAATGGACTGAAAAGATTTCTAATGCCAGTGAAGAATCTAGACTTCTGCTGGTAATAATGCACAACATATTGCTGAGTACCCCCCAGTCCTGCTTACAATGTCACACTGCTTTTGGCGCCAAGTTTGCACCCAGATATGTAAACCGCAAGCAGGACCCTGGACAGCCTTGTTGCACAAATCTTGCATGTAACGACCGTTGAAGAAATCTATACTTTTTGCAAAAAAGAAATCAACCAAGAAACACAGAATAACTGCTGCAGGAAACCAAACATAGTCTAAGAACTCTTTGCTTTCGGCAAAATGCATGAATTGGGCCGCGGCATAAAGAAGTTTTGCAGCAATGGAAATAGGGGGTAACTCTTCAGATTGCACAACACCGAAACAGAGCCCACATCCCAACCACATTGTCCTGAACCGAGTCACCGAGAAAAATAATTGAAAAAAGAGCCCATCGCTCTTGAAGTAGAGAGCGCGATATTCGAAGCCTAGTGATCGCGGAAATGAAAAAGGCATTTCCCCGTCTATCGCCTAGCCCAGTGCTTTTTCACAATGCCCAAAAAACGCCGTTTTAATTCCCTCAATTTTGAAGTTTTCCATTGACCCTTTTCGTTTCTTGCTTCCAGCCTTTCTGCTTCCATAGCCAGCATTCGAAATCCGCTTCGTTCATATTTTGAGGAATCGCATCCACGGGCTGCGCCCACTCCGTCGACGATCCGTATAGCCCGTGGCTTTCCGGGTTGTCTATCAGGCCCTTTAATCTCATCGTCTCTGGGCTATCTTCACCCTCTAATATAACCCTAATATTGTGTGCTCTTTGCGCAAACACTTTCGCCCGCGCTAGGTCTCCATGCGCAATCGATATTTGCAGGGCGTCGTTGTAGACTCTTGATACCCTTGAGCCTACAATACCCTCGCCCTTCAGGATATTGAAGATAGCATATGCGTCATGCAGACAGTCTAGAGGTTTGGACATGATGCGCCTTCCGTTTCCAAGCATAGCGTCAAGTCGCGCCATCTCTTCTATGCGGCTATCGCGTTTCTTGCTTTCTTCAGTGGGAAGCGAACAGAGCTCGCATTCGCATGTGAATCCAAACGCATCTTCCAAGCAACGCTGGCGCATTTTGAATGGTTGTGCACCGTCGACGTAAGATATCGTGATTTCTTCTCCCTCCTCGATGTCTTTGAATGCATGGATCGTGAGTTTATTCAGGTTAGGGTTCCATGTGTTTTGCGCGTTCTGCCTGCACGAGTGGTTGATACGGGCTGCTCGTGGAAAAATTCCACCTTCTGATCCCCCTGAGCCAAAAGGTATCGCGTTTGTCTTGGTGATACCTATTACCGGGCCGCAGCTATCCCTATACGCATTGTGGAGTGAAAAGAAAGCACGCTGTTGCGCCTTGGTTAGGCCCTGGATCTCCTCAAGGAGGGCATTTTCAACAGCCTCGATATCATCGGCAGCCTTGGGGACCGTGAAAAGAGGGGCCTCGGCGAGTATACGGGTGCCCTTGGCGATTCTTGAAGTAGCAATGCAACCCATGCCTCTGCCAGGAATGCGCTTGACGGAATAGAGTTTATCGCTACTGCGTTTCACAGGGCCATCTATTCCATTGGGCTTCGCGGTGTGGCTGCTTTGGGAGAGTTTGGTTTCCCTCAACATCCTTTGCCCTTCGGCAAAAGCAAGGCCCTCGTCGAAACCCATCCTTCAATCTGTAAGGGTAACACGCGGCTTTCGGAGTACAGGTTCTAGCTTTCCTCGTTACCGACAACGGACTCCCGTGGAGGACTTGATGCACCAAGACTCTTTACAGAAAGGCACTCTAAAAGCAACCTTTCCTAAAACGGTACAGGGTATAGTAGCGCAGGGATAGCACTGGGAAAAAGAGAGAAAAAATGGGATAAAATCCAACAGAATAAACGGGGAGAAATATCATCGAAATCCATATTTATATGAATAAATACGGCGGTAGATTATGAGCTGCGATGGTTTGCGGGTCGGTATGGGATCTTGCTTTGATATTGCTCTTGGCTCTTCCTCGAGAGGAAAAGCGACATAAAAAAACATCGCTGCATTGCGCTCAAATTGAGCAAAAAGTATTGGCTACTGGCCATTCAGTATAAAGTCCTTAAAGTTGTAGGTTCCCCAGAACTGTGTGATCAGTATTGGCGTAGAAACGAAGGGAGTCTGGTTGTCAAAACTGATTGAATGTTGCGGGAAATGGACAGTTTGATTTGCCATTGCATTGCTTGCCCTTTCCACTCCAAGCATTGTGCTTCTTTGGAGAGTGTCAGGTAAATAGGTTTGGTGTCACTGCCAGCAGTAGTATCAGCTGCTTGGTCTGTTTGCACTGCTGAGCATTGCCATGCAGTCAATGTTGCTTGCTGCTTCATCGCGCGTGAGAACACGAAGAGTTGCGGTTGAGTTGCCGCTTTGGGAATCGGTCACGTGAGTCAGTACGCGAGTGTTCTATCGCAACTTCAACTCATTTCTCCAGCAATACATCACTTCGAAGAAATACTGCAAATGATCTGCTTATGGCCACTGAATCGAATTTTAGGCAATGTGGTTGAATAGGCCCTTTATTCACCAATGGCTTCGAATTTTGACCCCCTGAACTTCAAGAGTAAAGATTCGAGAAGCAGCTTACCGTGGCAAAGGGGAGAAAAGCCTTTTTCACCAGGTCTTGCGGCATAGATTCAGTTCAAACTTGCAACAGTGCTACTCTTTTATATGTCTCTCAAAATATAGCTGTTTCAAGGCACGGTATAGAGCGAGTCGTAATAAGTGCTAACCTTGCGCCTGCGAGCTCTCCTCAAACACATCCCACAAGCAGTCTGAGAGCCTGCCTCACCAGCACAGCCTTCTTCATCCAATGTCGATTGCAAACACTATCATCGAATACCCTCCTGTCGCGGGGACCATTTAAAAAAGTGGTAGCAGTTAGTATTGACTTGGGCCAGGCTGGATGGTATCCTGCGTATTGGGAGAATTGCAAAGCACGATGAGTGAGAGTGGACCCAGAGTAATTCACTGATGCTATGCAAAGAGCACGGACTTGCCAGTTAGCTTGGATCCAGTCCAAGATGAGATGTACTGCCACCCTTGGCTTTTGCCTTGTCTAGCGGATCTAATCAGTAATCATATTGCAGTCATATCGTTGTGGAAAATGCCATACTACCCGTTGCAGATCAGCAATCCAGGTATCTTGCAGAAGGTTCATGGTTAGCCAGGACTCTTACTCCTTGCGTATTGACTTTTCTCTAAGACACTGATTCATTGAAACGACAGCTAGAGAACACTGCCTGGTGGTGTCGGGCTAAGCCGTCTCTTTTAGCCGTTCTTTCCTGTCTTCAACTCCAATTTTCCTCCATGTAAATGCGAAGCTTATGAACACTGCAGCCACGGCGGTTGCGGTAGGAACCCACTACCACTGATGATCAGCCCTGGATAAAGTGAGCCAAATGAATTTGGAGTATGATTTGCACTCACAAATATCTTCACAAGTGCTTCGTTGTAGGCAATCCTAACAGGAACAAGCTGGTTAGGCCGCAGGATCTTCGCAAATTCAGTAGCACCAGCCCGAAGAATTGCCATGGGATTGACATCTGGGGCGTGCTTTTTCAAAGCCGGGGGCAGACTGTTCTGGAATACTGCTTGAGCGACCGATATGGAGAGCGACCCGGCTAAATACTGGGCAAGGGTGATTACAGAAGAGGCCGCGGCGATTGCGGCGCCCGACAATTCCTCCTGGACTGCTACAAAGGGCTTCATCACATTAGTCAATCAGAACACTGTTGGGATCAACATCTTTTCTTACTAACCATGTTCAGCGCCACACCCCGTCCGATCCCCGCAACTACTTGGTACCCGATCCACTGTGCCGGAGTCGAGTTTGGGTTGAAAGTGACCATGAGGCCCGGGCCAACCGCGCTAAGTACACTTCCGAATATAATCCAGGGAGGCAAGTAATGCAGCCGACGAACTACCCTCATGTTAGCAAGCTTAGAGGATGCAGATAGATACATTCCACTCACCAAGAGCTCCAGATGCCAGCGCACCGAAGATTTGGCTTAGCATTGATGGCAACATCATCAGTCCACTGCTTGTCGGGCTTTCTCCCTTGATGGCCTGAAACCACAAAGGGAGATAATAGCCCACCATGATAGATGCTCCTCCTTGGAGGCCAGAGACAAGAGAGGCAAGAAAGACCGTTCTATCACAAATAATGCAAAGAGGGATTAGGGCCTCGTCTTTGCGATACAATGTCCATGCGCTAAAGAGTCCAAACAGAACAGCACTCCCGCAGAGAAGACCGATTACTTGCGCTGAGTTCCACGGATAGGTTATTCCGCCCCAGCTAATAGATATCAAGAACATGATACATGGGGGTGCAAAAAGGGCGAAGCCAATAAGATCAAGTCTCTGCGGAAGCTTGCCCAAAAAAGATCTTATCGGGGGCTTTGTGACTTGTTCGGGGATATGAAGAAATGAAATGACAAGCATAACGAGCCCGCCTGGCGGAACAAAGACCCAGAAACCTGGTACAAAAGTTAGATCTGCTACAAGTCGGTGCACTATGCGCACAAAGGGGAACCCGTGAACATACACCAGCGCCAGCCAACATGCTCAGTGAGGGCGCCCCCGATTATGGGGCCAAGGATACCACCAATAAATATCATTGATATTCCGGTGCCAGTCAGTACCGGCCGAAGACCCGGCGGTGCTGCCGAAGTCACCATGACCAGAGCACCGTTGAATATGCCGGAGCCGCCCAGGCCCGTTACTGCTCTGCCGGCAATTATCATTTTGCTTGATTTTGCAAGGGCACATATGAGAGAACCCAACTCGAAAACCGTCATAAAGCTGATGAAAACGTACTAGAACATTCCCTTCAAGCCGCCCTTGGGCCACCACCATGCTTTCGAACCTGATGCACTCCGAACCCGCAACCGTCGCGCGCGAAGCCATTACTTGGTAGCCATCGTAAAACAGGCTCCAGAAGAAAGAGGCTAGCAGACTTTGAGGCGACGCTGTCCCGTAGGGGTAGATGTTGTCGGGCTGGATAGCACCAAGGAAAGCATGGTTGGTGGTTCAAGGTTGACATGAAGAAAAGTATCAGCCATTTGATACATGCACACATAGGTTAAACTCCATGATACCTTGGTGGCAAACAATGTGTAGATCTTCCCGGCAAGTGGTTGCAAGGCACATCTATCGTGAATATCATCAGTGGCCTTGTTCCCCATTCGAGTTGAAACAGGTCGTCTAGGCCTACATTGCGAGGAGAAACGCCGAGCCATACCAGTTGACATCTTCGAAACTACGGAAATGGTTCGAGATCGTGGGAACAGCCTGTATCTCGACGGTCAGCAGGAAGGCTCGAGAAAGATGTAGCGGTGAATGGGCTTTTACCGTTGCAACGATGTTGATGTCCAGCCCAGTAAGAAGCAGGGCAGACATCAGTGCGGCGATAAGGTTGTACAGCTGGACACCGGTAAGGCACGCATGCTGAGGCTGCGAGGTCTCATCATCAGATACGCGGTCAGGGCTGAGGATTGGGTCGGCAGCATTCATCGGCTCTGGGTCCATCTCAGTGTCTGCTGGCAAAGCTCAGCAGGCAGCGAAAGAATGGGGTTGCGAGGCCAATGAAAGATGATAAGGGGACAAGCGATAAAGCTGAGAAGATGGCCAAGAAAGAGAAAGCAAGCGGGTAATTTTGTGGATGGGTTGGCATGTAAAGCTTGAATGCGATAATGAGGAGCCGAGCTCCAGGTCAGACAAACGCGCTTGATGGCATATCCGCGTAACACACTCCCAACAAAGAAGCGAGTTGTGGGGTTGTGGAAATGACAAGCTCCTCTTCGCGGCTTTGACGGGGTCTCCGAAGTGATGCTGGAGTCGCTCGTTGTTAGCCCACTTTACCGGCTTTGCAGCCATCAGCAGGTTTTGGTCATGTACCTGTAAGTTTCCATGGTGGTACTGTACACTTTGTGCATGGATTAAAATAGCGCAAAACAATGAATCAGGGCCTTGCATTGTGCTTGTGCTCTGGTTGAAACAGAGCCTCTCCAGCCAACTGACAGGATTGATGTGCAGTACATACAGAGTACACCCTCTGTACACATGGATGCAATGCATGTATGTATATGCATCTTCTGGTTTGCATGCACTGGATGTGCATGCCATGCTTTGCAGAAGAGGCAGTGGTTACAGAATTATGCAGTGGGAATCTCCCGACCATCCCGAGTCATTGCCAACATGGGCAACAACGGTCATCAAGGGAAAGAAAGACGGACCCCCAGTCTTCTGAGAACGGAAAGGGCGACCCCAGTCAGGCGGGGTAGCCACCCAGACAGGCATGTTGGGATCTGCCGGCAGCTAAGCAGCAGCAAGCACCTGCCAACGATGATGCTGAATGGGTGGCAGTGGTTGTTTGCTCTGTCCATCCTTGAGGTTTACCCCTGAACCACGCATTGGAAGGATAACCAAGGTTTCATCAGTTACCGGAAAAACTGATGATCCGGTGATGAGTCAACCTTATCGGCAGCCCCGATGTCACCCCGCGATATTAGTCACTTTGAGCTCCTTGAAAAAAGGACCCCTCTCTGCAACTCGAAGATCTTTCGTCGTGACTTCAAGCAGCGTTTCTGTTAGCAATTGTCTGCCTTTGCTTGCTCTTTTCTGGAGCAACCATTCAAGGTCTCAGATTCCGCCAGGATGGCCGACGCCAAACCTGAAACGGTAGTCCCCATTCGTGAGGCGGAGAAACATCACGCTACGGAGCAAGAAATCAACCCGTGGGACGTGCAAGCAGCACACGACGACCAGGGAAACGTCCTAGCTTTCGACTACGTTGCCATTTCCCAGTAGGGCCCAAGCTCCCCATTGATTTGAGGTGTCATTGCACTGACGCTTGGGCCAGGAAATGGGCCACCAAACTCATAGACAATGAGCTCCTCGAGCGCTTCGAACGCCTCACAGGCCACAAGCCGCACCGCTGGCTACGGCGCGGTCTCTTCTTCTCACATCGGGATTTTGACAAGATCCTCGACAAATACGAAGCTGGAGAGCCCTTCTTCATGTACACTGGGAGAGGACCGTCCAGCGACGCCTTACATCTCGGTCACACAATCCCATTCTCTTTCACAAAGTGGCTACAAGACGTGTTCGATGTCCCATTAGGTACGACTTCACTCAGCTTCTTTCCCTGTACTACCTCTAAGTAACCTCTGGGTTGTGCTAACCCAGCCTATAGTAATCATGCTTACTGGTAAGATGCGCCCCGCGAACCCCCGTATCTCTCAATACTAACTAGAGGAAAGACGATGAGAAGGCGCTCTTCAAAGACAAGCTTACATTCGAAGAAACATACAAGTTTGGATTGCAAAATGCAAAGGATATCATTGCCTGTGGTTTTGATCCCAAGAAGACATTCATCTTCAGTGATTTGGATTACGTCAAAGGCCATATGTTGATGAACGTCTGGGAATTTTCTAAACTCATAACCTTCAATCAAGTCCGCGGGGCATTTGGCTTCAATGAGAGGTGCGTAGACCCCTTTTCCATTCATCTCGAACGTCTAGTGGGGTCTGCTGGTCCGACATGGTTCGCTGTACTAACTCTCTGCAGCACAAATATTGGCCGGATAATGTTTCCAGCTGTACAGTGGTAAGATCCTTCTATGGTTGCCGTCCTTTCACTGGCTAAAGTTTCATAACAGCGTTGCAGCCTTTGCAACATCATATCCTGAGATTTGGTCCGATAACCCCCCGGAAAATCGGACTAAGGCCATAGCAAAAATACCATGTCTGATTCCGATGGCCATTGATCAAGACCCGTACTTCCGACTTGTGCGTGACAACGCTCATCGCATGCGATACCCATCACCAAAACCTGCTTTGATACACTCAAAATTCCTTACGGCGCTGCAAGGTGCAGGCGGCAAAATGAGTGCCAGTGACCCAAAGTAAGATACCCGAGCTTCCTGTATTCTTGTCGAAACGGATGACCGCTCACACAGTTACACTTGCACAGTTCTGCAATTTTCATGACCGACACACCAAATCAAATCAAGGTAAGCCCCGTCGAAACCCCACATACAACTAGATCTCTAATGAAATTGTAGAATAAAATCAGGAAACACGCATTTAGCGGAGGAAGAGACACGTTGGAAGAGCATCGCCGGCTAGGAGGAAACCCCGATGTAGACGTGTCGTTTCAATGTAAGTTGCTTTTTGTGGTATCCAGAGCGTTGATAACCGTCTCTAACCACGCTTTAGATCTTTCCTATTTTGAAGAGGACGACGAGAAGTTGAAACAGATAGAAGACAGCTACCGGAAAGGTGAGTTGTTTACGGGAGAGCTGAAGAACATGGCCATCACGTTATTACAAGAATACGTCAAAGACTTCCAGGAGCGGAGAAAGCAAGTTACGGACGAGGTCCTGAAGCAATTCATGACCCCTCGAAAACTGGAATGGAGAGGCAATCCAAACCCAAACCCAAACGCGAAGACGTCAAAAAAAGACAAGAGCACTAAATAGCTTGTGAAGAAGATGAAACTACAAAGGTAGCATTCAATGACAAGAGATTCGCGCTTCACTGCTTTGAAGCAACGCAGAAGCCCTAAATCATGGCTCAGTTGTGTTATGCGATCTTATTTGGAAACTTTGACATCCCACAACATTTAGAGAGCCTTTGACCAACATCTATATATGACTGGATTAGAGATAGAGAATATTCTCCTGCTTGAGGACATTGCCACCGCTATCTGTCAAGTTTATCCCTTTGGAGGAGCTTAGACTGAACTGACAGACGGGATACCATCACATTTGCGATCTTCTATCACCCCGCTACAGCTGCCAAAATCCTGGAGACAGTGTACTTGAGCATTTCAGAATATGTCTACAGCTAACTCTCAGGCAAAAGTCCACTTGCACACAACGGTTACAGATCCTCGGTGACGTACATAATCGAGCAAATAACATGGGGGACAGAGCAAAGACATTCTCCTTGATGATCGCTTCCAGGAATTCGGTTCTGTTAAGGCGTCATTAAGTATACAAGCTCGCTCAGAGTCGGAAGAGTTACGCAGGAACTTTGTTACCCGCCTTGGTGCTCTAGGAGGTACGGATTACGTGCAAGATCGTGACAGTGTAACTGTCATCGAGAGAATTCCCTATAGCACATCGACGATATCGACGAGCGCTTAGGTTGTCGAACATACAGTGACAGATACTACGGTTCCCAATATCCAGCCGTTGGAGCGTTTACCTTTTGCTCCTCAAGTTGGCACTTGGGCCGTGCTGTATCACAACAACTCCTCCGGATGACTGCGTGTGTACCACGTATATTCCACGTTTTAATTCCTTTTTCTCAATCGACAGCCCCAGATTTTCACATGTTCCAAGCTTCCTGGTCTACGGTTCACCCGCAGGCGGCAAAACGCTTCGGAAAAAGGGCACAAGACCGCCCGGCTGTCGTAACTCAGTTTGTGCGTTGTTTCCTCCCAACCAGCTGCGAGCAGAGACGGGGCGGGGAAAGTCCGAGATTTGGTTCGATTCGATCCCCGGGGAAGCACAATCGATTCACAAAGAAGATGACAAAGGGACAATGAGGCCGTAGACTTGAGCAGGTCTTCATCTTCCACCCAACGGCTGTCTGAGCCTGTGCCCGGCAGATACCCTTGCAGCAGTGTACCACATGGCTTTGAATGAGCTGGTAGACTCGTATGACAAATGGATACACTTGCCAACTGAGGCAAATGGAGTGAGCACTCTTCCATGTCGTAGTATCAAGAAGACCCAAGGTAGTAGTTTGAACCTTGCTAGAGGCATCGCGCTCTCGAAACAACGCCGGGCTAAGGGTTACATTTGTTCAGCATAGTAGAGCGATTGGGAACAAGCTCCAAAGCTCTGGCGGCATTCTCAGAGACATTGTCCGGTCCATCGTCCCAATTCACAGGTGACCTCGTGCGATCGTGTTGTGGCGATGCTGCCACTATTGGCGCTTAAGCTGCCCAGCACGTGACCCGGCGTCCAGGCATCCGCATCGCCATCTTGACCCGAAAGCACAATGTCAACCATGTCGTGCCATCCGTGATGACGCCGGTCGACGAGGGAGCATGATGATAAGGATCACATGGCAGCTCGACATGCGTCTCCCAATATCACCTACTACCCGCAGTACTGCCACCGAGCAGCTCCGACGTATTTCACCTGGGTGAAGCTCGGCATCGCAGATGTCCAGCGATTGACGCAGCCAAAGGAATATGCGGGTACGGTCTCAGCAAATGCCCAACCCTCTTTCCTGTGTCCATTATGAGCTGTATGTCTGGAGGGGCACTGCTATCTCACAATTTTTCAAGTACAGGACAGAGAATCTACTTCTACAACAACCTTCCGATCCAATACATCTGCCTCGCGGGCATCATCGTCTCACGGGACGAACACCACCTCCGCACCATCCTCGTCCTGGACGACAGCACCGGCTACACCATCGAAATCGTCTGCTCGAAACCTCCTCCTCCTCCTCCTCCTCCCGCTGCCCCACAACCGTCCCCAACATCACCCCCGACGCAGAACAATGCCGACCTCGCCCCTCGCCCGACCCACCTAACCTCCACCACCCACGCACCCCTGGACATCTCCCCCCTGCGCCCCGGCGCCGTCGCAAAGCTCAAAGGCACAATCAAATGCTTCCACGGCATGCTCCAGCTCCATCTCGAGCGCTACACGCTCCTGCGCGACACCAACGCCGAAGTGCGGTTCTGGGAGGAAAAGACCCGGTTCTTCGTGCAGGTGCTGGCCGTGCCGTGGGTGCTGTCGGCCGAGGAGATGGAGCGGCTGCGTGGGGAGAATGTGCGCGAGGAGGAGGGGAAGAGGAGGAAGAAGGCGGCGAGGGAGGTGAGGAGGCAGAAGAGGGAGAGGAAGTTGCTGGAGAAGGAGGAGAGGGATCGGGTGCGGATTGAGAGGAGGTATGCGCGGGAAGAAGTGCTGAGGACAAAGTATGCTGAACGGTGTCGAGAGCAAAATCGGGCGTGGGAAGAATGCAGAAGAAGGAAGACGTGAATATTTATCCAAGACGTCAGATGGTATCTACGCCGGTCGACCGGCTGTGAACCTGACGCTTAGTTGTGCCGTGTGAAGGCAAAACGACGGAGCATGAGGAATTAAAAGGGTTTGGGAGATGAAATATCATATGTAACAATTGATTCAAAGAATGTGTCAACGAAAATAGTGTCCGAGAGGAATCCCCAGCATACAAGTCGCGCGCTCATTTTTCCCAAAAACTCCCACCATCCTGATCCTATCCTATCCTATCCAGCTCGACCCAGCCCCCAATCCCATCGCGTCCCAAGACAAAGTTTTGTTGACATAAATCCATCATAACAGCATGAAACATCATCATCAGATCAAAGAAACGGCCCTACTTACCCGAGAAGCCCAAATAGCCCTTTTCCTTTTGATACGCTCATTCCAACGCCTGATTTCATCAATGTCCTTGCACCTGATATTCCCGTGTCTTGATTTGGCCTTTTTTATTTTGATCTTCTTCTTCCTTTTGCGCTTTTTACGCTTGGTTTTCTCCTTGTCTCCTCCCGGTTTAGTGTTGACCTCCTCCTTATTGCCCTCCTTACTCTCGTCCTTATTCTCCTCCGTATTCTCCTCCTGGCTAACCCCTCTTTTGCCTTGGCCTTCCTGATTAACGAAAAGGCCAGATATTGTCATCGCCATAGGCTGGGCTATGCCGTCCACCCTTTACACCTGGCGCACTAGGAGCCCGGTAATAGTCCTCTTCATCCGTATCCCAGCTTCCGCGGGAAGGATGGTCACTATAGCCGTCCCTATCAAGCTCCCGATCACGCAAGTGGTCATGCGCACGCTCATCCTTCCTCTCTCTATCCCTCACATGCTCCCGATATCGACCGTCGTCCCCTTCCCGGAACCGGGCTGAAACCGGCGTCTTCACGTAATCGTTGTCGCGATTCATGAAATCCTTCGGCTCGTGCCTATACCCGGTAGCGGGGCTGTGACGGCCGCTCCGGGTGCCGAATTCGCGGTATTTGGTTTGCTCGATGGGATTGTTCGGATGGGACTTGATGTTGTCCTCGTAGAGTCTGCTTGAGCCAGGCTGCACTGAGTATGGCTTTCTTTCACGCTCGATAGGACGAGTTGGTGCTGGCTCATCATCTTCGTCATCTTCCTCGTCATCGTCGTCGTCATCTTCCTCTTCGAAGGGAGAATTAAGTCTCGGATCTGGCTTCGGAGGGAGATTCCCAACTGACGGTGTAACACGATGGTGTGAGACGTTAGGCTGTGGTTGGTCTCGGTCCACAGTCTTTGCCATATTAACATGGCAGTGGGCAAGGATAGCACGGTCCAGATGCGATTTCACAGTCTGGTCTGAAGCGTTCGGGAAGAGGCGTCGAGGAAGTTCTTTAGGAAACCGCTCCTTTTTATCATCTGGGTTGTTGATTGGCATTTCAAGGACGGTTCTCTGAAGACGCTGATATTCCTGTTCAGGATGAGCTACTATCATGAGTCTCATCCAGCGCTCGAAGCCACGAGGCGTGAGTCCTGGTATGTCAGGCTTCTCATCTAGTCGATCTTGAACTAGATGGTGCTCTGCTTGGATCTCTCGATAAAGACGCGAGATAGAAGACGTCCGGTCATCAAATATATCTAGAAACCCAATTAGCTTTGCGGCAGCTCTAGTAGCAATTTTCATGTGTACCTTTCCATGGATACAGATCAGTTGGCGACCTGGTATCTTCGTAATATTTTTGCATCTTATCTGGTGTCACGACCAGCTTATTTCCAGGGTAGACTTCAATCTACGTCGGCTGTGAGCATATACTTTGAGTACCCTCTGACCCTAGCGAGATACTTACCAAGTGGATAGCAATCCCACGCAACAATTGACCAAGTCTTGGAGTTGGAATGCCATCTTTGTCAAAGAGCGGTCCCCAGATTCTTTCCACAGTTGTTTCCTCTTGCGTAGCAAGGCGGGACGGTCGAGGGCGCTGCTCATGCTGTCCATTGAAGAAAGCCCCTGGAACTCGATCCTGGTCCGCATGGCTCTGAGGGAAAGATTGCACATTCTGCGCGAACTGCGGGTTCGCAAAATGAGGAGACTGAGACGGCCCATCGTGTACCTGTCTGAATGGGGAGGGCGGAGTATAGATCTTGTTCGTGGGAACCGGCGACGAATGGGAAAGCTCAGAAACGGATGGAGTGAACGGGGCTAGATCGGCATTCTGCGGTACTTGAGTTGGAGCCTGTCGAGGAGGGTTAACTCCAAAATTGAGGCCTTGTAGCTGCTGGATAACGCTGGAGGTAATCTGGGCAATTAGTTGGGGCGAGATCTCAAGTTTCGGCTGGAATGCAGGGCCAGAATCTTCTGCCACTGGCGGATTGTTGCTCGGAAAGAAGCGCGCAGGGTCTGGAAACGGCTCTGGGATGCCGTTGTTAGGTGGACCAGTGATGACTGGCGGTGGTGGAGGAGGAGGTATGGGGGACTGTGAGTTCGGTGCAGGGGGAGGACGCTGGGGCTGCGGCCGATTCCCATCTGACGTGGCGTCGTAGCCGCCATGGTACGGCTGTTGCAAGACAGAATTCTGGAATTGCTGCTGTGCACTTGCGTACGGACTCTGGCCGTTGTAGGCGCCCTGCTCGTAGGGCTGAGAGCTGCGGAAGCTCTCGTAGGCCATGGTTGAGCGATGAGGGCCGCCTGTCTCGGGCGGGAGTCTGCTGCCTGCAAACCGAGCTAGACGATCACACTCTGAGCAACCGTCAAGACCGCAAAGCCAATGGGATGGGCGACGAGAGCGATGATGGAAGTCCGATGAAGACAGATTGGGAGACGAACGGAGGCGGACAGCATGGCCAACAACGCAGCTCCACGGCGAAAGTGGGGTTGGGCAGGATCATGCGCCACCAACGACTCACAGCCCTTCTTGGCTGAGCACATCGACGAGTTGCACTTCTGCTGCTCAGGGATTTGCAGTTGTGGACGTCCGTGAAGGCTGCTGCGACGACAGCCAGACTGCCCGAGGATGGGGCTGCAAGACGCTCTTCCTTGACAGAAACCCTGTCATCTGCCTTGAAATGTGCGTGAACCGCACTCTCTGCCCTGGCAGGCAGGAGTGGAATGCTTCTGCTGCCTCAGGCCCACAAGCGTGTGCCTCAGGCTTCTCCTTAAGCGAGAGGTCAGGCACCTGTAAGGCTGCAAGCATGCCGTGAGGCCAAGAGTTTCAGTTTAATGGATGCAAGCTTATGAAATTCCTCGCATCCTAGCTCTCTGCATATGGCTGCAGGGCGGTAGCAGACTGGACTATACCAGTGCAGAGACTGCTGTCCTTCTTAAGCAATCTGATTGTTCTAGCTTTGATAGATACGATTACGCTTGTTTCGCAAAGGCTAACCAGGCACCCTTATGCCCTTATTGAACATGAGTACCGTTGATGCGCCGGCTCCGAAGCCGGTCCGGCATCTGATGTGAATGCCTCTAGAATTGTGCTGCGTGCGAAGCCGTTCGAGGGTCAAGGTCTTGATCAAGTTTTTCAGAGCATAAAGCAGAGTGTCTTCAGTCCTTCTGGTTCTGCAGCACCCACAAGGCAGCTAGGGAATGAATGAGTTGATAACATTGACCGAGAAGATCCGAGCGAGATGACCGTATAATATTATCGTATCGTGGACCTGCCGGCCTTCGTGAGTCCAACGGATTGTGCGGGAAAGCTAGAGCAATCGCTTGAATTGCGGATGAAGGGTATCAACGCAAGTTCCACCTGTGGAAGATGCCAGTGAATAAGTGCAGCTGCTATCGTCGTTGCCTCGTGCTCAAAGCTCGATAATGGCCTTCAACAGCACCACAGCCAATCATCAGGTTGGTGGTATTTTGACCACTTCAATCCACGCTATAAGACATCAACGATATTACCGTAGTAGTATAACTAACCTGTCAAGAAGTTAAATGGCCAGATTGGACTCCATGAAAAAAACATATTACGGCATGCATGAATTTGGCCAGCCAGGTTGTCCCATGAAATACATATCAAAACAGTAGCTTACGCACGCATCAGTTTAACAAGAGCACCTGGGATTTCACCAACCGATTTCTGCTTTATTTTGAATATTGGAATAGTTTCAAGTTAAACTGGATATAGCGTCACAAAATAAAAAGCCTCATGAATTAGCTATCGTCGCTGAAACATTGACTGGAGCTCAAACGTATCATATGAATACCCATTGTCCATGCTTTAAATCCAGTTCTCAATATCGTCTTCTTCGCCGGAGGACTCATCAGACTCGACAGTCCGCCCAGTCGGCTCTGGCAAATACATATTCGGAGCTTGCTCTTTAGGAAATCGGCCGCCCTATCGGTGGATCAGCTACTTGACCAATCAAGAAAGAAACCTAGCAACCCAGGTGGAGGTCGACTCACCGTAACCTTGACAAAATTCGCATTTCTCCTGGTGGTGAGCACCGCTGGAACCGGCTGGCTCGACTGCTGAGAAACCTCAGAATTGGTGGTCTTCCAGGGCTCGAGGGCACTGCTGGCGGTTGACTGTTCCGTTTCCGAAGGCGCTGCGGTGATGCGGAGACGTGCGTTTCCCTGAGGATCATATGCCGTAAACGGAATCCCTTTTCCAGACTTGCTGGCCGCTGACCCTTCGGGAAAGCGATCTCCTTGCTCTAGCCAGACACCGCCGCCCGTGGATATATTGTCCTCCTTTGCCTTTCCCTTGCTCAAGGCGTTGGAGGGAGCCTGGTACGAGAGCTTGGCGGTATGATCTGACATAACCTCATAACTGTCTCCGGATAGAACGGTCTCAGCATCTCCAACGGAGAGGGCACGGAAAGAGTTGATGGTGTATGTTTCGCTCTGGCTCTAGCCACGTAGTGTTTAGTCTTGGGGGTAGAAGAATGATCTGATCGAAGCCAACTCACCATGTACGAGCTTGTGCCGATGGCACTTTCATCGTCAGCAAGTAGCTTGTTATCCTCCATCACCGGCTCAGTATCCAGGTGGCCCTGGACGCAATTGGTGCACCTCTAGACGAAACCTCGGTTGGTCAGACTGTCCAGATGCCTAAATGCAGAGGGGCCAAGATTCGTTCATTGAAACATACCGCATTATCGGGATCACGTCGCTGGCTCTTGCTAAAGTACTCTAGAGACTTGGTCTTGTCGCACATGCAGCAAGTAAGCTCAACGGTCTGGTGAGTGATGCAAGCACGACAGCCGGCGTAGCCAGGTCCGCTGATTCCCGTCGCGCCGAACTTGACCATTGCCTTGCGGAGCTCCTCCAACTGACGCTTGGAGAACTGACTCTGGGCTCGGATCTTCTTGCATATCTTGCATTTTATTCTGGCAGAGATTAGAAACCGGGGATATGTCACGCTGGGCAGAACTGGAAGCCACTCACTTGTCAGGGAGATGGGTGCTCTGGAGTCTGGAGTCTGGTTAGCTTGATATCCCTTCTGCTTAGCTGGGTGAGGCGCCTACGCTCTCTTGTGGGCCTCGAGGTTGAAGCCCGGGTAGTGTGGCATGGCGAGCCCAGGTCCAGCTTCAGAGCAGCTGGTTGCAAGGGAAGAAGAGAAGGGAGGCGTAGTCAAAAAATGGAAGATGCAATCAAGAGCATGTGTGGACGTGTCTGTGAGAGCGTGTGAAAGAAGAGAGAGGGAGAGAAGTAGGAAGAGGGGTTCATTGCGAGGTTGTTGGCACCGGAAATTTCCAGATTGAGGGAGGCCACTGCTGGCTTGCTCCCGAGCATCTTGCACGTCTGCAAATGTGTTCCTACCCACTCAATTCAAGGCTCAACTATGCTAATACCATTTCAAAAGCAACAGAATCCAAGAAACAGAGCACCAAGTGTTTCTGAACATGAATCAGCCTTCTAATGGCCGGCTATAGGAACGCAATTCCCGTTCTGCAGATGACCCTTGCCTGGTGAGAATCACTTTCTTTCACCGAAACAGCTTTATATTCGGACCAGGACCGTCTTCACATCTTCGGGTACCAGCTTCTTCAGCTGTTGACTGGCATTGAAAAGGCTCAGGTACAGGTATCCATTCATATATCACGTCCTCCACCTGCGGCTCCCCGCATCCCCGTGCACACCGAACCAGCCAAAGAATCTCAGCCACCGTCATCTCCTCCACAAAATTACGGAGCAATCCTCCGTGCCGCTTAAGCTTTACGCTTCCGCATCAATGCGCAAAAAGCTTCTTGCTGCATCAGGTCCAGATGCACGACGCAAACAGAAGCTGAATGCGCCATCGCGAGCCCTTTGTCCGGTTCTGGTTTGAGCCGGGGCCCCCATAATGAGTTTTTGGAACCCAAGATTCCAAAAGCAAATTAGTCAGTGTTGCTAACGAATCGAATTACGGGACAGGTAGAACAAAGAAACAAAACAAAAAGAGAAAGCGTTGCAGAGGATAGAGACGATCCTGCTTGAGATGATATTGCTCGAAACTTGGATGTTGGCTAGAAGGTTGAAAGGCGTCCGGCAACCCCCCCATGGGGTCGGCCGCGTGGAAGACAACATCATCCAACCGCTGTTGCTGAGGGTTCTGCTTGGAAGTATTCCCTGAATCTCGAACAACAACGAAGATCTTTATTCATGGCCGGATGTTGATCAGGTTGCTCCTGACGTCCACACAGGGCGGTGTCCCGGTGATGATCAACAAGCAACTTGCTCTCGTGCTGACCTCTCCCCTTTTTCTCTGCTAACGCTTGGCATGGGTGCTGGGGGGAGCTGAGCGGATCCGCCGCCGGACTGGAGCGGCCAACAAGATGCCGGGGGTTGTCGGTCGACCCATAGCGGCAGTCTAAATGTCTGCCTAGGTAACAGCGAGGAGTAAACTAACTAAACAAGCACAATCACCTGTCCCAAGGGATTGGGGCAAGATCGATGATGGGTCAGATTTTCCAGAGCCACCAAAAAGGAGGAGCCCGGCTGCTGGGTCTTGATTCCAAGCCATCGCGGAAACAGCTGTGGCGACCGGTTGAAGTGGTAATATTGAAGAGGGTTTGGAACGTGACCGGATGAAGAGGATTGCCTTCCAGGAGATGAAAAATGGAGACCATGATGGCCCTGCGGTTTCTTACCCCCCTGAGAAAGGAAAAAAAAAGGGGAAAGAAGGGAAGGATTGTTGATGCTGTTGTTGCTGTGAGACACAATTGTGTGGTTTCATATGATTCCTGGCAGCTCCACAGGAGCTCAGAAAGCAACAGGCATTACGATGAGAGATTTGCAACCCTTTTTGATATTGGAGAGAGACTGGCAGATATTACCGAGATGGTGTTTTTTATTTTAATTTTCCTTGCTTCCGAGCAAGAAACAAGAAATGTTTCTCTTGGGCTGTCCGAACGGCGTATCGACGCGATGATTGACTGGGCGAGAGAGTGTTATTCTTAGTAATAGGATCGCAGGTTGGAGTGATCCGGGAGAGCAGGTTTAGCCGATTATCGATTGGGTCAGAATTATTTACCAGCGGAACCGGTCACATTGCGAGCCAACGAAACAGAGCCAATGAATTGACGCGCCGGTTGTGACGCAGGAAGCTTTTTGATGCACTCGTGCCTGATCTTCCCCCCGTCGATGTCATTTTCTTTTCAGGCTCACAAAAAGCAAAAGTGTGGAGGCTGCCTCAACGCCGTCAATTGTTTGTGCAGAGTAACGCACGCGGGGCAGATCTGTGTCCGAAAAACGGCCTGTCAATGGACGATAAGAAAAGAAAAAAGAAAAAACCACAGCAACAGCAACAGCAACAGCAAGTGGGAGGAAGTGATCGTATCCCAAGATGCAGTCCTGTCCTCGGTATGGGGGATGTCCATGTGTACTGTGTAATAATGGAGTACGACAATACCCAGCTAGGATACGGTACGGGGTGGTCCCTCCAATCTTACAATAAAGCAACGCAACGGGCCATCTCCCTCCCCATCCATCGCCAGTGCTCGGGCTTTGCGCTTCAACGCGTGAATTCTCGCCAGCAGCTAGGCTATTTATGGCAAAGTGGTGCAAATTCAACGTGGGGCTAGGGATCTGGGTGGAGCCCATCCGTCGTGCTTACCGGTAAGATTAAAGGCCCCTCAGCCCATACGGTACGGAAGCCCTCTAGTAAGGGTACAGCCGCGTATCGTACCGGTAAAGAATGGGCTGGGCGGGTGGGGAGCGGTCTTTTTTCTCCACCCGCCTGGACTGCGGTTACATAAGCAGTCCGCCCATTCCACGCTGTACCGATCACACGGTCAAAGAAGCTGTGCGTATGTGAAATACAGAAACGCCGAAAGATTGGTGGTTTGCTTATTGTTAGTTTACGATACCTGGTGGTTATTAGCAGTTGGCAAGTCTATATGCTCTTCTTAAGGCAGGATGCGACGCTGGCATGTGTCTGTGGGTGTATACGGGGGAGTTGGTTACTATAGTTGAAAGAAAAATAAGATGAAAGCTCGGAGTGTTATGTGTGTATGTAGGGTGATTTGTTTGTTTGTCTGAAAGTGTGGATGGACAAGAGAGAGAGAGAGAGACAGCAAATGAGAATCGGTCCCGGTCGAGTTACTATGAGCAGGGTTTCCCAGCAAAGTGACGGTGGTTGAATTGTGTTATTTTACCCTCGAGACCCAGACGAGAGCCCACTTCTCATCATCCTCGTCCTTCCTGGCTCTGATCTCCACGACGCGGTCCGCTGAGGAGCAACACCGAAAAGGCAAAAACAAAAAGAAAAGAAAAGCAAGGGAGAAAAAGCAAACAAAAAGAAAAAAAAAAGAAAAAAACGCCTGTTCTGAACCTTGAAGACACAAAGCATCTCCAGGGCTCTTCTTCTCTCCCGTCACGTTTCCAGGGGACAAGCGCCAAGCCGACGTTCATCTCCTTTCAATCTTAGTGGCTCCCACGCTCCGGATCCGCGCTCCCGTTGTTCTGGCTCGTCGCTCCCTTTCCTCCTCCTCCTCCTCCATCCACATTCCACCGCCCGTACATAGTGTGCTGACTCGTTCCTCTTCCTCCCGCTCGCTCCTCTTCTCTCTCTCTTCCTCTCTCTCCCTTTACTCCCATTCTCCCCTCCTCCCATGTTCAATCATCATCCTCTTGACCCCGTTGACAGTACATCTATGCTTCTTCCACTCTTCCCGTCGACAGCTCTTCCTCTTCAGTGCATCTCCACCACTTCACTCCTTTTCGCTCTTTGGGTTGGAAACTTGAGGACTCCCCTTCGCTAGCTCGTCTCTCTCTCCTCTCACTCTTTTTACTCAATCGGTCTTTCTCTCGATCCATCGTTCTCTTTTTGTTTTTTTGTGACATCGGGATTACAATTGCTTCCGTCCCATCTAAAGAAGCCCGTTTTCCTCCGAACACTCGAAGATGATCAGATAGTGCGACTTCCTTTCTGCCTGTGGTATCTCCGTCTCTCTGGTCCATCCATCGCGTGTGGACGGCATCGGTCCTCGCTTTTCTTTCTTTTGCCTGTTGTTTGAGGTACTGACCGCCCCCGCCCTGCTCCTCCGCCTCTCTATGGGGCCAATTCAACGTATATACTCACCGCCAGTCCCCTCTCCCACAGTGCTCTTCGACCCTCGTTTTATACATCTATATACACCGGTTATCTGCGGGCAGAAAACATCCCAACATGACAGTCAGCTACGATCAGTCGTATCGATCCCCTAATACCGTTCCGTTGGAAGATAGGTTTGAGGTCATCAAGCAGATCGGAGATGGAAGCTTCGGAAGCGTCGCCGTCGCCCGAGTGCGAACCGCTGGTTCTCACGTGGCAAAGAGAGGTACCATGGTGAGTGTGGAGCTTGATGGGAAAATCCAATTGCTACTAGATCGAAACCCCAAATTGACCTTTTTTCGTGGTTGTGTGCCAGGTCGCTATCAAAACCATGAAGAAAACATTCGAGTCCTTCTCCGCCTGCCTCGAGCTTCGCGAAGTCATTTTCCTGCGAACCCTGCCCCATCATCCTCATCTCGTCCCCGCTCTCGACATCTTCCGCGACCCCCTGAGCAAGAAGCTGCATATATGCATGGAATACATGGACTGTAATCTCTATCAACTAATGAAGGCTCGTGACCACAAGCCCTTGGACGGGAGGAGTGTGAAGAGTATCTTGTTCCAGATTTTATCCGGGCTCGATCACATCCACGCACACAACTTCTTCCACCGCGATATCAAGCCCGAAAACATCTTGGTTTCCGGGTCCGCCCCCTTCGAGTCTGTCATCAGCCGCTACGCAACCCCTCCATCCACCCCTCCAAACTACACCGTCAAGATTGCCGACTTTGGACTCGCGAGGGAAACCCACTCCAAACTACCTTATACCACGTACGTGTCTACAAGATGGTATCGGGCACCCGAGGTCCTACTACGAGCAGGGGAATACTCTGCTCCTGTTGACATGTGGGCCATCGGCGCGATGGCCGTGGAGATCGCGACATTGAAACCTCTGTTCCCCGGTGGAAATGAAGTCGACCAAGTCTGGCGTGTTTGTGAAATCATGGGTAGCCCTGGAAACTGGTATAACAAGTCCGGTGCCAAAGTGGGCGGAGGAGAGTGGAAGGAAGGTATTCGGCTGGCGCAGAAATTGGGCTTCTCGTTCCCAAAGGTAAGCTGTGGTTCACTCATTGTCATCTCTGAGGATTGCTGACCGTGTTCTTGTCTAGATGGCACCTCATTCTCTGGAAAGCATCATACAACCACCTCAATGGCCAGCCTCACTCAGCCACTTTGTTACCTGGTGCCTGATGTGGGATCCCAAAAATAGGCCAACCTCAACACAGGCATTGAATCACGAGTATTTCACTGACGCTGTCGATCCGTTGCGTCCAAAATCGTCCACTGCCCGGTTACTGGGTCGGAAGCAGTCAGACAAGACGTTCAGAACGCCAAGCAATGGCGATTCTCCTGGATTGGCTTCGAAGCCATCATGGTTCCGACGCTCGCTCATTGGAAGATCCGAGAGTCCCGCACCTTCCTTGGACCAGATCGACACTGCGAAGCAGATCCCATACAACGGCGGGACCGATTCCCCGGCGACCAAGGCCAAGGCTTCCGCTAGCAAGCGTGCTACCTGGACAAATGGTGCGCCCATGCCAATCCTGCCATCGATTCGGCCTGTGTCCCCACTGTCGAATGCTGTTCATGCTCAAGCTATCGCTGCCGGAAACTCACCCTCAAAGACAAATAGCAAGACGGCCTCCAAGAAAATTGGCCGTCAATTGTCGGTTAACTCGAATGGCAACCACTATGCAGACATCCATCGCCAAGAAGCGGAGCGAGCGCTTAATGGAGGTTCAAACGTAACGTCACCGAGTGCAATGAAAGAAAGCTTTTTCTCCCACCTCCGAAAGCGTGCCCGAAGACTATCTGGCCGAAACCAGGCTTCCCTTCCAAATGATGATGTCGAAGCCAGCGCTGGTTGCATCCCTTGGTCGAATCGTTCCTCCATGGCCCTGGATCCCGTCAATGTTTCCGACACAAAACCTGGCCATGACCTCTTGGATTTGGACACTGCTCTCCAAAACGTGCGGTACAGTCTGGATATGGCTTCACCTCCGAACGTGCCGGTCCATAATTATGGAACTGCAAACAATACGCCGAAACGTCAGTCAGTACCACTTGCCCAGACTGTTCGTGTAACAGAAAACGGAACTATTGTCACTGGCGGGCCTATCTCGAACCGAACTCGCCGAGCCATGCAGAGCTCCACTCGATCTGTTCCACGGTATGAGACCCCCGAGGAGGAGGACGAACTTCTGCAAGAGGTCCTTCACTCGACGAACTCAGCAGCTCAACGCCTTGACCGAGGATCGATGGCGATCGACGAAACTGCCCGTGATACCTTGTTCCAGAATCTCACCAATCAACCCAACCTTTCCATTGATAGCCGCCGTCACAATCCATATCCGACGCCATCGCCTACTGCGAAACGGGATGGGCCAGCGTTCATCTCGGATATCACGCCGTCAAAACCGCTAGGAATGCACAAACCTGGGATGGAAAGCCATCGACAGTGGCCAACTCCACCGTATGACGAAGCTGAATGGGCAAGTGCTACGACAACTAGTATGTTTGCTACAGGCGGTGCGTACAAATAAACTTATCTCCTTCGATCAGCGATGCGGCTTTTGTCAACCGCAGCAAGTCCACTCATCCGACGATATTGCATCACAACAAGTTTTCTGGTTCTCTTCGCCGACGATCTGTCACCTTCTTTCCCACTCGTCCTTGTTCTCGTCAAACACGTCCGGCAGAATAATGCCGAATTAATATCCCAAATTGTTCCGAATCCTGCGGATTCCTCGGCGTCCAGGGCAATTCGCACTCTATAGACTGGTCCTCTCTCCCAGGTCGGGCGGCTAGGCTCTTTTCTTCCCATTGGGTTTGCACGTCTTTCATTTGCATTTGTTGAAGGTTGTTCTTGTTTATATATCTGGCTGATCTCCGTAATCTTCTTTTCATTTCTATACCCCTGGCCGGTTTTTAGACTTATATTGGCCGTTGCGACCTATTTTACCATTTATAATCATCTGTTATAATTCCTTTCTTCGTCTCCTTCGTTTACTTGTCGATATATTTTTTATTTATTCAAAAGGCACCACACATTCCCGGCCTACCGCGCGAGTCGCGACATCTTTTTTTGCCACTTTGATTTCTACATATATATACTGTCGCTTGACCAAGCAAACCACATTTTCCTATGCTCTCATTTCTTCCGCATTTTGACTCACATATATTGCGTTCTGTGTACATTCCTTGGTCTGCCAGTTTCCTTTTCTTCGCACATTCCTTTTTCCTCGCTCGTGTCATTTTTTTGCAGTTTGTCGCTTGGTATTTTCGTCTCGGTGTGGTTCTGGCGCTGAGGATATAGACGGGGCGGCGACTGGGGGAATCATCCATTCATTCAAACCATATGCATTTTAGGGGGCTCGACGTCGGCGACTGTGATGTGCCTGACAAACTCGCAAATAATCCGTCTCTTTCTCGATGTACCTTTTCTTATTCCCTTTTCTTTTCCTTTTCCGTTTTGCGCGAGATGGAAATGGCCAAAAAAGGGGGCGGGTCAGGATGTGTGAGATACCATGGGATTTGATACTCAGCCTCCTTTTCTTTTATCTTCCTTTCTCATTTGTCTGTATACCATCTGTTTTATCTCCTCTTGACACACATACTTGATACTATACATAGCCCTTTATATATATATTCCACTTCCTCTCTTGCCGTGGAGTTACAAATATCAATCGAACAAATTCACCGAACCTGAATATTTACAAGAGATGCTCTGCTCTTACCAGACTTGTAGCGGTTCAGTAGTGTGTTGATTCCCACTGCTCTCCCACGCAGTGTTGATGCCCATGGTGGTCCGTGCGTGTATCAAGCTGGCGAACATGAAGCTTCACAAAACTCATCGCGATCAACACCAGCAGAGACACGGCCATTGACACGGCCATTGCTATTTAGCTCTGCAAGTCCATTCCAAACAGACACAGAGAGCGCAGAGACTATTATCTATTTCTGGAATATTACCACAACACCACCTAAACCATACCCCATCCTATCCACACACTCTTCCTCTCACACAGCACCAAAGAGAATCCCATACCAACTTACACTCCGCACACCACCCAAAGCCCCTCCAAAAACAGAACCAACCCACGGGCCCCCACCCCCCCGGGCAACACCGCACAATGGCACCAGCCGCCCTGGCCTCCTCGACCGCGCAAGTCTCCCACTTCTCCCCCGCCGAGCTGTCCTACCTGCACACCTCGCTGTCGTACGCGAACAACCCGATCCGGCCCGACGGGCGGGCGGCGACGCAGTTCAGGCCGCTGACGGCGGAAACGGACATTCTGCCGAATACGAATGGGAGTGCGCGCATTGGGTTTGCGGATGGGACGCAGGCGATTGTGGGTGTGAAGGCGGAGGTGGAGAGGACGGTGGCGGTGGGGGTGGTTGGTGGCGAGGAGGGGGAGGGAGAGGGGGAGATGGAAGGGGACGGGGACGGGGAGGAAGAGGATGATGGGACGGGGAGAGGCAGGAGGAGGAGGAGAGGAGGTGGTGAGGGCCAGAGTTCGTGGGTGGAAATGTCGATTGAGATTCCGGGGTTGAGGGATGATGATGCGCTGCCGGTGTTTCTGGCGGAGATGATGAGGGAAGCGCTGGTGGGATCGGGGTCGGGGAGCAAGGGCGCTGATGAGGGAGGGTTGAAGGGCAGGCTGGTGATCAACCAGGGATGGCACTGGAGGATATACATCGATGTGAGTTCCGAGCTACTGGCTGGCTGGCTGCTCTGTCTGGGACGATGGCTGACGATGTCTCTTTTTTAGATCTTACTGCTCTCTCCGCCTCTATCATACCCTCTCCCGCTCCTCTCGCTGACAACCCATCTCGCGCTCCTCTCCACAAAGCTACCAAAACTAATATCCAAAGACGAAGAAGACCCCATGTTCGACGACGACTGGGCCCTAGCAGAGTATCTCTACCCGCGACCCGAACAATCCATGCCCCAGCGCCAGCAACCCTTCCGCCCGCCCGTCACCCTCCTCGTCATCTCCGTCGGCGAAAACATCATCTTCGACCCCAGCAGAGAGGAAATCGCCGTCGCCGACGCCGTATTCTGCGTATCCATCAGCCGCGACGAGCTACGAGATAGCGACCACCACCACCACCACCACCCGGGCGGCTCCTCCTCGAGCGGCCTGAAACTCCTGGCCATCCGCACCATCGACCCGCCGTCCCGACTGACCAATTCCGGGCTATCTAACTCGGAAAACGCGGCCAGCATCGGGCTGGGTACGGGAGACGAGGCGGTCGAGCAGCAGCAGCAGCCGGTGGCGGGGGACTCGGCGCAGGGAGTATGGAAGCCCAGGCAGGGAGGCGTGAAGAGAGGGGTTGTCTCGAAGATTGTGCGCATGGTGTTGGCAAAGGGCGGTGTTGGGGATGAAGTTATGCAGGGGCTGGAGGGGGTGGAAGTGGGATAGACGAGTGAGGATATTTCTCTTTCGGGGGATCTCAGAAGACTGTGCGATTACAGAAACCACGCAAAATTGTCGGGCTCCTGGAGAAGAAGAGCTGCTCGATGCGTAGGGCAAGATAGGTCCACGCCCACAAGCTGGAGATGCTGAGGTGGCTCTCGGGCGAGCCTGCATTGGGCAGGTATTTGAAAGATTTGAAGCAGCTACCATAAGACGAAGAGCTGAGCGTGGAAAAAGGGAGATTTCGCTCAATTCCATCATACGCAGAAGTAGATCATCATAAAAATCAAAATCAAAAAAAAAGGCAAATGCACTGTTTACGCCCGTATCGACAAAACTCCCAGGCCCAATGCTCTATTATACAAGACCAATCTTCACCAGATCCCAAACCACTTCTTAACAGGCTTCCTCTTCCCCTCCCAATCCACATATGTCTCTCCCTCTCCCATCTCCGCGCCCTCCTGAGCTCCCGACGCCGCGACCGCTACGGCCCCAGCCTCGCTGGCCATGCCCACATCCTTCTCCATCTCGCCCTCCTCGCTCGGGTCCGGCGCTTCCAGGCCGTGGGCGATCCTGTACTCCCTGCGCTTCTGCACGTCGTCGACGTTGCGCTTGCGCTTCTCGGTGGTTTCGAGGGTGACGTGGTCGGCGTGCATTTTGACGACGGAGAGGAATTGGCCGACGGTGTCGATGGGGTGGGTGAGCAGGCGCGACCAGGGCGGGAGGAGGTGGGCGAAGGGCGAGGTGGCTTTGAAGTTGGTGGTGTAGGTGAATGTTGCGAGGGAGAAGAGGACGCTCTGTGAATTTTTTTTGTTGTGGTAAGCTTTCTGGGGTTTGTTGCGAGGAAAGAAGGGGGGTGGATGCGCCCTTACGAGTGAGATCCAGATGTGTATGCCTCTGTTTGCTAGGAATTTATGCATCACGGTGCCCTCAGGCGGGAACATGTTTGGGTATCTCTTGGTCTTCTGCTCCTCGAGCTCCTTTGCGGAGAGCGGCGGGCCGGGGTAGTTGCGTGGCTGGGCATTGGGCGAAAGCACCCGGCGGGCGGGATGCGACGGTGGCCTGAACTTGTCTGGCTTCTCGAGCACGCGGGGCTTCTGCGAGGAGGTCGAGGCGCAGCGGGAGGGAGGTGGTGGTTTGGCGGAGATGTGACGAAAGAAGGACGCCGGCCGTGCGGATTTGGGGATTGCGCGCGGGAGGAGGAAGGCGGGGATCGATGCGGTGGAAGCCATTGCGCCGGCCGGGATGCTGTGGCGTGTGTCTGAGTGTGCAGTGGCCAGCGGGAGAGAGAAGTTGCTCCGTCGTTTGGATCTTTTTGCCTATTTTGCTGCTTGCGATGGATTTGATGGAGTGGAGGGGCTGGCCAATCAGGTGCTGTTCCGCGGCGCTGGCCGTGACTAAGCAGAGGAATCAGGCTTGGCATCAATTCGCAGCGATGTTGATGTTGCTGTAATGCCGCCATCTTGTGACAGTCTACTCCGAGTTCTACGGGATGATGGTTCTCTAGGCGAGGAATGTGAGGAACTGTACTGCTGGGCGTGTAGTTGGTAATGGACAGGCAGTCCTTGGTCCTGATTGGATGGTGGCCAGTTGCCTAACCGGGCAGTATGTTTGTCTGTGTCTTCCGTTTCCCCATCCGGGCAGCAACCAGCCTAGCTCCTTCCCTGTCAAGAGAGAGAGAGAGAGACCTGAAATCCAAACAGGAAGGCACGAACTGAACCGCGAGTTCGCCGAGGAAGCCGCGAGGTGGTCACGTGGAGACCACGGGAACGCCAAGACTTGCGGCCGGGGAGGCAAACTGGATCCCGAATCCGCCCGAGTCATGTGAATTCCACGCACTGTGATTGGCTCGACGGGGCTGCCAGCCAATCAGCAAGCCTGCAATGGCCTTATGTAAACCTGCCAGCGCCAGCGGTGGAGAAACGGGCTGCCGTCATCGCTGCTTTTACGGCGGTTGTGTTTGAAGCAAGGAAGAAAAAAGAATTTTATTTGGCTTTTCTTGCTCTTCTTCTTCTTCTTCTTCTTCTCTTCTTCTCTCATTCGCATCAATTCTTAGACCAATTGCCATTTACCAGCAGCAGAAGACAAAAAGTCCTTCTTTTTAGTTTTTATCTTCTTTCTCCCTAGTTAATTCTCACATCTCTCTCAAAATGGGCAAGGACGAGTATGCTCCTGGTAAGTTCCTGTCTGCTATCTGCTGTTTGTCTGGCTCTGGCTGTGTGTTGCTCTGCAGACAGCAAAGGGAGCTTCGACGGTCTTCCATGGCATTGCCTGTGACGTGGCCTGTGAATGTGTTATTCTGCCTGGAGCAGCAGCAGCTGTTGTGTTGTTGTTGTTGTTGTTGTTGTTGGATGACTGTTTCGCGCTTGTTTTCCCAATCCCTCACTTTGCCCTGATGACTCTGTACTCTCTCGCGAAACATTCTCTGCATGGTTCAACTTTCTGAGAACATCTGTTGGCTGCTGCTCCATATCCCTCTGTGTCTCGCGAAACTAGTCCTAAACTAGCAGCATCACCTTTTCTCCCCTAACCATGACTATCACCGAACTCCCTCTTGTTGTCACCGCCATTGAGCTGGAGGAGCAATGGAAACGCGAGATTGAGCAAGAAAAATTGGCTAAGACTTTCCAACCAGGTGACGCCAGCAAGGGTGCTGCCCTCTTCAAGACCCGCTGCGCTCAGTGCCACACTCTCGAGGCCGGCGGTGCCAACAAGGTCGGCCCCAACCTGCACGGTCTCTTCGGCCGCAAGACCGGTCAGGTCGAGGGTTTCGCCTACACCGACGCCAACAAGCAAAAGGGTATCACCTGGGACGTCAACACTCTCGTAAGTTGAAATCCTCGATGCCTAGACGGAAATCCCGTGGCTAATCAACTCGTGCGCAGTTCGTCTACCTCGAGAACCCCAAGAAGTACATTCCCGGCACCAAGATGGCCTTTGGTGGTCTCAAGAAGGCCAAGGACCGCAATGACTTGATCACGTACGTCTTTAACTTTACCTTTGTACACGCGATCCTCAGCCATGAGCTAACTTTCATTTGCCATTAGCTTCATGGAGAAGGAGTGCAAATAAACGGATCAAATTCCCTTGCCAATGTCGCGATCCCATCCTCGAGCATAGATGTGATTCCCACGGCGTTTACGAAAAACCCACCTTTACTGTTTAAATTCTGCATTTCTCGACGGGCGCAATTGCATGGACAGTATTACGTCGATTTGGGAGAATGGGCCAATAGGATAAAGGTGGCTTGTACCAATATGAAGCTTTTTTATGTTTCCTCATTGTCTCTTTTCTTTCTTCCTTTCCGAATTGTCATTCTACGATAGATCCGCCGATTCCATCAATGTTGTTTTCAAAGCCGTGATGAACCCATCCTTTCCTACCTGCCTCCTCAAGCCTTAAAACCGGACACTGGGGCGTTTTCTTAACGGATGGGGCTGGCTGTATTATCTCTGTTCACAGCGGGCGCATGCCTCTAGAAGTAATGATTCTCCTCTCAATCAAGACTCTATTCGCAATATTAGTCCTCTCACTCTCATCCATATCTTCCGAACATTCAGTCCTTCCACATCCTTCAGGCTGCACATTGTGTTTTACATCTACTATATTTAATACCCCTCTTGTAATGCTGTCAAGCCTCCGCTCCACCAATGAAAACAGGTCTTGTGGTCTAGTGGTATGATTCTCGCTTAGGGTTCAACTCTGAGTACAAATTGCGAGAGGCCCCGCGTTCGA
>LJPI01001789.1:155055-401237 GCA_001430955.1 Chrysosporium queenslandicum | reverse complement strand
GCTTGCTTATAAAGCACCTCCGCCTCCTGCGGAGTTGTTGCGTTGGATCTAACCCTAAAGGGTAAANGGCTTGAGTCAACTGAAGCAAGATGCAGAGTTGCTTCAGTTGACTCAAGCCCTCCGGACCTAACCCTAAAGGGTATAGCTTGCTTATAAAGACTAACAACCCCGCAGGAGATTGTTAGTCAGCACGCTGCTAACAGAGCTGTACCCTTTAGGGTTAGATCCGACGCGCCGTAGGCGGAGGGATTGAGTCCACTGAAGCAACTCCCAGCTTCATTTCGCTGCCACTCATTAATCCAATTCATCATACTGTATGCTTTGATGTCAATTGATTTGCGTCGAGCAAACATGGTGCTGGTTGAACATGGGCTCTTAGAGCCGCCTGACCTCTCGACGGTAATACCGCCTTCACCGTCTCTATGTTTCTAATGGTAATTAACGGTCTCTAGAATCTCTAGATCATAAACGATCATGACCAGCTTCAGCCCACTCCCCAACAGCTGGAAGTTGCAACGGAAAGATCTCGGGATTATTGGTATCATCTTACTGCAATGGCAGTTACCCGGCACCGCAAAGGAATTCCGCCTATCTTAACGAACCTTCGAGCCACCCTAAACCGCGTCCCCGCAATCACCACAAGGCAAGGCAAGACGATGATACTGCATCTTGGTTCATCCCCGAGTGAAACGCTTTGCATCGAAGCCTCATCTACCTGGCACGTTACCGGCACGGCAAAATGTGGCGTTGTTGGAAAAAAGAGAGATATCCCCGGACTACTTCATATAGGCAGCCGCGCACCCATTCCATGCGAGTTTGGCGGGAAGAGCTTTCGTCAATGGCCTGGTATTTCAGGCGAGGGAAACAGAGCACCCAGTTACCTGGGAATTTTAGCCCTAGGTTGGTCATACATTCTCTCTGCTCGGCTGTTGGAGTTGCAAGTGGAGAACTGCGAAATGGCATATACAGACTCGAAGCACACAAGGATTCGGCAGAGCAAGAGCCACGGTTCCTCGTCGGTCATTATTGATATCGGCAGGGTGGATGAAGACGTAGCGAGATGGTGGTTAGCTCTCTTGGCACCTGGCCAAGGTTGGAAAGCCGTCATATCTCGACAGATGGATCAAGAGTTTGTGACGCCTTGGTCTGTCTCGATAAACGATATGCGTGATATCGAAATCAGGTGGGAATCGAAGGAGCCGGTTTCCGAAGGTGTTGATGCTTCCAGTCCTCCGTCATCCAACAAGGCGTTTGAGTTCCTTGTGCAGTTCTCCCAACGACATAATTTGGACAGCCAGCTGCCCGTTGCTCTTGCAACAGCATTGACGTTTCCTGCACATAATTACCATGGCACTGCTATTCAACTACCTCTTCCATTGCCTCTTCCTGCTAATAATCATGCCCAACAGGGAGTCGACTCCGCCAATTCCACTGCTCTGAGCTGGCTAATTGTGGACAAAGAACTTCCTTACTACATGACTCTGAGTTGCAGCCCGGAAACGCTTACATCAACTCTTTGCGGAATGTTCTGGGAGCCTACCGTCACATGCAATATGGTGAGCCCGTGGCTTCACCCCATCCTCCAAGAAATTCCGGAAAGCCCAAGATTTTCTTCCACTCCTGGGCTTTACCACGAAATCCTCGCGGTCATATGCAGCTTTCGTCAACCGCAAATATTCACCCTCTGGCTCGGTGCCGTTACCAGCGGTCTGGCCCCAATTATTCTTCGTCGAGTCCAAAGGGGCAGGCCTCCCGTTGACCCCCATTCGTTTCCCTGGACAGGATGTCCGCAGAGTTTTATGGATCTCCCAGGTAAAGGGTCATATATCTCGAATAATCCATCTAATGAAGCCCAAAGAGCCGATGTGTGGCGTCTTCTGTACCTCCCCCCTGTTGTCGACGATGGATTATATTATAACAGTCCGCCGTTCACCCCGTGGGCTCCGTTCGGGAACACCACCGCCGGCCAATGTGTGTTGCGCGTTGCCGCTCATCTGCAGTGCCCAAGGCACCATCTTGAGTATGCACAATGGAATTGGATATTGGAGAATGGGTCAATAGTTGAAGGCCAAGAATGTGACAAAACATCTAGCGACAGGTCGGACGAAAGTAGCACGGCTATCAACACGTTGGATACAGTCTTCCCACGAAAATCTCCCAACCAAGAGGCGTCTCAGGAAGCGTCGCTTGACATATTTCGATGGGCTATGATTAACGGCGAAGGAACACCGGCCGAGAAAATATATAGAGACGAGTGGCTCCAACTTGAAGATGAAAGCGAAGAGACAGGTATATCTGATGACGAAAACAGTGCAAACCATGCTTCAGATAAACAACTAAAAGGACTTGAAGAGTGGCTTGACCAACCCACGGCAACCTCACCGGTCCCAAGCTTTGACAAAGGTGCTTGCATGGAAACTGGTGCTGGCTAGCCCAACAGTTCTGGAGAACTTCCCCAAACTCAGGCTTGCCGCCTGGGTGGGAATGACATCTCTTGCAGATCCTGTAATGCACTCCATTGCAATTAGGACATACTTGACAGCACTTCCACTGGGTTCAGCAATTCGGGGCTCTGCAAGTCTCATACACATACTCATTGTTTGCATGCAGGCATTTGACAGCCTTGCACCAACCACTTCTACCAGAGATGGTACTCATCGTCAGTGGTATCTGTTCCTTATGTTATAACTCTATCTTGCCCTTATTTTCTGGAATACCCTACTTTGCAACTTGTTTTGTTGATTATGGTGTAAAATAGTGAGGATTGCCGTCAATTCTATCTCAAGTTAGGCGACGTCACTGATTCACGAATTCTGTCGAAAACATACTGGCCGAACGAGCTTCGATGAACCGAGAAGTGGAGGCAAAGTTTTGTGAGATGATCACCGAAGAGTTTTAAAGAAATCTTTAGCCCGACGTATAGCCGTGAGTGAAATTGAGGAATGCGCCCCCCTTTATTTGGCCCTGGGTTGACGAAAGGCATCGCCGACTGCGCCTCATGTCTCGCTGGCTCGACCATGGGTGATGCTTTTACATGTTTTAGCTTCAGTCACATCTTGGGCGATCAGACCTTCGCCAACATTTGCCAAGATGGGCCAATTGCCAGAAAATCTATGCCAGCCAGATGGCAGATATCAGTCCGAGAGAGCATTCATGCATTAGCGGATTTTACGTCGTTTGCGCCCCGCCCCGGATCTTGAACATTGGCCCACTTGAGATCAAGCCTGCCCGTGTTGGTCTTGGGGAAAATACACCACGAAGAAAGAAAAACCGTATAGCTATGTAGACCAGTTTGGCTTTCCGAGGTTCAAATCCTTCTCAGACAGACACATATCGGGTTCGGTTGAAGTACATCATTGCGCGGTAAGGCTGTTGCAAAGGCACTGTGTTTCCCCAGTGTTGCTTCATGATTCTTTGGTCTTCCTCTGCGCTGCCTTCCAAATTCTATAACCCATAAGCCCAGGATAACCAGCTCTTCTTGCTTTCCCAATGCTTCTCTGTCCGCTGCCGGCGCGAGAATCGTATTCCCTTTTCATTTTGTTATCACGTCCCTATTTTATGGTACATGTTAGCCTGAATCTTACCGGTGCCGACTTTCACTTGCCTTTCTTCCTCCATCACTGTTGTGATGCATAGGCGATACACCAATATCATACTCTGTCCCAGGGCGCAGCTGCATTTTGAGAAGGATGTCTCAAGGTGCTTGAGCAAAGGCAAGATAAGTGTCAAAAGGGAGAGTCGCTGCTAGAATATGAAACAGAATGGTAATGTGGAAGGTTGGAAAGTAGGCTTTAAACATGGGCGTGTGCCTCAATCACCCAGATATCGGGGTTCATGATTGTATTTAATATGCTGGAGGTAGGCCCGTATGTTCTGAGCTAGACTTGGTTGCTGAGGCCGTGATTAATCTTGTGACTTTTAAGTTGAGGCTGGCTTGCGCTCCTGTTGTTTGTTCAGGAAGGAAGAGGAATGATTATGCTCCGTTTGGATACGAAATACCACTAACGTACTCTAAACACTGTCCCTGACTGTGGTTGTTGGTGTTGCAAATCTTGCATTGGTAACAAGAATCTTGTCTTCCCTAGAGCCCGCCCCGGTACTATCACATCCTTCTTTACCCAGTTTGGTTTTTGGATGCTCCTCCACCTCCAATCTTGTCCAGCATTTTTAGAGCTATACACTTTAGGATTAGCTCTGATGCTAAGGATGGGGGGATTGAGTCCACTGAAGCAAGATGCGGAGAAATGTAGATCCAGGTATACCTTATCAACGGCGGTCTTGTGGCATCGCAGCCCCAGGAGTTACAGATACCTACTCCGTAATGCCTGGCTGAGTGTGCTCATTCTACTGGAAACGCCGCCATTTTGCATATTGCTAAGCAATGCCTCTTCCAAAGCTGATTGAGTCACGCTGGTATCTACGCAATGTCAGTATGCACGAACCCTACAGAGTGCCATACGAACCCGACATCTACGTACCGTCCAAGTCACTGAAACTGCTGCCCATACTAGGTGTGCCGTCGCTGCGTTTAGTTTGATTGCGCGGGCTCAATCGTGCCAGTTCAGCTGCTCGTCGCGGGCTCAAAGGACCTAGACGGTGAGGCCTCTGCTGTGCATCGTAACCGGAAGAACCAGATCCTATCCCAGAACTAGTAGTGCTCGTAGATGCTGTCGTGGTTTCTCTGTGCGACGATGCTCGCGTAGCTTGGCTCCTCTCAGGCTGTTGTCGGAGGGTGGCACCTGGGTCACGCTCTGCTGTGGAAGTGGGTTGCTGGGCAATGCTTTTAAGTGGTAGGAAAGCCGGAGAGTCTTCATCGTCCTCGTCCTCGTCTGCATCAGAATTGCGTGGCCTATGCATGGAGAATCTGCCAAACCGTTTGAATGGCAGATTCGGCCCATCAGAACTATCAGATTCCGATTCAGACGATGATGATGACGCTGGCCCAGGGCTTTCCTCGTCTAAAGGAGGCGAAACCAACGGTGAGCCTGGTGCGTGGGAATCATACTTCAGGACAGTATGAGTCTGATCAGCAGATTCCCTTCTTTGTGGCGCATTTGTTGTCATTGCTTTGGAAGAGAGTGCCCGGATGGTAGCAGCCTGGCTAGGAGGGATGGTCGAAGAAGGCGCACGAGAATGCGGTGCTATGTACATGTTAGTTGGTTAGATAGCTTAAGCAACTCCAACCCTACTGACTTTGTGTTTTAACCGGTGTTGGTGGATTGCTTGTATCAGGTCGTGAATTACGGCCCTCGCATTGCTGGATTGATAGCCTCGATGGAATAGGAGACCCTGAAAATGAGTCAACAACATACGTTTCGCAATACGGTTCAAACAACATGACATACCGGCACTGTGACCTCTAGTCAACGGATTTCCACCATGAACATGACTTCCCGAAGCCGAAGCGGGTGTGGGAGACGGAGAAGCTGGTTGGTGGTGTCCAGCTCTCAATATCTCCTCTCGAACCTGTGCGAGCCGATGGCCGTACAGCCATGCTGCTTGTTGAAGAAGAAAGGGTAACGTAACATCGAGTTGAGATGCTCTTGTCTATATTAGCCCAAAACCTATGGAGTGGGGGGTAAGCATTACAGTGCGTTCCCTTGAGGTTCATGGAGTTAGCTGCCATCATTCAGTAAGTGGTGCTGGGGGATTGCACAATTTGGCGCCGAGCTGCCAAAGACTTACAATCTACAGGTTTGGACGGTTGCAAAAGCACCTCCCATAACACTCGATCTTTCGCATCAGTCCAATCAGGCTGGAAAGATTAGAATCATCCAGAGTGTATGCCCTATGGCAGGTATCGGCCTTACCGGTGGTGGGTCAACAAAGTCTCCTCGCGGAAAGGGGAGACGGACGATTACTGTAAACCGAGGATCCATGATTTCGGGCTTGTTCGTCGTTCAGATGGTCCAGAGTTGCTCCGGTGAAAGACTCGTCCCAATCTGATCCAGTATCTTCTGCCCAGTCCGCTCCGTTCAAGATGATGGAAGGGCAATCGAAGCGGCAGACGGGGATCCCTGCTTACTAATTTGGTTCCAGAGCTACCTACTGTTTCGGGATTAGCGCGATCCCATTGCTTTTTCCGCAACGGCTGCTGAACATTGGGTGATGATTGACAGCGATGATCACAATGACAAACAATAAGACAAACCCACTGTATACTCTTTGGATCCCCCCTTGAAGGAATTTACCTGTTTTTTCAGCTTAAATCTGTAGATATCGAGCATTTGACTACGCCCATTGACCAGACCGGACGTTGCTGCTGCTCCGCTCAAGAACGATGGTAGCTACTAGTACTATTAATAGTACCAGCAGCTACTAGTCATGTATGATGCTTTCACCTGATCATATTCAATTAAATCCTACGAGTCCACTAACGTCCAAGTTTCCCGCAGGGTCCAATGCTAAAAGTCACCAAGATTCTGTCCAATTGAGCTCCTACCTCCTTGCTCACTCATCGTTTCCCATGTCTGCCTGCATCTGTCGCGATCGCAACCTTGCCTCCGGCAGCTTCCCAGCGCTTCCATCCGAAGGGCATTTCCGACTCCAACCGCGTTCACACACTTAGCGCGGGCCGATGGCTGTGCCAAAGCCGTTTTCCTCCGAAATTCAAGACGGTACACATTCGTTCCAGATCTCCCCGACAGATGAGGACAGCTACTGCGAAACGGTCTTGCTCCTACCTGAAGGACAGAACGAAGATGCTTTGGACAATCGACTTCTTGATGATGCCATAGCGCTGGGCTTGGCCACCAGGGACAACGGTCGTCTGTTACCGCCTCATCACGTTTATGGATCCAACAATGCGAAAGAGACAAGTTCGGTTCCAAGCCAACATGGGCCTCCATATACTTCAATTCCATCTCCGTCCCGTATGGTATCTTCCTCCTCCATCCCCTGGTCTCTGAAAGAACGCATCTCTAGCAGTCGGCACTCTATTGCTTCGTTGTCTACATGCCCTACTACTTGTAGCATCAGCGAATCGGAGCCTAGGCGATCGATCACAGACTATCGCCCTGCCAGGCATTCTCTCAATCTAGAAGATAGGCGGTTCAAGTTCGGTCTGAAGCATGCCATTTCCCGAATACCGAGTCTCCGGAAACGGAAAGGGGCCGCAGCCTTTGTTCCTCCATCTGCCACCTCGTCCGAATTTGGGTTGATACAATCCGATGGGCTGTACAATATGCGAGAAAGCAAGGGCGTGGATATCAGCACGACTGACTCGTTAACAAGTAGAGTCACTCTCGCGCCAACCGACGAAAGTTCTTTGAGAAGGAGCCTGGCTTCTCCAGAGTTGAAAGCAATGCGTGCAGTTCATGAAGGCCAATTGCAAAGATACCTAATATTTCGAAAAACATTATTGGAGCCGATTTCGCGCAGACACCATCGTACTCTAGAGGAAAAGAAAGATGAGCACACGCAGGCTATGAACGTTTTAGTTGAACAGGTAACAAATCCTGATTTATGCGGATAAGAGATATATTGTTTCCTAACATCGGCATAGAACTCCCAGAAAGCCGCCCGGCGGGAAGAGAATGATCTCATGGCGGAACTTGCATTGATCGAAGAGTTCAAACGCGAAAAGCAGGCATTACAGAGCCGCATACGCCACATGGAAGCTTATTTCAGAACCCCGCGTCCGGAAACGACCTCAATCAATAACACCGTCGCGTCCTCGCAAACCCCACGGAAATACAGTGACGAGTATAGAGATCACCTTCGGCAAAGGCAACATGAGCTCGCTACCATAGACTCTCTCCACGAATCCAAAATCAAAGTCCTCCGGGATTCGCAGGCGAAACAGTTCGAGGAGGCTCTGAAGAGATGGGAGCAAGATCTTCAACTCGCAGAAGAAGCCAATGAGCGCGAGATTCGCAATCTCAAGAGTCGCTTTCGTGAAGAAAACGACGCTGTTGTGGCCTGGTTAGAGGCCAAGAGATCTCGCCTGCAAGCCAGGTGGGCGCTTGAAGAGAGCATTGTTCGAAAGAAACTTGAACTTGATACGGAAGAGTCTTATGGACCGTTACCGGAATTATCTTTTGGCGATATTCGAGATGACGCCTTGGTCTTGGAAGGAGGCCAGGATACCGCCCGGCAGTCTGCTCGAGTGGTAGGGTGTAAAATCTCTAAAAGAGATCATGTCTGATACCCTTTAAACACTATTTATTGTTGCTTCAACCCGTTAGCTCGTCATTTTTTTTGTATGGCATATTTTTTCCCCAAAGCGAAGCTGTTCATACCTTGAGGTCCATATCTTGCAAACCTGAAATGCCATCATAATGTAACCCCTGCCTGCTTATATTATTTTGTTATGATTCTACCTTTTGAACCTTTTGCTAGCCCAATTCACAGGCATTACTGCTACATGAAAGATACTACTTGTTCCATTCGGCATTGCCGGCGACTTATTGTGGTTGTACAGTATAACTGCTGGTCACCTAAAAGTACATTTTGAAGTTTCCCATACAATTAGCGATCCAGGTACTGCTAAAAGCGTTTACGAAGGTCAACCTTAAGAGGCAGCGATGACAAAACCGGTCCTGATGCAAATCGAGTGCCCGTATCCTTTGTGGCAAACAGAATCATCCATGCTGAAGATCCCCAGTAGACGACCCTTTCTGCAGTTCGCTTAACCTTTTTTTCTTTATCCATCAACGTCGGGCTTGCCGGATTATGCGCAAATATGTGGACCAACACAAACAGCATCCCTCCGCGCCAGGAGATATGCATCGGCAAGATAGAATGGGGCAAAAAACCAAGGTTTCCCTAGATATACGGTGCCCCGTGGGACCCATGCCATGATCGACATCGCGACCATGCCAGGCACCCTTCCGGAAGCAAAGTCGAAAGCCTTGGCAATACTCTCAAATCAATTGTGCGACATAAAGAACTGTTGAAATGACCACAAGGCTTGCTCTCTAGTGTAAGCTCGAGGAGCTGCTTACTGATGAAAGACAATATCATCGATTTCGAGTTCTCCGCGGATAACCAGTGACCCTTGGCCTTTCGAGAAATGCATAGAAGGATCCAACGGCATGCAGGAACCCAATACGAGTTCCAAGTTTGGGGGGCTGAACTCGAGGTGGGACAATCCACGCGCCGCCAGTCTTTCGGCCCGCATTTCAACGAACAAAAAGTAAGTGTACAAGAATCGACTGTAGCGCAACGTAAATCGGGCTAATTTTTATATTGTGGTCATCAAGGTACAGTACCTGGGTAGCTCATGATGGTATCCTGTGAATCCCCAACCACACGCAGCTAGTACTACCATCATGACTCGGTTGGAAGCCAGTAATTCCCACTGTTCCCTAGTCTTGTTGGCTAAGCAATCCGCATGGAGAAACGGATTGCATTCGTAAAGGGAGCCATGGACGTCGGCCACGGAGAATTAGAACATGGGAATCATTAAATGCTTGGAAAATGCACAAAGCGCATGTCGAAGGGCAGTTCCAGCCTCACGGCTGCTGACAAAAACAGCAGGCAGCGATAAATTCCGGCCCGCATGTACCGGAGTATCTGGTGCAGGGAGACCATGGCACTACTCAGCCGCCAAGAAAATCCACACTCCGGGAACTTATCCACAGATAAAGACGTTCGTCAGACCAAGTCCTGCGTTGTTGCTTATGCCGTTTCCTTCAATTCAGCTTGGCCATACAAGAAGCTCAGGTACAAGCGCTGCCAGCCGGCAATGGCTGTATTTCGAATCAACGTGAAGAAGGGAGACTGGGGCCGTCTGGAAAGATAGCTTGGTACGAATAACAACCTGCTGATCAGCACCATTGCTTTTGTCTGTTCTGCCGTCTTGCTTTGCAAAAAGAACAAATGGGGAAAATTTTCTGTCGATGATAGTCGCTTTTCTTTCGTAGACCATAAAAGAAATATCAAGGAACAGTAACTCTCCGAGAAACACGCGACGAACATTCCCTTCCCAGCCGTGATCCATGAACCTCCCAACTCGTATATGTATAATATACGGGCTATACCGTAGAACCGCTATGCAGATGTCCCACAACTATGTTTCGAGTGTTAATCCAACTTTTTGACATCTTAACAACTCTCCACCTTGCTGTGTCGCAGGGATTTCGCCCGCAGGTTGGCCTGGGCTGATTTCAAATCTTGTAAGCGAAGCCCGGTGTTGTAAAAATAGCGCCCGGGTTCCCGGCAGCATTAACATTGAGCTGTTGGAAGGTGAGCATAGGAAGGGGAGGCCAACACCCAACAGTTAGAAAATGTTTGTACCTCACTTAGTACCGTTCCTGAGATTTGTTGGAGGAAGGCACAATAGATAATCGACAAGGCTGAAATGTAACCTTTGGAGGAAGACTCGTGTCTAGGCGGCATGAGAACCAAGTTTCGAACGTCAAAATAAGGTACCGCCAATCAGCAAAATAAACTTATCACTAGCCCGGCGCTAGGTCAGGACGGTCACTGTCAGCAGCACGGCAAACCCCTGGCCAGAGTCAGAACACAGCACACCAGCCCGCAGTTGGTAACGTGGAAATTGGTCTCACTGAAAGTCCCACAGCTAATCCCCAATTCTGCGCTATCAACCGTGGGGGAAAACTGGCACCATGAGGTCAGGCTGCATGAGGAGCGCCGGATAGAAGGATTCCGCCCTGATGCTTGGTTGATCATTTCCTGCAACTTCCGGGTCGAGAATTTAACCGCTGACAAGGACGAGGCCCGCACCAAGTAGGAGATGGAAGTACTCTCCTTGCGGAAGGGATAAATAGCGGCTTGAGCCCGTCTTCATCATTGAGAGAATCTCATCAACAAGACCCGCGAGCATCCCGACGACTGAGAACTCCCTAGTAGGTTATTCCTGCACAGCATCCACGTTGAACGATTGTCTAACGCAGTAGCAGGACTCTACCGCACCCCCTAAAAACAACCGAAATACTGAACTCAAGCTCAAAGAGGTCAGTATGCCGCCCACGAATTCACAGCAGCAATTAACATAGCAGTATAGTGAAACATGAAGCTCTCCGGTTACCTCTGTGTCCTTCTTGGTGCAGTGTTCGTCACTGCCGCCCCCGTCGCCGAGGCCAACGACGAGCCCATCCCCGGTAAAACCCGAGAATTCTGTGAAAAGAAGTGCAAGAACGACCACAAGGAGATGGTGGAGTACTGCAAGACCCTTACGGTCGGACAACGCAGCTGCTTCGAGTTGGCCGACATTGCGGGTTCTCCTGAAGGCCAGGAGAAGTGTATCTACTACTGCATGCGCATTTAGATTTGAGAACGGGTCCTTGGAAAGGGTTTCAGCTGGGTTCAAGATCCTTTGATTCGAGTGTTTAGTTAGTTTGCTTCTCCAGTGCACGGCCGTTAATCAAAGAGAAGACTTTTCGGTATTCATACACCTGAGCATCCAAAGTAGCGGAGCCGAAATCAGAGGGGCCATCTCCAATTGAGAGTTGAATGAAGTCCAGTAGGTATTCATGGCATATATTTTTGCACACTTGAAGTATTGAATAAGGCCAAGCGACTTTTCTTTCTAGCCACCCAAGTCATCATAAAACCGAAGGCAAAAGCCGATTTCTGGAGGTTAAGAGCCATCAGAAGTAATCTCTGTGTTTCGACAGACCGGATTATTTGTCTTGGCCAGTTTAAACGCAAAAGGAAACGTGCACCAGAATCATTTGGACAGACGAATGGAGTACACTAGACTTAGTGATAATAAATCGGTTCTGCCTGTTGCCGGCCATTTGCCGGTCAGAAAGTACTTCGGTATTTCGGGTAGTTTCCCCCCCAGCACTTATTTCTTTAGTCAGACATGTTTGCATCCAGGAGTGTTTGAACGGCGGTCTCAATCCTACGATCACCTCGTAGAAAGAGATTTTCCGTTGCCCTATCGCGTCCTGACTCACTAGTGACCACGGCACGCTCCACGAGCCCTCGATTAGACAGTTGGATCCGCCCGATGCGCCCATCATGCCATTCGAAACGGATGTACCGGCTTTCAAGCGATGCTGAGCTTATCGAAGATATTCCGAGTCGTGCCGCAGGAGAATCGGTCGCTGGACCGTCCCCAGTGCTGTCAGATTCACCAACCCCTAATTCCTCTTTAATCCAGGTAACAACATCTTTCCGTAGTTTCCATGCGACAAGTTCCCGTCTGAGCTCGCGTACAAACTTTCTGAGGTCCTGCTTTACAGGTTCCGTTGCCTTTGGGTCTTCTGGATGCTCGGGGTTAATATGTGACACGGCCAGATACTTTTCTTCCAACTGGTTCAACGGGATGAAAGGAGGTATTGTGTGTTTGTGCACTCGTAATGAGTTCTGGCCATTGGGAGCACGCTTAAGCAGCAGGTAATACGGTTCAGAATATCTACCGCCTCGCGCGCAGATATCTATCCGTATACCCAGAAGGCTCGATGACTCTGTATGCGGGGAAGGGTCCTTGAAAGGGAAAGACGTGGTAGAGAATACGGCGCGGTGATGATTAGACAATGCGTGTTTCTGGGTGTCCAAAACAACTGGTATAAACGGTGGATCGGAATCAGACGCAGCTCTTCGGCCTAAGACAGTCTGAACCGCATTGCTTGAAAGCAGACTCGCTGATAAAACACGTCGGTGCTTCGTAAGGCTTTGGACTATTGTTCAGGTTAGCGAGCTTGACAACCATTGCTAGAGACATTGTTGGTATGTACAAACTTTCAGAGCGTATTTTGGAGATCTCCTCGTCGATGAGAGCAGACTCTGGCGAGGGGCTTCGATCCATTGTTGCCTGGATGTTGATGTCAAAAGTACGGAGTAGGGATGGCTTCGTCCTGAACGCGTCCTCCGCTCGTTACCTAGCTAACCGCTAGTTAGTAGTAGTTGCAGCGTGTAGCGTGGAGAACTCGATCGTCACTGCATCCTCAGGGGTCCTATCACATGACTGGGTTTTGAAGTCACGAAGTTGAGACAGTCAACTGCCGTCAAGGATCAGCAGCCCTTCACCACTGAAGGTTGCTCCAGGCAGACAACAATCCAGCCCGGCGGACGAACAGGAGGATGACATTTGTCGTATCGTGAAGCCCGCCCCAAAGCCTTAGTCAGCTCGCACCCCCACAGGCCCGCCGAGCTCGACGATTTGCGTCTCGTTAAGGCCAGCTTGCCTTTTGCGTTTGGGGTTCTTTGAATGCCACCGCGCCGCCATTCCGTCGACGCCGAAGAGCTTCCCCAGCAATCCCAGTTCTCCCATGTCACCCCTTGCGCAACGCGAATTAACCAGCGTGACGACGTGGAGCTACAGCCCCTAGCGTCGGCGCAACGGTACTCCTTCGATCGTGACAAAGAAATTCATCCTCAAAGCGACGATACCAACCAAACGGACAGTGACGAGTTTTCGTGCTTGTCGGCATTTGATTCCCTGGACGAGAGCTTTGACGGCGACTTGGTCTCCCGTGAGACTTCCAGAGGGAGACAAAAACAAATGACTCGAAAGCACAACTCCCTGAAGCGCCGTTCATCCAGACCTAGCCTCAAGCTCGTGGCTGGTGAGAACGGCCACGCGAAAGGCAGTATGGAGTCCGGCATCGGGCTACGAAGAAAGGATGTGTCCCTCGATTCCACCTCATCTCACGCTTCAAGGGTAATGAACAGATCCGATTTTACTCTGGACGATGAACCGCCGCCTACACCGCAAACGCCCGGATATGCGAGCACAAGCTTTGCAGACTTGCCTGTATCTGATCGGAGAAACTTTCTTTTACTCGTTTTGCTTTACTTCTTACAGGGAATTCCAATGGGCCTGGCCATGGGCTCAGTGCCGTTCCTCCTCAAACCATTCCTTTCCTACGGCCAAATTGGCATATTTTCACTCGCCTCATATCCCTACTCGCTGAAACTCCTATGGAGTCCGATCGTGGACGCGGTTTGGAGCCCTAGCTTTGGCAGGAGAAAGAGCTGGATTACGCCGATCCAGACTGTCTCTGGACTTGCCATGGTATATCTCGGCAGCAAAGTCCAGGATATGATGGCTGCAACTGAAACAGAAGGCACGGATGGCGTCTGGAGCTTTACTGGCTGGTGGTTTCTCCTCGTATTCCTCTGCGCGACTCAGGATATTGCCGTTGATGGCTGGGCCATCTCGCTTTTATCCCCTCAAAACATTGCATATGCCTCGACAGCACAGACCGTTGGTTTGACCGCCGGGAACTTTCTCTCGTATACGGTCTTCCTAGCATTTAACTCTCCCGATTTCGCAAACAGATGGTTTCGTACAACCCCAAAGAGCGAAGGGCTCATCACCTTGGGGGGCTATCTCACATTCTGGGGCTGGGCATACTTGGTCATCACCTTGGGTTTGGCGGTGCTGAAGAAAGAAGACAGGACCAAAGAGCGAGATGGAATCATGGATGTCTACAGATCGATGTGGGGTGTGCTGAAACTGAAGAACATTCAGACTATCATCATCATCCATCTGATTGCCAAGATCGGCTTTCAGGCAAACGAAGCTGTAACTAACCTGAAGCTAATTGACAAGGGCTTCGGACAAGATAACATGGCTCTAGTTGTCCTTATTGACTTTCCATTTGAGATTGGTCTGGGCTACTTTGCCGGTAAATGGTCGACCGAGTATACACCCATGAGACTGTGGTGCTGGTCATTTGTCGGGAGACTCCTGGCTGCGGTTCTCGCGCAGGTCGTTGTGATGATCTTTCCGAAAACTCCAGTTCCCGGCTGGTATATCTTTGTTGTTATCTTGGAACATGTGTTTTCAACTTCTATGAATACAATCATGTTCGTAGCTGTTTCGGCTTTCCACGCTCGAATCTCAGACCCAACAATCGGTGGGACTTATATGACCTTACTCGCAACGTGAGTTGCTCCCCCGTTCTTTTCTCCTAATTCAAGACTGACAGAGTCTTTAGCGTATCCAACCTCGGCGGAACGTTTCCCAAGTTCTTCGTCCTTAAACTCGTTGACATGTTCGCTAAAGCCACCTGCGTTCCGCTCCCCGATCCCCCTGCTAATGTGAAAAACCCCATCACGTCACCTTTCTCCTGCGCCCTTGAAGCAGACAAGCATCGCTGCATGGCCGGTGGCGGGATCTGTTATACCGACCGTGACGGGTTTTATCTCACAAATGTCATCTGTGTGATGATCGGGGCTATCACCTTCTGGACGTATATCAAGACTGCGGTACTCAAACTGCAGAAGCTACCTCTAAGAGCATGGCGGTTATCTCCAGGGAGCGGAAATAGATAATCTTCGTTGAAGACGAAGAAGATAGATGTGGCGCTTGCTATACTTTTGAAGATAGAATACTTCTGCCTTGTGTTTACGAAACCCCGATGTATAGTACTATATTGCAGACATTAGTAGCTAACTAGTATTTAATCGTATCGTAGCCTTCGTGTTCATCCGCCAAACCCTTAGGAGTGGCTTGGTTCTCAAAGTGCATGAGTGTTCGTAGTGATTTCGTGAATCCGCCACCTATCATCATTCCGCCGAAGCACATGCAATTTCGACAAACCAACCGACCAATGCACAGGGATTGGCCTACTACGCGGTTCGGCGTCGGATTCCTCGGACTCCCATTCTCGCATTAGAAAGTTTCCCTTGGCGGGTCAGTTAGGGGCTTGGTGACTCGGCTTGCGGGAGAGACAGACTCTCCGCCCCGTACGGACGAAACGAGCATCAAGCTCAGTGCTGGCCTAGCTGAACCAGCGTAATTGCACTGTCTAGATATGACGATGGCCGTCTCTAGCCTGGAGGTTTCAGCTAAAGCCTTTGGCGGGTTTGGGCTGGCGGGTCCTTGCTTGCCCGGATCGACGTCCGGTGAGGGGTCTGACGGATAACTAGGCTTCTCTGGAACTTTTCAACCCATATAACACCCTGTTCCCGTCCTACCCTCGCATCCTCCAGTCATTATCCTGTCCCATCGGCAATCTCCATCATGTTCAATTTCACGAATATACTGCTCATCCCGCCGGCGGCGGGCGCTCTGCATATCGGATACCGCTATCTCCAGTCCTACCTGGAGGCGGAGCGCATCCGCAAACTGGAAAACACCGAAGAGCCACCAGTCGCCCCGGATCAAGGCATCTTTGGCATAAATGTATATCGAGAAATGGCCAAGCACAAAGCGGAACATACGTTTCTTGAGAGGACTATCCAACGCTATGAGGAGTGGGGAGACACATATGCTTCTGACATGTTTGGGCGCACATACATCGACACGCGAGACCCGGAAAACATCAAGGCTATTTTATCAACTCAGTTTGAACAGTTTTCGCTGGGAGAATCCCGTGCCGGCGCCTTTGATCCTTTGTTAGGAAAAGGAATATTCACGCACGTATACGGTGGTGGTCCCGCGGGGGAACCGTGGCGGCACTCCCGGGCGCTGCTTCGGCCCCAATTCGCGAGACAGCAGATACAAGACCTTGCAAAGGTAGAGGAATATGTTCAGCATCTCATAAACAGGATACCTAAAAATAACGAAACATGCGACTTGCAAGAGCTGTTTTTCCGGTTTACCCTTGACACAGGTATGATGCCCTGAGGATAGTGGCAGAACCGCTTCAGACATCGTGAGCTAATATATTCGAAGCGACCGACTTTCTATTTGGGGAGAGTGTGCACAGCCTTCTTCCCAATAGTCCCCCAAAGGAGACACAATTCTACAATGACTTTACTCGGGGTACAGGTATGAAGCAGTTTGCCTTCACTCGTCAACTTCGCTAACCGAGTCTTTGGAAAGAAATCTGCATGCTGCGCACCATGCTAGGGGATCTCTATTTCCTTCAGAAAGATAGTCGCGAGTTCAAGAGGATTTCTGCTTTTGTGCAAGAATATATTGATAGATTCACACATAAGGCTCTACAGATGCATGCAGCTGGAAAGTCCACCTCATTTGACAGTGACGGTAAGTATATCTTTCTCGAGGAAATCTCCAAGAGCATCCAGGACCCGATCAGACTGCGATCTGAACTACTTAACATCCTTCTTGCCGGGAGAGACACCACCGCAAGCTTGCTGGCTGTTTGCTTCCACCAGCTTGCGAGACATAAGGATGTGTGGGATGAACTACGGAAAGAGATCATGGACAACGTGGGGAACAGATTGCCGACATATGAAGACATCAAGTCATTGAAGTATCTGCGATATGTGCTCAATGAAAGTGAGTCCATCGCGCTCCGTCCTGCGAGCCAGCCTCGGGGACTTGTGTGCTGACATGCTTTATAGCCCTTCGTCTATTCCCCGTCGTCCCATGGAACGGCCGGGAAGCAGTCGTGACTACCACCCTTCCTCGTGGCGGTGGGCCAGACGGAAAAAGCAAGATCCTAGTGAAGAAGGGCACGTTCGTGCTCTATTCCACTTGGGGTCTTCATCGGAGCAAGTTCTACGGTGAAGATGCAGACAAATTTAGACCGAGTCGATGGGAAACTATAAGGCCCGGATGGAACTATATTCCATTCAACGGTGGACCGAGAATATGCTTAGGCCGTGAGTATTCATCTCATACTGCGTTCACATGGAAAATGACATTGATTACTGACGTGGTGGATAGAACAATACGCCTTGATTGAAGCTTCATATGTCGTTATCAGGCTTCTCCAGACTTTCAAGGATATCGAGAACCGAGATCCCATCATCCCTTTCATTGAGCATACAACCCTTACTCTTTGTAGTGAAACTGGAACGCAGGTTGCCCTTACACCGGCTTGATGCAATTCCGTGACTTGCACGGTTCCCAACTAAAGGTTTTGGCTAGGTTGCCCGCTTCTCCTGTATATTTGGGCTACTTATTTTGATCTCTCCACTATACTTTTGATGTTTTTACACATAGGACTGCTAATTAAGCACCATTGGTCTACCTTTTCACTATTATCTGGCTAACACATCTCAAGGACAGCACTGGACTATCCAGAATGCTTAGATGAGCTGGTCTATACACCGTATGGAGGGTCAAGGATAATCATTGTCATTAGAAGCGACTCACAAACCACCTAGCCATGCAATTTGAGACGGAACGCCAATTACCTGGAACTAAGACTTATTTGAACGCCTTAACTCATGCCCATGTATAGAGAACGGCCCTGCTCTCGGCTAATGCAAGTTAGAAACACCTGAAAGGCTATACTCGGCTCAAAAAGAACGTGGAACTGATGCTGTAATGCAGATATGGAAAGAATGAAAATGCAATGGGAGATGCTTTTACAACTTCCATCAGCCGGTGTTCGACTCATCCAATGACATCGGTTTCTGCGCCGTGAAGACATAGCTACATATCATAAGATAGTTAACCGGGGTGTCTCAGCTGTATATCTGACTGGGGAAAACTTACAAATCCAACTTTGCATGAATTCTGCAGTTTTTCGCATCATTCCTTGCACCTGCGCACATTGCATATACTTCTTGCTCCGACCACCCGCTTCGCGTCAAAACAGCGATTGAAGCAGCCTCCAGAACTTCTGTTAGTTGCTTAACATTGAGTTCTCCTAGTCTTTTCTGGTTTGCACCGATATTGACTGTCAGCAGCGGCACTTCTGTTGTCAAGCCAAACTGAGCCCTGCCAAAAAACGTACATAATTTTCTTCCTTTGCCCATTTCCCCAAAGGAATTGGGAATTTCTTCATTTGGATATTCTCGAAGCCAACTTCTTGGAGCAAATCTGCGAACTCCGGCCCCAGCCTTGTCCAAAAGCCCATGTTTGCAAATCCATCCACGGTTGACTTGCTCCAATACTCAAGGCATGTCCCGTTGATGGTATTGTCCGGAGAGTTGATTCTGGAGTCAAAATCCTGGACTTCTAGCCATCCTCCGGGTCGCAAAGCGCTATGATAACGAAAATGTAAGCATATGGACACATCGAATTAAAAGGGGAATATGGGAGCGCACTTGAAGGACTGCTGGATCAGATGCTTCATGTCTTTGATGGCGAAAATCATATAACGGGAATGAATGAAGTCGAACGGTCGATTCCCGTATTCCCATTCCTCCTCAACGTCGTCGACGAGGAATTTGACATTTGGAGGGATGCTTTGGACTGGTTCAGCGAATGCACTGGCCTTCCCATGGGATATACGGCTGCTCACTTTGCAGGCTGTGTGGGACTCAGATCATTCCCAATCACCTATAACGTTTTAGCGACTATCCCGATGCAATTATTATTGTCAAGAGCGGTTCTCTTACCTCTGCAGATGGGTACTCGTCGGCTAATACCAGACCTAAGTGTCAGCAGCGATGCCTCATTCGGATGCTCAAACGGCGACATTATAATTACCAAAACTTATCGCCCACTGTTGATGGTCATGGTTAGTTTACACTCCTGAACTGAGAGAATCCCATATATATAACAACTTACAGCACCCGACCCTGTCCCGATATCCAACACTCTCTGAGGACTCGGGCCTATCGGTGCGAGATGTAGTCCTCCCAAGGCAAACCTTATCATCTCGTCGACCAAATCCAACCGCTGCATTTCCTGGTCATCATTCGGGAGAAGGTAACCTTGCAACTGTTAGCTTTCGGGGCTGTCGCCTAATTGGCAGGCCGCCAGCGTCACTCACGTCCTTGTCGAAAAGCATGATAGCGTCTCCCGTGCTCCTCGGGATAATTAGTAACGCTCGGTGTCAAAGAGGCCGAGTAAGAGGACCTGGTGTATTAAATCCATTAACGTCCGGCGTTCAATTAAGCAGCCTGGAGTTGATGACTTACATTGCATCCGAGAAGGTCTCATCTTCGAACTAAACACCGTCAAGTCAGTATTTCATACCTTCAACTCAATGTAGCTTCACTGGCAACGGGCTGCAGTCCAGAGCACGAAGACCTGTAGCAAACTCACATGGTCCTGACGGTTCTCCAATGTTGGAGGGACAGAAGGCCCAGCTTCGGCCATAAGGGGCAAAGGACATAATCAGAATAACGAGCAGATGAGCAAACACGATATACCGACAATCATGAAAGATGAATCCAAAACGATTTCTTCGAGCAATATATATCGAGAGCACGATTGTCACCTATCAGCAACCGCGACCTCCCACTATTTGACTTCCTGCCCACCTCGCCGCCGCAAACTCTCTCGTTCTTCATCTTCACAGAGGGCGATTGAAAAGTTGCAAGAGAAAGGTTCCGACTCCACGGATACTGTTGAAAGTTTAGCTGACAAAGGGTCAACCACAGCGATAACAGGCCATCGTGCACGCCGTTTGACTTTGAGGGTCAAACCGATGACATGTTGCTTGCTTCACGCCTGGTGTCAACCGCTAGATCTGTGGCTTGAGGACTGGAACTTGGAACTACGTCCGTATATGCGCTGCTCTTCCGGTGAGGATCCCATGAACACGACCAAGCCATCAGAAATTTGATATTTGGCCGTTCTAAGTAATCCTTCGTTAACTGACGAGTTTGGTTTCTCGACACAAAAGGCCTCACTTGGAAGCCTGGCTTAGAGATCCACTGCAAACCAGAATCCTTACCTACAAAAGTACATGTATTATCAAATTAGAAGATAGTACTGAGCAAAAGTAGCGTAGATTCACATGGAAAGATGGAAATGTAAGCATGTAGTAAAAAGAGAAAGGTCAAAGAACCCAATCATACAGCAAATAAGTGAAGCGAAACAAAAGAGTACTGTCCTCATTCAAAACGAGGCCTCCATGCCATTCAATCGCCCATTATATCGTCGTCAACAGGAGTAAGCGGTGATTCTGCCCCTTCAACATCGTCATCGTCTCTCGCGAGATCTTCGTCATTTTCAATAAGCCCTCTGGCACGTAAGTCATCTTCTTCATCCTCGTCCACATGCCGAGCTTCCTGCTGCTCCTCTTCATCTTCATCGTCCTCGACCACCCTTTCAGCAGATAGAACCTTGCCATTTTTTAGCTGTTCAAGGGCCCCATTGAGTTGCTGAGTTTTAGCATTAGGCTTGGAAGAGCCCCGAGTCGTAGTTTGTGCTTTGCCCTCCTCTAGATATGCTAGAACAGCTTTGTAGTTATGACCAAGTCGCGTCTTATTCAGAAGCAATTTCGCTTTAAGTTTGCCTGCCTGGGATCCCGAGGAATCCAAGACGTGGCCGATGATCGCAAGAACAATCTTGCCTGTAAATTCGCAGAGTCTTTGTTCGGCTAGGAGCTGGGCACGCATGCGCCTTGCACTTGATTGGACGTCATCCTCGTCGTCATCCATCTCCTCATCTTCCTCGTCAGAGCTAGCCTCAAGATCTTCATGCGAGTCGAGAGGTCGTTCATCGTCGGCCGAGAGGTCAATCGTGTGATTCATTTTCTTGGCATATGCTTTCAACGCTGAATCGTGGATACGGGATATCAAAGAAGATGCTGCCGGAGAAACATCTTGCACCAATTCTTCGACTTGTGAGATCGTTTCCTCGTCGCCATCGCGATTATTTGACACCGTATGGCGAAGCGTGCCAAAGACGGTTTGTGAATCTAGAAGCGTCGTGGCAGCCGCTACCCTTATCTGATCCAGCCCCCTCCGCGCGTCCATGATAGCTGTAAGGATGGCAATAAAGGAATCTCGGCGTCTCGATAATCTCTCAAAGAATTGTCCATTGAAGGATGCCTTTCCATTTGAAAGGCCAGAGCTCAATGACTGGACTTTCCACATAAAGTAAACAAGCAGAGCCTTGAAGGTGCCGAAAATTAGTTCTTTTTCCATCGAATCGACCTCTTCGTCAGAATCGGGGCTACGAAGTCCTCGTTTAGCGATAGTTAGTAATATATCCACTGGCGGTTCTGCTATGGATTTTCGTTTCTTGGACGCCTCCGCCGAAGTCTCGAATATTGACGTGCAATCAGCTATGCTAGCGAGATTTGAGATGCGCACTACAGTGTCCTTCAAGGACCCCAGAACATTGGGAGTCAGTGTGCCATTTGCTTGAACATTTTTGTTCGCCACAACTGTGCACAACGCATCCAGTGTATCGTCCCATAGCTCCTGTACTTTATTTTCCATCGCTTCTTTGAGTTCTTCGGACGTTCGAGCGTGGAGGAAGGCAGCAGTCGCTTCAGATAGTACATTCTGATCGGAATGTATCAGAAACTGCTTGTTGATATTGTTCAGAATCTCAGCATATGCTGCGGCGTCCTTTTGAAGATCTTGAATGAGATCGAGGTTGACGAGGTGCTCTAGTCTTAAAACTGCTGATGCGGCTTCTGGGACAGCGCCGAATTTATTGAGGAGTTGAGGTATTATTCGTGAAAGATTATGCGCAATGGCTTCTTGTTTAGCCTCCATCATTTCCACTAACTGCTTCGTCCGTCTCCCCTTTTTGTCTGTGTCAGATTTGGAGACTTCATGGATGTGAAGCTTTACGGTGGCTCCTAGGACTTCCAGTAAAATAGCTTCCTGGCCTTCGTCGAGCTTATATAGCTGCTTAATAGCATTGCTGGAGTCATCACCGGCCACTGACTCCGGAATCTGGGAATGGTCGTATAAAAGGTAGCCAGCCAAAGCCTCCCATTGGTGAAGCTCCTGGAAGTGAGGGTATATACTCTCTGTGGCGAGGACAAATCTAGATTCTACTTGGTTGCCAAAGAGGCCGGATCTTGTTGACATCTCCTGATCCTCAGCTAGTTCGGATTGTTGTTCGTCATACGCTTGGAGCATATCCACCAGACATTTGTATTTTATCCAAGCGCGTTTGGGAATCTTCAGGTCGTCGTCGTCTTCCTCTTCGCCAAGTGTGTCGTTAAGTTCATCTTCCAGTCCCTCTATCTGGGACTCATACACGTCCTGAATATTGGCCACGAAAAATTTACCGGCAGCTTTCCGTACTCGTACGTCGCTATCCAAAACAAGTCGTCCAACACTGTCAATGTCGTCTGGTTCTAGAAGACCAGCTTCGCGTAGCAGGTCTGATAGCTCCACGGCCGCAGCTCTAACGGAGCCCTCGGCATCCTTGACAGCCATTTCCACAATTCTTGGACGGAAACGTTCTGTGAATGCACGAAGCCCCGGTATATTATCCTTGTTCTGGAACAACCGGTGGAGTTGGCTGATAACAACCGAGCGTGTATGCGAGACAGTGTCTGAAAGAACCCAGCCCAGATACCGAAGATATTGCCCATCAAAGAAAACTTGTCTGTAAGTGATCATCCAAGCACCAAGGGCAGTCATACACTCGGCTCGGATTTTGGGATCGACATCTCTATACCGATGGACGAAGACAGTGTCGAAAGAGTCATGGAGAATCTCGTCAATGGTCTCAAGTCTCTGCTCATTTTCCTGGACCTTAGACTGGAGAGCATCCACTCTACCCTTGTTAACCGTCTTTTTCTTCTTTTCGGTTTCAAATTGTTTCCTTGTATTCGACAATGTAGTGGAGACCTCTTTCGCAATGTGGCATAGGGTGGAAACAATCGCGAGGGAAATGATAGTTGCAGTATGTCTGAACGGTCGAATGGGAGCGGAAGACATCGAAGTTATCCAGGCCTGGATGTTTTCTAACAACGCCGCATCGTTATACAGCACCGAGGCGCTATGGATCGTCCTGATAAGCGAACCGAAAAATCCGGTCAATACAGACTGGAAGCCTCTGAATTTTTTAGACCTCGATATAAGCGGGTATTCGGTGATGTTTTGTGATTGATATTCCTCCTGTAAATCGTTTAGGCGGTTCGCAACGTTATCCACGTCCTCGATGTCGTGTACGTCAACCTGCAGGTTGGTGCCCGTGCATCTCAAAACGAAGTTTACCAGGTCACACATGGCGTGGATATTGTGCTCTTCATATTTCGTAAGCCATTCCGCAGCGACAGCATCGGTGGTATGACCTCGGGCGAAAACCTCAGCTACCATAACGAATTAGTCTAGAATGGCAAACGGCAATCGGAGTAACATAGGTGTCCTACCGTATAAACCATCCTCGCCCGCAAAGTCACTCGGACGGACACGAGGTTTTTTGGGCTTTCTTGATTTCTTCGCCTCACCGTTGACGAGTGGCCGCAACGCGAGCTCAGTCTCAACACCATTGGCGATCCTCGGTTTTTTGGCTGCCCGTTTGGTTTTCGACGAGCTCGTGGTTTTGTTCGCATTTGCTTTCTTTTTCACTAATTTCTTCGATGCCCTTCGTTTCTCCCTAAGTTCCTCTTCATCAGGCTCACCATCGCTTTCATCATCATCTTCTTCCTCATCCCCGATCTCTTCCCGATCATCATCTTCAGCAGCAGCGGAGTCTGACGCGTCATTTTCATCATCCTCATGGTGTAAATTTGTGCGCTTTCGCTTCGCCGAACTAGAGCTAAACGTCTGCGAAGAGAAGAACTCTGGTTTCCGCCGCACGCGGCCGGATTGTCGTCTGTTTGTTTCTTCGGCCGGCGGATCAGAGAGCGGGCTTGAGTCGCGCTCGTTGGGGAGCGCCGGGTCCTCCATTGTGAATATACCTACGCAGCAAAAGGATGGAGAAACGAGCTCCGCGAACAGGAATTAATTGTCTGAGTCGAGCCGATTTCACTGAACACGGCGGTGGATGGGCTTGTTTGGATGGATCGGCAAATTTGGACGCGACGCAACCGGGAGGTGGAGACGCGTTCTCGAAGGGTGGGGTTCGTATGTTGGTCAATAAACGTGCTTCAAGGGGTCAAACATGAACTCCACGGAGCAACAGTCTGTACGTTCAGTCAGCGCGGCCCGGGGTCAATTGCTGTTGGGCGACGGGCGAAGCGTGGTGATGGGATGCTTCGAGTGGGTGATCAAGAGTCGCTGTGCATTCGTTGTCGCCCTAAAATGGTGTCACGCATGCCTGGGCGGTATTAAAACTAGGAAATACAAAATTACATACCCAGTCAGCAGGAAGTTAGTATGTGAACAGTGCCCGTTTCCGTATTTCCTTTACCATAACACAGCATCCCAACATCATCCAACAACCTCTTGATGCTTTTCGTCCACAAGAGCCGGCAACAGAAGTCCTCTCGAGGACGGCATAGTTGGAAAGGGGTACTGGTTACTAGATTGACATGATTTTCATTTGCCGGTTCTCCGCTAGTTGCCCAATGGCCCGCTCCTCTCCTCTTACTGCCCGCCGTCTCCAAGATGCCCTCAAATATCATCAACTCGCCCTTCTCAACCTCAATTGCTCCCGGACGCGGCGAAGTCGTACTCTCAATCCTGCCGCCCGGCGTTCCCTCTCTTAGCACCCTTTCCTACAGATACCCTCTCAAATTGATCCCACGTATACCCGCCTGCAAACTCGATTCCAAGTACCCTGCCTCTGCAACGACACCAGCGCATTTACACCTCCTCTCCTACGGAGGTGGGTTGTTGCCGGGGGATCATATCGATGTCTCGATAAAACTGCGACCGCGGAGCCGGCTTGTGGTCACTACCCCGCAGGGTAACACCAAAATCTACAAGACTGAATCTCAAGCGACGGCGGGGAGAGGTAATAATAGCCGGACCACGAAGGACTCCAAACTGGATAGAAGCCAGCAGATAGTAGATGTTGAATTATCCGCTGAATCTGCTCTATGTTATTTGCCTGATCCCTCTGTTCCGTTTGAAAAAAGTAAATACGAACAGGTTCAGCGGTTTACGATACTTCAGGGAGAAGACACACCAGGCAGTGCTTCCTCTCAGTTAGTAAACGATGGACTAGAGAATAAGACCTGCCGCCTACCCAGCCTCTGCGTCCTGGATTGGGTGACAGAGGGCCGTAGCGCAAGGGGAGAGAGCTGGTCGTTTGATTTATGGCACGGCTGTAACGAAGTTTGGGCCCAGGACTGCAGGACGGGAAAGAGGAGACTCCTCGTCCGTGATACTGTAATCTTATGCAGTGAGAGCAGTACGATGAATGGGAATGGTTCACTTAAGGACGGCGGTAGCCAGCAGAGGCCACAGGCCCATCTTTCAACTGCTCCTCTCTCGATTGCTGCTCGGACAGCTCCTCACGGCGTTCTAGGCACCTTGATCCTGTACGGTCCCTTATTTGATTCTCTTTCCGCATACTTCATGGAAACATTCTCTTCACTGCCTCGAATTGGTGCACGTTACTCTGAACCGGATGAAGCAAAACCGAATGTTAGCAATGTTACGTGGACAGCAGCACAGGTCCGCTCCGGGTTTATGATAGTCAAATTCGGCGCACCGGACTTCGAATCGGCAAAGCGCTGGCTAGGAGGTATACTGCGCAAAGAAGGCAGTGTAGAGAAGGAGTTTGGCGACGAAGCACTCTCATATCTCTGACACGCACACACAAATGTAGCTCACAGACTGCCTATTGTCCGCAGTGAAAACTCTCGCACAGTTGGACCAACTTGTATGCTTCATGCCTCTGCAATAAATGTGATAAAGCCCTATAGCTTTCTGACCTGTAAACAACGAGAAATCGGACCGAAACCCTCTAGCTCCCATGCCTCAATCAAACTTGCAAATCATGTAAATGCATCATTATATCTAGGACCCGACTGCCAACCGTCCATAACAAAATCCGTGAAGCGCCAATGTCCTTTCCCAGAACCCCCATGGTTCTATACGCCCCATTTTAAACTCCCAATCCAATCCTTTCTAGTTGCACTCTTTAAATCATCAACATTTAACAAATCCACGCCTTCACGAACCAACTCTGTCCAAATATGGTTACGCAAGCTCCGCGGCCAGGAGGGGGTTCCCCAGTAACGGACTTTGAGTCCTCTGTCATGGGCAGCTTTTATTTGCGCCCGAATGAGCGCCCGCTGTGCTTCAGACAACCGGAATCTCCAGGGAAACCCAATGGACTTCCGGAAAGAAACCGAGGCGTAATAACTATTTGTGAAATCGTAAGCAATGGATGTATTTCCCGCTCCTGTAGAATCCGACGTGACCAGTTCTGCCAGGGGCGCGTCGAAGAAGATATCCCGGTAGGTAGAGTTGGCCACAACGAGCCCAAACGAGGCGCTGCCAGTTGCAACCACTGTAATCGGTCTTTCAACAACTGTTGTCCCATTGAAATGTGTAAGGTAGCCTCTCTCTCTAAGAGGAGCCAGTTGAGAAGTAAGATATTGCCAAATCTTATCCCCATCAGTCTTGAAATCCACCAACAATACAAGCGTTTGATACGGCTCAGTATCGAATATTCCTCTTGGAGGCCCACGGTGGCTAGGTTGGAATTGAGTGATTGGATTCTGCTTCTCAACCAGAGCAAGAATCGGTTCAATGTATAGGCTCGTCAAGGTGCGATTGATAGCGAGAGACGACTTCGTGTGCCCAACAAAAAGGTCGTGGTCAAACAGCCAGACATCTGCCTCCACTCCAATGCAGCCGGCTTGTATAGCAGAATAAAGAGGCACGCGTCGCCAGTAATCATTGTGAGAATGGCATGCCACCGGCTTAATATCTGCTGTTGCGTCTGTCGGCCAGTGCGCTAGGTATTCGCCAGGGTGGCCGGCCTTTCCCCAAAGATCAACAGTCTCGTCTATGTAGCTGGGGAAGAAAGATACGAAGATTCCAGAAAGAAGAGATATTAATTGGACGATTCCCCTGCGAACTCAGTATTGTCAGCTTGGATATGTCGGATGAAACATTCCATGGTGGAATAAAGAGGCGAATGGTTGGAAAAATACGAACAGCATGATAAGTACGCTCAAGATCACGAAGAGCACTAGACGCACCCTCCTTGATCTTCGACAAAGGCAGAATGCTCTGCTCAAAAACCCGGGTTGACTGCAGTTGATTCCCGCCCGCTCAAGGTCTTTCTTGGTGTCGCCTTCTTTGCCTGCGCTTCGGAGCCAAAACCAAAACCGTCGTCGTAATCGAATCCATTTCGAAACTAGAAAACGAGAAGAGCCGTTTTGATTCCTCTCGAGGGACCATGCTGTCTCATGCAGGTTTCCATCGACAAGTAGCGGTTCGGACTGAGGGGAGGAGTCAAAAGAGGCTGTGGAGTCTGTGAAGGTTGGCATCTCGGGAAACGTCCCACTTGTGCCTGGATCAGAGTCCCTCCCTTCTTCCACTGACGCCTGGCTAACAACCTGCTAGTTACGACCGCTCAAGAGGAACAACGACATTGCCAGATACTAGAAGGTTGAATATGAGACTGAGGGAGTTGATTTGTTGACCTTAAGACCTCCCCGGGTTGGCTGCCCCTGGCTCTGTGGAGGCGGGGGGGCCAGGCTGCGTTGCGCGGTCCTGGAGGCAATTTGGAGGGTCCAGATTTCCAACGCTGTCCCTCGCTGCTTTGAGGTCAACCAGGCAATGCTTGTTTCAAAGAGCCCTACCAAAAGATAAGAAAACCCTTCGCCGTGGTCGGCCTAAACCATCTTCCCCATTCTTCCAAACTTCGCCGGTTCAGGGTCCTGGAAACACTTACGAATCCTGCTACTGTTGTGCAATGGAGGGCCTCGATTATACTGGCTGACCATTTTCGCATATCCTAGGTTACCAGAGAACTCCGATGGAATTCTACTGTTTGAACTGTTGACGAATCGTGACGCCATATTACTATCTGGATGACCACATGAACGGTCATCGCTAGTCTAGCCATCAAAAGAATCGGGATAAATGTTCAGAGACCTGCTGAATACTGAAAGGCTTGAGATGGCGATGTTCCCCTATACCCCAGCCTCCCGGAACCGACGATTCCTAGGAATGGTTTTTTCCAGCCCGCTACAGGCGATGGAGCTGACGCTGAAGTTGCCGTGTTCCAGAATGTTGACATTTTCTCATTCCCCTATACTACGTACCTCTACTTCAACCCAGAGACGCCCAATAAGCGCATGTTCAAGGTGTTCGGACATAAGCGGCCCTTACCAGGCTACGCTACGGAGACTCGGCAGCGCTCCTCTGTTGCAGTAGACATTTCCAGGCGAGTCTTATATGAACGCGTCTTCCGCTCTTCTGAGAGGTCGTTAAACTCTCCCGCTAAAGGAAATGGTGTCGAGAGCTGGCTCCATCATCGAACGCTCGAAAGAAGTTCCTACTTACGATCTTGCATCGTTTGCCCCTTGAATTACAAAGCTTGCACTATCGCAAATGCTATATGCTTGGGGCTTTTGACATGCAAGTGTATGTATGTACAATATGCAAGGATCACTCATTCACAGAAGACGCGATAAATGTGGGAAGGTGGATAGTATCTGTACGCACTACCCAATTTAAAACAATTGTTTCGCTCTTAGCTTGTTGATTTCTATAGCATAGAGATTGCAACAATATTCATCCTTTTCTCCCTTATATGGGTCCCAGATGACAGGTTGCATGTGGATAATAAGCACTGCGGGTAGCTGGTTTCAGGAGCCGGGCTTCGAGAGAACCCTGGCGTCTCGATGTCCTGTAACAGTCATTTGGGTTCTTCCAGAAGTATAGCTTTAACAATGCACCGATCAGAGGCAGTGTGTCAACTGCTTGGAGATACTAGTTAGTACTACAACTACTACGGAGTATTACGACTACTACTTTGTAGCGCCAACAGGCCATTCCTTACTACCTGCCCAGCACACCAGCAGTGGGGATAAAAAGCGAACAATGGAGACCTATCTTGCATGTGCTATCAACCTCTAGGAAGTACGAAGTACACAATGTGTGTAGCCCGTATCTCTCGTACTACTCCGTAGCCTCGCTGGACTTCATCTCGATGGTTGAGATTAAATTAGAAAGCCACAATCCACGGTTCATATTCCGTACTAAGCCAAAGCTGGCAAGTGGTGTGGCTGAATTTGTGGCTTGAGCGTCAAACCTTCATCCAAAGTCCTCGCAGCCAAAGGGAACTTTTGGCAGATGGACGAATGGTGAAACCTGGTACCGGGGAATGACCTTTAAATATCCTTGAGAATCTCGTCTTATCGCATCATCGCTATGCCTCATAAACATAAAAGACAGCGGAAGGACAACGAGTAAGCCCCTGTTCCCAATTGTGATTTGAATGAAGCTGATGCGTTGGGCCTGACTAGTGATCACTATGACCTGCCACCAAGCAAGGTCGCAAAACCTCTTCCGACAAGACTAGGCAGTGGTACCAAAAATGGCGTCCAAGCCAAGAACGGGAAGCAAAAGAAGAAGCCGTCACACACTGACGATTTTGGCGACGACACGCCGCGGCAGTTTGCACGTATGATGCGGAAGTTCCAGTCTCTGTCGGGAAGAAACGACGGAAACAACACAGCCGCGGAAAATACTACCAGCGATGGGAAAAATGGAAGAAAGCGAAAACGAGGGAGCGATGCGCGTGCTGAGGTCGCAGGGCAGAATGATAAGCACAAGCCGCAGAAAGAAGCATCCCGCGCGAACACATCGCAAATTCCTAAAATTCTCCCCGGAGAGAAGCTGTCAGACTATGCTGCACGTGTAGATCAAGCCTTGCCTCTCTCCAGCGTCGCGCGCAAAGCCGGAAATAGCAGTTCCAGCAAAATAGACGCGGAGATGCGCAATCTTCGCGAGCACCGCCAGACAAAGCATGAAAAGCGCCTGCTGAGGCTGCAAAAGCAATGGCGCGAGGAGGAGGCGAGATTACGGGAAAAAGAAGAAGCAGAGAAGGAGGAGAAAGAAGCGGCGGACGAAGAGGTGAACGAGACGTGGAGACAATGGGAAGCCGAGGCGGGTCAAGGAAGGAAAAAGAAGAAGAAAGGAAGCAAGAAGAAGAAAAAGAAAGGCGCCGCGTCTGCGGATGGTTTTGGCGATTCTGAGGTCTCTGACGAGGAGGAAGATCCATGGGCGAAATTGAATAGAAAGAAACGTGCCACACAGCCAGGCAATCCGTTCGATGTGGTTCAGGCACCGCCAGACAAATTGACCAAGGTCAAAGAAATATTCAAGGTGCACGGAATGGGGGGTGCAAAGGTGGATGTTGCCAACGTTCCAGCAGCGGCTGGCAGTTTGAGGCGGAGAGAGGAGCTGGCTAGCCACAGACAGAATATCGTCGAGGAATACAGGAGAATAATGGCAGCGAAAAGAGGTCAATAGCTTTTTGAATTTGTTCAAGTCTAAGAGGATATCCCCAGGAGCGCTATACAAATAATATGCCCAGACGCCATTATTGATACCTTTTTTACAGAAAACAAATAAGGAAAATCGGAAAGCAGTAGGCAGTCGCATTATACCAAACTTAAGCCTTTCGATTTTGCCATTTCATCTTGCGAAAATATCAGGATTCCCCTTTCAGCGACTTGACATACTCAGCCGCTCGGGCTTTGACTTCGTCAACCATCTTATCATCTCCATTCGACACCTTTTCTTCAAACGCAAGCCATTTCTTGAAGAAGAACTTGGCCTGTTTATCCTTCAGTTTCTTCATGCCCGACTTGCTTCCATCAGCGCCAACGCCGCCGCCGCCGATGCCAAGGGCTCGTTCAAATAGACGTCGCACTTGGTCAACATCACCAACCTTAATCTCAAGATCCAACAGAATATTCCATAGATCAACACGTTTGGGGAAGGACGAAAGAAGTCCCTCGAACACCGTTCTACCACGCTCAACATCTCCGTTGGGTGAGCGGAATTCCAGTTGGCCGAATTTAGACGTGAGCTCGACGTGCGTATGAGCGGGTAGGGACTGAATAGCGCGAGGCAACAGAGCACGCCCTCGCTCTGGAGCAGCCATGGAGTCAAAGAGGAAATTCGCATAATTCAAAAATAGATGTGGAGATTGCGTAAATTTCTTCTTCAGCGCAGCTTGGAATATCTCATCCGCTTTCTGGTAACCTGTTAGTGTTAATTTAGATGACCACGAGGAGTTGAAACTCACCTCTAGCTTGCCAGATTGGATAAATATGCTTGCCATTCTCTCGTGGATTTCCTGAGCATCGTTAAACTGGCAAGCGCGCTTGAATACTTCATCAAGGGTGTCGTCGGTGCCAAAGGTGTTTTCCAAATTGAGCATCGCAACCCAAACGTTGAATTTCTCCGTATCCTGACCAATACTTATGGACCGAAGAGCTCTTTCAGCAATCTCTCGCGCTCTGTCAACTTCCCCTAATTCAAGGTGGAATGCCATGTACTTCAGCCAGAGCAAACTCGAATCTGGTTCACCAAGAAGCAGTCGCTCATAATCAGCCACTGTCTGTGGTCCGTTTACATCAAGATCACCGGTTTTGTCCACTTGGATTTCCGGTTTGCGATGCTTCTTCTTCTTTGACGTCCTTTGGTCGTCCGAGTTATATCCAGCGTCACTCAATTCCTTCTGGCCCTGAGCCGAATCGCCTGTCCAGTCAAAACCACCCGTGACCAAACCACCTTCTTCGCGGTCATCAACATCTATCATTGACACATCGTCATCATCGGTACCACTAGTATGTATAAGGTCTTTAGGAAGCCCTAGGCCACCCATGGTGATGTCCTCGCCTTCGTCAGAGAGGTTGCCATCTAAAGCAGCTTCCAGGCTTACGCCACCCATGTCATCGTCGCTGCTTTCATTCTCGCTAGGAACATCGCTCATATCCGAGTCTTCGCCGTCACTGTCTGCATTGAAATACGACGCCTTTAACCCCAATGATATTTGGTCCTTCTCCAAATCTATTTTGAGAATTTTAGCTTTCACGATGTCGCCTTGCTCGTAAAGTTTTCGTGCATCCGCAACTCTATGCTCTGCCATCTGGCTGCGATGGCACAGGCCGCTTAGATTGCTAGTCCCGTCGATCGCGATAAACGCTCCAAACTCTTCAACTCTTCGAACCTTTCCGGTGACGATTTGGCCTTGCTTCAAGTCCACCAGCTTTAGCGGGGCCTTATAGTTCGGGTCTAATGCTGATTGCTTCAAGCTCATTTGGACCTTCTTCGCTTCCGCGTCGACTAAGGTAATTCTTCCTCGTACAATTTGGTCGACCTGGAATTCATCCTGCCATTCTTTAAGGTATGAGTCAGAAAGGTCGGAGACCCGAACATACGCCGTCACATTATGGCCGAGTGTGACGAATAGACCGATGTCGGCAACTCTTCGGACGAAACCGCGAACGATATCATTCACTTTTAGCTGGTCGACGGATGTGATCTCAGGGTCTTCAACGGGAAGAGAGGAGCTGAGCACTTTCGATGGGCGAACAGATAGTGCAACTTTCTTGTTCGGCACATCAACATCCACAACACAAACCCGAAGGACTTCGTTCTTATGGAAGTTCGTAGTATTGATTTTCGAGTAATCATCAGCCATGTCAATTAACGCGATAGCCCCAACAAGCGAATCATTGAGTTGAACAACAACCTGGTGCTCAGTCACTTTAGTAACCTTGCCCAGAAGAATCATGCCTTTGGAGAGGTCGGATATGGTGAGTTTCTTGGAAGAGACTCCATGTTTGGCAGTCAGGTCTAGGCGGTTCTTGTCGACATCAACCGCTTTGACCGTAACCTTGAGAGCAGAGCCGACCGGAAACGTCTTTTTGATATCGCCAGCAAGCGCCAGATCGTCAGAAATATCCATGATTGGAAGTTTTCCTCGCACATTCGGCGATATATTGAGCCACAGGCAGTCATCCCCAACGTTGTTGACAAAGCCTAGGAATGAGCTTCCAACCTTGACCTTTTCCAGGCTTAGCGGCTCAAAATTCGAAGATTCCAAAGTCCTCGGTTTGGCAGAAAGCTCAAAAACGGGTACCTTGCCCGACCGATGACTGATGGGCAAAAATTTATGGGTTCGTGCATCGTGAATGCCTAAAACCTTTACAGGGATGACCTGCTTGGATTTGAAAAGTCGGAGTGGCTGTTTTCGATCTTTGATGTCTTCCCATTTATCGAACACTTCGGATACATCTACACGGCCTTGTACACCGTCGGCAAGTAGCACGTTGAGCTGAGTATCCTTGATTGAAGTGATCCTCGCCTTAGTAGTTTTACCAATCTCGAAGTCGTGGATTGATTTGGCGTTTTCATCAACGGGGTTGCTGAGTGACGATTCTATTACGGTTTTTGTCTTTTCTGTCTGCTCATGCTTTTCCTTGTGTTTCACTTCCACAGGCTTCATGGATAGAATGAACCTTTCAGTATCCTGTTGAATGGAAGACACCCAGCAGGAAATAGCCTGTGTTCGCATGTAGCCGAAATCCGCCCTGTTCGAATGTTCATCGTCCACTAAGCGTTTCGGAAGGAATCCCGTAAGCCCTCCCAAGAATTCAACAAACACACCATCGGGGGTGATATTTTTAACCAGTCCCGTTACACCTAAACCCAGCTGAAGGTCATCGAATTTGGCCGCTAGTTTGCCTTTCTCCAGCGCGGTTTTCAAACTCGGCTTATTGCTGACTTGTATGAGACGATGAGCTTTTCGAATACTAAGTATCAGAAGGTCGTGAAGTTTCTGTCCAACTCTGATCCGTGCCAGGTTTGATGTAGCTTTAGACGGTGACGCATCTGAGAGATGCTCCACGCTCAGTCTAGCAATCAACCCATTGTCCTCCAGTTTGAGAAGTAAATCATCACTAGATTTTTCGAAAACGGTTCCTGAAACAAGCATACCTGGATGAATGTTCTCAATGGCCGTCTTATAAGCATCTGTAACTGTTGAAGGGTCCTTGCAGGAAACCACAAGTTTCCCTTTCTCTGAATCAACGCTGAGGACATTCACATTCACTACCTGACCGACGGTGAAATGTTGAGTTGGATCCTTGATATATGCTTCACTCATCTCGGACACTGGGAGGAAACCGCGGACCGGACCGTAGAATTGGACGATAGCGCCGTTATTTTGAATGCTGACAAGGGTTCCTGGAGACTGGCTTCCCGAGGATATGTCTTTGTAGTCTTTCCAAATTGCGGACTCACTATGTAACAGTGATTTCTTTAAAGTCAACCGTAACTGCCGCTTTTCCAGGTTCACAGACAGTATTCTCGCGGTCACCTCTAATCCTTCACGGAACTTTTTCTCGGGGTGTTGTAGCTTTGTGTCGGCCATATGCATTTCAGGAACAAGTCCACTTATACCATCAGCAAGAGAAATAATGAGGCCATTGATGCCATCAGGACCAATAAGAAGCCTTTCAATCTTCCCTTTTACCACTGCACCCACCGTAACGTCTTCAAGGCGGAGAAACGGCTGGTCAATCACTTTTTTTTCCAAGGACAACAGATATAGATTATCCAGCGCATTGAATCCAATTATGCGACCTTCGTGATGCGATCCGACTTGAAAAGCCCCTTCCGTTGATGACAAGGAAGCAACTTTCCCATCCTTCACTCTAGATATATGAACGAAGCCGTAATGGTTAGCTGTCCCTAGCTGCACATACAACCCCAAGCTCGGATCAACCTTGACAACCTTAACCTCTGGTATTATGGCTGAGATAGCTGGCCTATCGTCTTGCGCGTCATCCGTTATTGTCGGCGTGAACTTGAGCACATGATCAAGAATTGAAAAGCCAAGTTTAGGGTTCTCATCTGATGGATATGTGCAAATAAGCCTCCCTTTTACCTTCGTGCTTGGGCGATATTTCTTCATCAGGTCTCTCATTTCATCGGTGGAACCGGAGTGCACAGCATCAACAACTACATCTAGCATTCCCATGACTTTCCCAATCATTCCGTTCGGCGTAACTTCTGTCAAAAGAATTTCGGCCGCAGTACCCGGGAGGAACGTATTAATAGTTGGTGGAGATGTAAGATAATGGGACTTTTTCGCAGATGCAGCTTTTTGCAGATTGGCGGAAAGTTTGACCACATTGCCTGCAGCATTATGCCCAGTGACAACACAAAGGAACACCGCACCCTCCGTGACTTGGGATAAGTCAATGCCCGCAGGCAGCTCTTTTGAAGACATGAATCCCTTGGTCTCGCCATCGTCCAAACCAAGGTCCATGATCAGTCCATAGTCTTCGACGCTTAGAACCGAGGCCTGTACTGTGGAGTCCACAACCATATCTGATCTTGAAAGGCCAGAATTGGCGTCACGGGGATCGATAGAAAGCTCAATACGTTTCTTGCCTTTACCATGTTCGCTATGAGTAGTAGTTGAAGAAACAGATGCTCGAAAATATTGGCCGACTCGGACATAGGACTTCAGGTCCAGATCGTCATCGTCGGTATCATCGACTTGCTCATCATCGTCTGCATCCTTCAAGAGCTTCTCGATTTTATCTTTTAATAACTTCGAAATAGCAGTCCATGGTACATATCCGGTCAAATTATTCGGAAGTGAAAGCGAAATATTGTGAACACCGATACTCGAGATCTGACCGAGAATTTTGGAGCCAGGAACAATTCGCTAAAAAGCGTCAGTACTATAGATCAGTCCTCAGTTACTTCCATCTCATACCTTAAAGCTTAGGCTTTCAATCTTGGGCCCCTGAGGCTTCGTCGCTGTTTCGGCTGACTTTTTATTCTTCTTTCCCTTTTGTTTCTTCTTCTTAAGGGATTGCGCATTTTCTATCGCTCGGTCGTCTTGCTTTTCGATCTCGGAGTCGCTATCCGCCAGTTCTCCACCCGGCGCGCCTTTTTGTTCAAAGAGCACATCTCGAGTGGCTTGAATCTGAATTTGTTTTCGCTCTAGCGGCGTCAGGGTATTATTACCACCTCGAGGAAAGGCAGGAGCCTCGTCACGCAGCACGGAAATAGTCGCAGGCTTTGGAGCTGAATTCGACTGAGCCTTCGTCTTATCGGCGCGATTCCTGCCCGCTGTCCCATTGACTGCTAGCTCTTTCTTCACGCGCTTTGCATCATTCGCAGAGTTCTCGCCGGAAACCTTGAGTCGCTTTTTGGATTGACGAGAGCTCGAGTCTTCTGGCGCATTTCCCTTTCGTTTGACGGAGCCCATTTTTGAACAATTGCTTACTCCAACATAGCTCTCTGTCAACGGATGAGTCGTCGTGTCGCATAGACTGCTCGACTTGCGGACTCGAGAAGATTCCGCTTTGGGCCCAGCGAGTGTAAGCTCGAAAAGAGAATTTCTGCCGCCGGGTACCGCCTGCAGCCTTCCAGAACCCTTCTCCTTATATAATTCCTTAGTCATTTGAGCTAAAGTGGATTAAGAGCGGTGCACGGACCAGCACCCGCGTCACGTCGCCACAAGCCACACGACACGCTCGATTAATTGAAAGTGGCTTCCCGCCAGGTACGATGCGTCTCTTGTCGCGACGTGAACCATGAACCACGCCCAACCCAATCTGCTTCTCCTCGCGGCATTTTGCTGCTCTTTTTCTAGACTATAGCAATACTGTTTTACTTCCTACAAATGCTGCATTATTGGCTTCTAATTTGAATTACTGTTCATGCTCGTCAAAATGGACATGTCTAATGCCCTTCGTGAAAAGCAACCAAGCAAGTTGAACGAGTATCCGGATACCATACCCTCCTCACCACCTGCCCTGAGTGCTTCGCTGAATACCCTGCCCTCATCTCCTCCGTCCCTAAAGCCCAAGAAGCGGCCACCAGTAACCCCACGATCTTTCAAACGATTCTTCACTCCAAGGTCATCCCTCAATGCTTCCAACACACGATCGAGCGTTCGAGCAAACCGCAATCACTTGCAAGACCTCCTGACCCCTCCATCTTCATTAAGCCGCAACGGGCCAGCATTTCTTAACCTCGCCAATGACGACAAGTCCACACCCAAACAACTACAGGACCCGCCATCCACTCCGAACAGAAAGCGGAAGCTCTCATTTTGTTCCTCAAGCCCACCGTTGCAATCGTCCCCTTTGAGACGCATGCGCAATGCCCCAGCAATCTATACGGACCCTATTGACAGGCACTATGATATAGAAGAAGCTGTTTCTACATTCAGTGCCATCTTAGAAGAACCAGAATTGGAAGAGCCAATTCCCAAATCTATCCCACTACGTCGATCACAAGCGCTTCAGGCTGCAAGTCCAATCTTTCTACGCAACTTGGCCACTGGCAGGTCATCGCGAGTGACACTCAGGTCTCCTTCCTATGGTACAGGTTTGTCGTAGGAGCCGACGTGAACACCCTTTAACAGTCGACTAATTGTTGGTCCTACAGTTTGGCAGGACGAGACTGCGAATTTCTACAGTCGCCCAGAGGACCTCCACCGATGTTGGCAGGACGACCACCCTACGTTACCCTTCTGCACTGCAGCCTGCCATAGTAAGAAATATATTCTTTTTTGCTCTATTACCTTTTAAAGAACGTCCGGCAGCTAACATCAAGGCAGCCAACTCATTAGTGGCCGTAGGAGATGAAGAAGGTGGTATCCGTATACTGGATACAGCAAAAAGTGACAAGCTTGGGTTTTCACAGTCATACTTAAGTTTCCAGTCCCATATGAATTCCATCATGGACTTGGAATTCTCATCCGACGATAGGCTCTTAGCCACCGCTTCGGGGGATCAGAGCTCACACATTATTGATATGCCTACCCAAACTGCCGTGTACTGCCTCTCTCGGCACTCATCCTCCGTTAAGCGTGTGCAGTTCCAGCCTGGGTCAAATGCCAACGTGGTAGCAACTTGCAGCCGGGATGGGAGCGTTAATATCTGGGACCTTAGATATAAAGCATTTGATAAACCGGCGTTGCAGCTACGTTGTTCACTTGCATCTGATGGTGATGATACAACCCGGATATCAACCGCGAAGATGAAGTATCCTCAAGTGTCTAACAGTATCCGCGGAGCACACTCCGACAGAGCTCGTTTCAATGGGCAGACTGAATCCCAACCCCAACGGGAAGATATATCAGTGACTTCAATCTCTTTTCTTCATCCTGGTCGCGAACATCTATTCGTCACAAGCTGCGAGTCAAACGCCTGCGTCCGTCTCTGGGATATGCGGACCAGTTATTCGCTCCGTCGGAAAATGTCGACGCCTCTCGCGATCACAAGACAACCAGAGAGCCATTCCCGATATCGACAATTTGGCCTGACCTCGATGGTTTTTAACAGCGACGGAAATCGTCTGTATACATTATGCCGAGATGGCACCATTTACGCCTATTCAACGCCACACCTAATCCTCGGAAACTCCAACGAGCTGTCCCTCTCGAAACCACCACACCGTCGCTTCCCTGCAGACGAACCTAAAGCTGGCCTTGGGCCCCTTTATGGCTTCCGCCATCCTCGGCTTCTAGTTGCTACATTTTTTGTCAAGATTGCGCTCCGTCAGGCAAGAAACGATAACACGGAACTTCTTGCTGTTGGTAGCAGTGATAATTGTGCCATCGTCTTCCCTACAAACGAACGATATTTTAACAGCTCTCTACCGACTCTAGAAACGTCTGTCTCGACCGGCAGTATGCCGGTTTCCAAGGGATTCCCCAACCGGCGCATCGGCCTACATAGAACAAACTCAGGAAAAAGCCTCTCGGCGAGATTAGAACACGATATACCAATATACCAACACGGTACGCCACTAGTAGAAGGTCATCAGAAAGAGGTTTCGGCAGTTTCTTGGACGCACAATGGGGAATTGGTCACTGTGAGTGATGATTTACATGCCCGCTGCTGGCGTGAAGGCTCTGATGCAAGAGATTTGAGAACCGGAGGTGAGACCGAAGGGAGGCGATGGAATTGCGGTTGGGCGGAAGTCAACGACCCAGAGTATGATGAGGAAGAATGTTGATTTGTTACAAACCGGATTCTCGGGATACTTAGCTTTGGAACATTTGGAGTTTTGGCAGGGTAAAATAGCAGAAGGCATTTGAGCGTGCTAGTTCGGTTTAATTTACTATGCATGGAACTAATGGTGTTGCCTTGTATGTATTATGCTCTGGCTTTCGTCGGATGTTAGGAGATGTTTATTGAGTAATGTATGATGCTGATGTGAGATGTGAAAACATGGGATTGAAATTATATCAAATATTAAGATGGAATCAGTCAAGCACGGAGAGGATGAAAGTCCAGTTTTGAAGCATCCTAACCACTTATGCAGCAGTATCTGCTAGGATCATCATTTAACTCTCTAAGTACGAACAATGACAAGAAATCTAATGGCCATGTCCATCATCTTCCGCTTTCTGTTCTGGATCCAACTTGATCAAGGTATCAATCCTCATAATAGCAATGCACGCCTCCACCGCACTCTTTAATTGCTTGATCTTGCTCATGCTCGGTTCCAAAACACCAGCTTTGATAGAGTCGGCGACCTTGCCCTTCATTAAATCAAGGCCATAATTTTGATATGCCTTGCGCTTAGCAAGGGTTTTTTCTTCTTCCGTCGTTTTGCCCTCGTCGCGAGACTGGGAAATGGCGTGTCGGCGGCGAAGCTGGGAAATAAGTTCGATTGCATCCTTGGCCGCATTGACACATAGAGTTTTAGGGATGATAAGAAGGGATTGGGCGAACTCGCCGATGGCCTGTTGTTCTCGCGAGTTCTGAGAAGAGAATTAGCATCCTATAAGAAGGTTTTGGAAGGGGTTCGTAACTTACCACTGTGAGCGCAAAGTATTCAAGATATATGTGAAGCGCAGTCTCTACAGCACCGCCTCCGGGAACGATGCTCCCACTCTCAAGGGTTCTCTTGACGGCACAAAGAGAGTCATGGACCGACCTTTCCATTTCGTCAAGCTGAAAATCATTTGACCCGCGGAGGATGATTGATGCAGACGTGTGCGCTTTTGTTCCTTTAATCAGGATGCACTCATCATCAGAAATCCTTTCCTGGACCACTTCATCGGCGCGGCCCAAGCTTGACGGTTCGAATTTCTCATCCCCGTTCAGGTCCGACAAAGTGCTAAGAAGGGTGGCACCTGTAGCCTTTGCGATCCGCCGCAAATCCTCCTTCTTGCACCGTCTGACTGCCATCGCGCCTCTCTCGACAAACATTTTAAGGCATAGGTCGTCAATCCCTTTGGTAGTGAGGATTACATTAGCACCGGCTCTCAGTATCATCTCCACACGTTCAAGGACGATGCCAGATTCCCGCTCTCGAATCTTTTCAAGTTGAGTAGGGTCATCAACTGTAATATGGACACCAAGCTTCATTCTCTCCTTTTGCAAGTTCATATCAAGACATGCTATTTTTGCATCGACAATCCGAGTAGGCATAGCTTGGGAAGCGATAGTGCAATTCAACGCATAACCGTTGACCAGTATGGATTCCGTCGCGCTCTTTCCATGCGCCTTTAGCAAATTGACAGCTTTGACAGGATACTTTATTTCGTTTCTTGGCGTAATTGTCTTGACCGATAGCATGGCGTCAACGACCATATTGGCAAAGAAATCGGCATCTGCTCCAATGATCTTGCTCGACATGGATGTCTTCGCAATGTTTATTAAGCTATCCCTCCCAAGGCTTTCCACTTTCGTGCTGATATTCTCGTTCATATATTTAACAGCCTCGCGGAGCGCTAGCCTATAACCTGTAATAATTGTTGTGGGGTGTATCCGGTTCTTCATTAATTCATTCGCTCGGCGAAGCAGTTCTGCTGCAATAAGTACAACAGATGTAGTACCGTCGCCAACCTATTCCTGTTAGAGAGTGACTACTCAAAACTGAGGGTAGCACTGTACCTCCTTATCCTGTTGCTGGGCGAGGTCCACGAGAATCTTTCCTGCTGGATGTTCAACATCCAGCAAGCTTAAAATGGTCGCCCCATCATTGGTTACGGTAACATCCTAGCCTTTTCAGTATCTTATTGCCAAAAGAAAAAAGGCAAAATAGAACATACGCCGATATCATCCACCATCATTTTGTCGAGGCCAGAGGGGCCGAAAGAGCTTTTGACAACATTTGCTATCGCCTGAGTCGCAAGAACTAGAGCAATGCAAAGTTAGTCAAGCTCATAGTCACTTAGATGAGGAGTAAACGAACCATTTTGGTCGCGAATGTCTTGCCCGCTGAGTTTCTGACCTCCAAGAACTGTTACCAAGTTAGGTGACAATTGTCACAACAACAATTGTGGGCCGAAACAAAACGTACAAAGGTTACCAGAATTCCGAGATTGCTCGAATATGGCCGCCATATTGATCGAATTGAATGACGGAACCGGTGGCTGTCTAAACGAAGCTCCCTCTTGGTGGCTGTTGGTGGAGGTATGGGATAGCGGCTCTGGAACTTTTTTGGGTGGTGAGTTGTGCCAAGCATTTTCTGCCACTCAGGCGGTGGAGGGCTTTTTGATGCCCCTCGAGATGACTGATTCTGGGGAATCCCTGAGCTTCAGCGTCTGACCTCCCCCTCCTTTATTTCCTGCTCCCTTACTCCTAGCCTTCTTTCGTACCTCGATATCCTCAATTTGCGTTCTTAGTTCTGCCTGATATGGCAAGCCAGCAGCCCCAGGACGGTGTTGACTCCTCTACCCCTCTTCCAATCCGCACCATGGACCCCGCTACTGAAGGAGATGCGACCCCTGCAACAGGAGCGCTGTCCAAGAATGCGGCAAAGAAGGCTGCTAAACAGAAGAAACAAGCTGCCGAAAAGGCCGAAAAAGCTGCTAATAAAGGCATTGGCAAGGCCGAGTCAAAAGCATCGACCGCCAAAGCCCCAAAGAAGAAAATCGATGGCGCCGCACTCATTGGCATAGACGTTGCGAAGGAAGAAGATTTTGCAGCATGGTACCAGCAAGTACTACTTAAAGGAGACATGCTGGACTATTATGATGTGTCTGGTTGTTTTGTCTTAAAAGTGAGCTCGCTCGCGCCAAATCTCCTTTTACTCATCCCGGAACCCTACTGATTTTTGAGAATACAGCCACATTCATTCTTCATCTGGGAGGAGATACAGAACTGGTTCAATGATAAAATTAAGGCAATGGGCGTCAAGAACTGCTCATTCCCATTATTTGTATCTGAAGATGTCTTGAAGAAGGAAAAGGACCATATAGAAGGTTTCGCAGCTGAAGTAGCCTGGGTTACGCATGCGTTCGTCTACCTCCATAACCTTCTCAAATGCTGAATGATGCTGACCCCATGTAGTGGAAGCAGCAAATTAGAGAAGAAAATTGCGATTCGCCCAACGTCCGAGACAGTTATGTATCCTTATTACGCGAAATGGATCCGAAGTCACCGCGACCTTCCGCTCAAGTTAAATCAATGGAACTCCGTTGTAAGATGGGAATTTAAAAATCCTCAACCCTTCCTGCGTACGCGTGAATTCCTGTGGCAGGAAGGCCACACCGCCCATTTGACTGAAGCAGCTGCGCGCGAAGAAGTTCTCCAGATTCTTCAACTCTACGCTCATGTTTACGAACAACTTCTGGCTATTCCAGTAATTCGAGGTCAGAAGACTGACAAGGAGAAGTTCGCTGGCGGCCTTTACACGACAACCGTCGAAGGTTATATCCCTGCTACAGGCCGGGGTATCCAAGGTGGTACTTCACATGGCCTGGGACAGAATTTTAGCAAAATGTTCGGCATAACAGTCGAAGATCCCACGTCGAAACCTAATGAAAAGAAACCACCTCTTCACGTTTGGCAAAACTCATGGGGACTATCCACCCGTACCATTGGTATCATGGTTATGGTCCACAGTGATAATCTTGGCCTGGTGCTCCCTCCGCGAGTGGCGGATATTCAGACTATAATTATACCCGTTGGGCTGGCAGCAAAGACCCCGGCCGACGTGCGGGCGTCGATCCACGCCGAAGTCGACCATTTGGCTGCTGTTCTTGCAGCGGCTGGAGTGCGTGTGGAAGTTGACAAGCGCGATACCTATTCACCAGGCTGGAAATTCAGTGACTGGGAGCTCAAGGGTGTCCCCCTCCGTCTCGAATTTGGCCCTGGAGAATCTGCCGGTGGCTATGTGACAGCATCACGTCGCGACATTCCTGGCGCAGAAGGAAAATCCACCATTCCAATCGCTGAGCTAGCCACTGCAGTACCCGCCCTTCTTGAAACCATTCAAGCTGACCTCTACTCCCGCGCAGATACTGAATTCCGTTCACATGTCAAGCATATCACCAATTGGGATGATTTCTGCCCAGCCCTTAACAACAAAAACCTCTGTATGATCCCGCACTGTTTGACAGAGCAATGCGAGGATGAGATAAAAGAGATGAGCGCTCGAAAGGCCGAGGAAGAGACTGGTGAGGCTGTTGATGCAAGAATGCCAAGCATGGGTGCAAAGAGCTTGTGTATCCCATTTGATCAGCCAACAGGTATTGAGAAGGGAGTCACAAAGTGTACAAATCCAAGGTGCACACGACTAGCAGAACAATGGTGCTTGTTTGGGCGTAAGTTACCTTGCAACTCCCATCTATGATGTTCAGGCCACTAATAACTCATTTTGGCTATCCAGGTTCTTACTAAACACTGTTGATCTTTCTACACATTGAGAAACGCCTGAGAACTAAAGAACAGACCAATATTAGAAGCCAGGAGTTCTACTGAAGCTATACCGTATTTCGTCCTTGTATACATCATGCATCTTCCCCAATCCCAAATGAAAAGGTTGCAAACATGGTGGCGCTTTGCCCACTTAGCTTCACTCCTTGTACCAGGTTTAAAAGGCACTGGATATGCAAACATGCAATGATAACTTGTGTACGGAGTAGAAGCCTATTATTTGACTTCTCAGATGTAACCTTGTTCCCAAAAAAGCATGTACAGAGCATATCATCCGAAATTGACAAATGTGGAGTTTGGGCAGTAGCATTTTCTGATGCAGAAGCTGCATCAATGACGCATCATATTCGACAGTACATATGCCCTGGATACACCCAATTTGCAAGACTATCCGTGTAAGCAAGCCACATCAGGTCAATTTAAGATTGAACAGCACCAATTTACCAAAGAGCAAGTAGGTTCTAGATTATGCCACACGACTCGAAGAAAGGAAAGGAGGGGCGGCCGAAAAAATCTATGGAGACTGCGGTATCTGAGAAGGGATGGACTAGCCGAAGACAAGCTGAAGGGCAGTAGCATTGTCAAATGATTGAATGAAGTCGCCCTATAGCACCACTTCCCACAGATGGGCACCAGGCACATGACACTGCAAGAAAATCGAAATTGCTAACATGTCCCAAATGATTGCTACCGGCAAGAAAGAATTATGTACAAATCATAATTTACATTCACAACTCAGAGCACCTCACTTCATATGTGTGACCAGAGTCATGAAGAGGAAAGAAAAATGCTGGAATGTTTTCCGTTTTAGACATACTTAACTGTGCAAAAAGCACCTATGGAGACCCAGGCAATCCTATTGTAAAAAATGTTTGGAATAGAATACGGAGTAGACACTTCAAGAATTCGAGAAAAGACGATAAGCATTTGGAAACAGCCCGAAGCGGACGAGTTTTTCTCTAGCCCTCGTGAGATAGCACAAACCAGTATCCTATCGCAAGGCATGCTCAGGTAAGATCATCTTGCCAGGAGGGCTTTCTGCCCAACTAGAGGATGAATAAGAAGAGCCCTTTGATTTGCAGGATCCGGTGGACAGATCAGATCTTTCAGAAATGACCGAATGGCGCCTGTACATCTCGATGTGGGTCAGCTGAAACGCTGAGGTCGAAATCTGGTCGTTCTCATCGGTCTTCGATGGCCTATCTCTTGCGCTGATCTTTGAATTTATCGATTTTCGAGATGCACCCCATCTTGACGCATCAGATGTATCCCGTAGAGCAGATACCACGCGTGAAAGCTTGCTATGGGAACTGTGTGGACGAGTTTCATCTGGCGACTTGCTGCTCATATAGTCTAAGGGCCAGCAAGGCGATTTTGGAGCGTTGGATTTGCCGTCGTGTTCGTGTATCAGCTTCGATGGGGGTTGCGCATATGTATGTCTTCGTCGACGTCTTCTTAGTTCGCAGCTGTAAAGAGTATCGGATTCTAGCCCTTTCAATGCTGGAATTGATAATTCCCGCCGCGGGCCATTTGAGCCGTGTTTAGTTTCTTTGAATGCTGCTCGAACAGACCTCACACTATATTTCTCTCTCCTGGAGAAATTTGTGCTTGGAGACCGAGGTGACGCATGCTCGGGGGTCGAGTCTTGCGGGTGCTGCATAATTGTCACCGGGGATAGCTCGGAAAACACTCTTGATGAACTATCTCCGTGTACTTGACGAAAGGCATCATGCGAGTTGATTTCACGGACTATAGTATCTTCCAGAGTCTCGGATGTAGGATCTGAGCTTGTAGGTTCGGATGAAGTATATGCCCGCCGGAACATATCCATTACCTCCTCCACTATACAGTTCACTGTTTTCGGAGCTGTCGGTGCAACGCTAGCCACGGATACAGGGCTATTCACAATCTCAGCAATGCTAGGATTTCGTTGGCTTACTGGAGAGGTCCCCATAGGACGAGTACCCACTTTGACAAACATCTTCCGTGGTGCGGCCAATTCCATATTTATAGAAAGGTCTCTGACATTTTTTCTGGACGAAAAGGTGCATGGTTTTGGGAAGAGTAGAAGATTCGCCTGCCGTCGAGGGGCTTTATTGCCAGCTGCTCTCTTCTCAGCCTTCATTGCGCAAGATGTGTTCGTCTCTATCTTTCGTTCAATTTTCCGATCACTGGTGTTACCTTCGCTGCCTTGGGAACTACTTGGGGCAGTAGCAAATGCGCTTTTCAAGGTAGTTTGTGGCGGCACCATTGAGACGGTATGGTTTGGTGCAAGCATCTTCTTCTCAGAATTTGGCGTGCTATCTTCGATAGTCGCAGATGAGCGCGTTCGTAGGTCATATTCCGAAACGCTGGCTCTGAGGGACCGCTTCCCACTTTCGGATAAGAGGCTGTGGTCCATTGACGGCGAGGGTAAACACAGATTGGTGTTGTCACTTTCCTGATAGACACGCGACTTGGACCTTCGAACACGCCGGTCATTCTGTGGAGTATGGCAAGAAAGCTCGCCTACATTCTGTACGATATTGCGATCTGCGACATCCTCCTGATATATCGCGGATATCACTCGAGCATATGGGTCCTGCAGGCGAATCGGTGGGGTGCGGAGGTTTCGTTCAGCAATGTCCTCATTGTAAAGCGTTAGAGGCGATACCGGAGCGGAGGAATGATGTCGTTGGGATGAAAATATAGCTTCCAAAACATCAACATGGCGTTTAGTTCGAAGGGGACAGGGTTTTGGATCAATATAGTGGTATCGTTTCTCAGATCGGGAGCGGAAATGATCGTGCAACTCGTCGAATTGTCTCTCAATCGCCAAGAATGAGCGATCAGGATGAGCGGCGCAGGACATTCTTTGAGATGACTCCCTAACAAGGCAAGGAATTAAAGGAACCGCAAGCTAGTTTGCAGAAATAACTGCAGAACAGGTGGTGGGCAGCTGCACTTGAGGGCGCAATTGTCCTGAGATTTAGAAGTTCCTTCAACTCTCACGGTATCCTCCAGGGCTCCAAAACAGAAGGGTGAGTGAGTAGGCGTCAGCAAAGAAAGGCTGGACTATCAATGCCATGCAAAAGGGATTCACAAACTGCGCGAGGAGAGGGTGGATGTGACTCTGGTAAAAAGCATGAAAGGAGGAGGGGACGAAGGGAGGAACTACTGCTCAAGAGAGTTCGGCGATCATTACAAGGATGACCAGGGAAACTTGACCTGTATTATCCCGAGTGCAATGCATGCAGGAAATTCAGAGAGTTTTCCACCAAATCTGAAGGCTGTGAGTGGAGGCCTTCAAGGTAATTAAAAGACCGCGGGCAGATTGCCCTGTCTCCCGAGAGCCAGTTAAGCTAAGTAGGCCATTGTGGTGATAGCGCACGACAGCGGGTCCACTGTCCGTATTTCTCACCCTTTTTATAATATCCACTCAGTTTGCTGCTCAAAATTCTGATGTCAGAACGACGATTAAACAGAATTCCGAGAAGGTCTGAACTCAAGATACCTTGCTGCCATCTTTGGCAGGCCACGGACATCACGAAGCTATTGCTTGGTCAGGGGAGCTTTGGTCAAGGAGTGGTTTGAAGGGGCATGGGTGACCTTGTCCCTGATCGGTCCACAAGGAAGGATTTAGCCTCCAGGCTGGAGCTTCTTCCAACGGTTTATCCAAACCTGTGTTGTTGGTCTGGAGCCCCAGGCCGTTCTTTCATCCCTTGTAGTGGAGACCCGCTAGAACACTTCAGTCCTAGGTCTGCTAAAATAAACGTCGAAAGAACAGGGGGTTTCCATCCCGGGAACCTGATAGGTTTCATGGGGTGACCGGGTCCCGGCTCAGGTATTCGCATGATGTTTTAGGGCCCTGAACGGCTGAGCCCATTCTTTCGGGTTGAAGGTGAGCAGCATGTGATGCGCAGGACGGTGGTTTCTCTCGCAGCAGCTCCGGCTCCGAGTCATATGTAGCTTGCTCTCGCAGCAAAGGCCATCCTGCTTCATCGTCCTAATGTTCGGGTGAAGGTTCTGCTTCGGCAACTAGCGATCCAAACTCAGCAGCGCTCCAGCCCACGGTTGAAGCACGGAATTGCCGATGCCACCTACCTTCCCGCTCCAGCCACGGCAAACGTCATTTGGCCAGTCAAATCGCTAGAAAGGGTCAACCGAAAGGAAAGGAGAGCACGGAGTATAATATGCTAACTAGTCTTTGGTGAACGCTCGAGTTCAACAGCAGGTGTCAGGCGAAGAGACAAAAGGCCGTCTCGCTGAAGAGAGTCGATGAGGTCCGCGACTCACCTGACTTTCCCCTTTCGGCAACACTGCTCTCGGCCTCGAAGCGCAGGCTATCAAAAGCCCTCGACTTGATATGGGCTCATTCCCGTCTTGATGAGGTTCAAGGTGATGCAAACCCCATCTCATGCATAGAGGAGAGAAGTTGCTACATGTCTACAAAGATGGCATTCCAAGACACTGCACTCTCACCGCGCAAACTACTGATAATTTCAAATTGTGAATACAGAGTACAGTGTATGTATATTTTGTTCTCCTCAGCTTTGTGACATCCAAAGGGTCTTGAACGCTGTTGACTCAGAACCCTAGTCAACTCGTTAGTCTGCACGAGGTCAAAACGCGGTTAGGACACCAAGCAAAGCCAACCTTTTGACATCATCCTCGTGCCGCCTTCTGCCGAAGATAGCGGCTACAGTCACCATTTTGGTGCGGCGACTAGTCCTTCAATCATTCTGAAAGCCAGCACCGATTATCTTTGCTCTGTCCATTCGGGTTCTCCTCCAACGGAACACGTGGAATGTCCAGGAACTCGTTCTTCACTTTCTCGCCAGCCCCTCCTTCACGGATGCAGGCCGAGGAAGGTCTTCGTCCAAAAGCCGTTGAGGCGGGCCCAAATAGTGCGTCATTAACTGCCTTCTCTGCCTTTCCGATCGCCATTGGACTACGGGGGTTCAGCCAATTGCGGGGTGAATTAGGGTCCATATCAGTAACGACAATATGCGGTAGTCGATAATCTCTCCAGCTTCGTTTATTGCGGGTAGTGTCTGGAAATCCTAGATAACGGGTAGGTAGCGTATCCATTTGCAGCAGAGGTGCAACTCCTGGGGCAGCTGACTTTATTACAGGTGACGTTATCGGCGAGGATGAAGAGACTGAGATTGTCTCGATGCCCGGGTCCATCATCTGAGGAATAATATTCTTGTTTGGGTCAGCCGTTGGTGAAGGCACTGCGATTTTCAAAGAGACCTCATCCTCAAGACTTGCCATTGCTCGATGTTCGTTGCTAACATTCTGAATACCCTCCGTTGATTGCTCGGATGTATTCGTGTGCGTGTGACTTTGCCATGCATTAATGGGCAAATCTGCTTGGAACTGAGGCGGCATAGGCTCCGTGATCGCGTAGCCGGGATGGTGTTCCCCATGTTGCTGTTCAGGGGTATATTGGGAGGCTACCCATTCGATTTCGCTGAACAGATCCGTTTCTTCAAGCCCTGAAATCCCATAGCCATAGTTAACTGTGCCATTTAAACCAGCATCCGCTTCTGGTGCAAGAAACCCGCTGGAAATAGCTGAAACCGGGTTCTGGTCTTCAAGACCAATTCTTCTTCGCTTAAGGTCCTGGACCGTGGCGCTCATACCCGCAAGTCGTTTCCGAGACAGTGCGGTCCTTCGGCGTACTGCAAGTGGTATATCCTCCTCATCGTCATTCGCTCCAGCAATATCGCACATATGATCTCGATTTTTCATATTGCAATTTCCTGGGCCGTCGTCGACCTCCACTTTGATCATCGGGTCCGTTCGCCGTGGATACTGATCCTTTGGTCTGGATTGGGGGGTACCGTTCTTTGCTTTGCTATTGGATTTCGATTTCCCAGGAGTCTTCGCGCGGTTGGATGCAACTGAAGCTTTTCCCTTGCTGTGACCAGTAGACAGCGATGCTCTACCGGCACCTTCCGCCCCTGCTAGGAGTGCTCCTGTTGAGCTGTCCAGTGCTCCACTTTCTATTGCCTTTTTCAAGCGCGTAAAGCGCATTCGCGCCGCCGGCGCTTTTATATTTGCAGCTTGTCCGACTGCATTGAAATCGATCTAAAATTACCATAATGTCAGTCACAATTGGTTTTTTTTTTTGCATCTGGTACAACATCATGCCAATAAAAGAATGAGTGACATTTCCATAATCATCACTGGAGAAGCTGCTATAGAAATGGAGCAGACTCACAGCCTTGTAGTCGGACTTCTGCAGACAGATGTATAGGAACCATAGGTTCACATCAAGCTGAAGTTTTGAAGGCATATCTCAAATCATCTATTCTTGTTGTGCAATGCTTGAAGTTCTCTAAATCTCTATCAAGATTGTGGAATAGGAGAGCCTTACATAGATTGTGGGTTCTATAAAACATAAGATGGTTGGCTTGTAGCACTGGAGGAGGACAAAGGTCAGGGATGAACAACAACAAGAAAGGTAGAACAATTTCAATGTCAAAGAAACTAGTGGGTCAAAAAGGAAATGGATAACAAGCACAGGACGCTGACATTGTATCCTGGGAATATTAACATAAAATAGACGTGTCTCACACATGGCTGCAGAAAGGCGAAGAGCACAACTTGATAGCCTAGTTTGCTGCTAAAGACATCTAGAATCAAGATTTTATTGGGCAGTGTAAAGAAATAAACAAGGCCAAAACACTGCTATTACAACAAGAAGAGGGCCGAAAACTCTACCAAAAACAGTATTATCAGGGCCCTGGAATTTTGTGCCCCCAGAAGCTAGAGTGCATTGATCTCATAACTGCATATCATGGTCCTCATCATCAGCTGCAATATGTTTTGCAGGAAAATTAGCAAATCTCTCCGCTGATTCCTGGGCTGCTTGGAGGAGGATGGCGTGAGTAGCCCGAGCGGCCTCGACTGCACCATCCATGAGCGAATCATGGCCCACACCAGTCACGTCTCCTTTAAGCCAGACCTCAGTGATCTCATCCCGCGATGGCATATACCCTACTATGCAGAGAGACGCAATGTCCTTATGCTCAGATGGATCCGGATCCAACACCAAACTCTTCCCTGCTGCTTTCGAAGTGCTATCCTGGTTAGTGCTGTCTTTCTCCTCCACGACTGCAGCCACACCTCCAGCAAGCAGATCTAAGCAATCAATCCTAGCATCAACAATTGCCGCTGAAGCAACCGTGATACAGTTCGCAAGAATGTTCATCATCCCCCAGCCATCAACTCCGCCCAGTGGTCCGGACGAGGGAGAATCGCCCCACCATCGATCGTCCTCTCCCTCCAAGATGTTTACTGTCACATCCAAGCCGCTCTTAGGCCATCGGTCTCCGATAATCATTCCCCCAAGAGCGGTCTCCAGGTGGACGGCTAGATCTCTCTCATACATGTCTCGTATATAACCTCTGCGTCTTCTGCCGGCGAATGGCGCAAATTTAATATGTGTTGATAAGAGAAGATTAGGAGAGAATGGCGCGGAACGGGGAAGAGGCCTTGGGCCATGGACGGTGCATATGAGTTTTAGGGACGAGGAAGGCGGGATGAAGGTCTTTGACTTGTATGAGGCATCATTGGAGGGCTGCAGTTCGAGATATGCGGAGCCTGATGCCGAAGGAATAATACCAGTCTTCAAAACTGTGAGGAGAAAAGATCAGCTAAAGCATTTGAACATTTCAATCCTAAGAACTCACATATCTTCCTTAGCTCATTTGCTTTTCTTGTGCGGATGGGCCTCTCATGCGCGATTGATTTCTGGGTTTCTCCCAATAGTAATGAGGACGCAAAAACCGGGGGCCGAGTACCTCCAGGAGGCCCGTTTATCCTCCTTTTGTCCGTCATTCCGCTTGTGGTATAGAATTAATCAACCGACAAACCGCGGTGCCGCAAAACACAGATTGATCTGGTCTGGACGATTGTCGATAAGCTCCAATGTTTGCACTGTTTGCTCAATGCTGCGCGTTTAAGGTTTGGCCTCAGAGCTAAGCGATGGAACATTGTTTTCCCGGCTCAGAAAAAATCATTCAACCACCAATATCCATCGCTTCTCGACCTCAGAAAATTCATCATCCTCACTTCACGACAGAACCCTCAGACTCCCAGCACAGCAAGATACATAGCATAGGTATGTTGCAAATTTCTCTTTGAATACCAGCGCTTTTTATCATGAGGAAACCATACCAAAAGTTCTTTTCTTGGAGAACTACCATGATCCATCAGAACATGCACTACCATCTGACACTTTTGTATCCCAATTCTCTCTGCCTCTATGCCCATGGAAGACCCAAATTCAAGCTAACATATAGTTGTTAAGTTTAGGGTTTCTTACTATATATTCAACCATGCTCGGCAGCGGAAAAAATACAACTCTTCAAGGTATGTTCCTTTACGCCCTCTAGCTACCATTTTAAAGCACTTCCCGTATGATGAGAACCTATTTTATCAGTTCTGCTTCTGCAAAATCATTGAAGAAAGCAAAATACCAAAGTAACGATCCTGATCCACACAATCTTTATATTGGACCCTATTTTTGCTCTACGACTTCGGGTTCACGGGCTAACACTAAAGGACTTGACTAGGTAATCAGTATCACTTCCCTTGAACCATCTACGCATGTAACGATAATATAGCCCATGGAGGCGTATTATTCCAGCGCCTTAGACATTATTTCCAGCTTTGATGCACTAATGGTGTTGATCAACTCGTTAAACAATATTAATATTTGGCCTTCCTTTTCTGGATGATATTCCAGGTTTTGAACTAACTTTATCCTCCTCTATATGTATACTTTGTACAGAAACCTAGAGTGCATCTACGAGCCGACTCGGATAAATCTGTTATGGATATCTTCCTGTATTTATCAATCAGAAGCCAAACCCCCACCCATCCCATTGATAATAGGGACACTTTTTCTTTCCACTCCTGTATGCATACCGGCTTGTATTAGGAAAGGTCACGTAGAGCAATATCCGCATCCATCACCGTTATCATTCCACGTTTATAAGTCCGCCCAAAAGACGATGTAGCAAACCAGAGACACCTACCGAGAGCATGACAAAAGACTGGATCTTTCTCGGAAGTAAGACGGGCCATTAGACATAATGTTTCATGCAACGAATTGCAACTTCGGCATCTCGATCATAAAGATATGAGAGACAGTAACGGCCAAAGCGCATTCAAAAGTTCAGATCGTCTGACACAAATGCAAAAGGAAATATATATGAACATCGATGTTGATTAATCTTCTTGAACTGGGGTGGTCGCGCCGCTTGAACGGGACATACTGTACGGTGCCTGTGGGGTGTTAGATGGATGTTTGGTGGAAAGGTTCGCCTGGAGGTAGGCGAATGAATCCGGCACATACAAGTACTTTCTTCGCATTGCATATCCGCCACGCTAGATTACGGACGTTGCCGTCTGCGCATACAACTTCAGGGGCAAACTCTATGCCGAACCTAATGGGAATATGGTGTTAGCCATCTGTCGGTCAACCAAAAAGCGAGATCGTACTGACATGTGTTGAACAGCGAAAACCACTCTCTTGGCGTATTTTCCATCTCTGTCGACCTGAGAACCAAAAGCTTCCTCCGGGTTTTGTGGTGCTATATCGGGATCTCGATCCAAGCAATTCTGGACAATCGGCAGTAGCGCTCCTTCAATAGCCGGCCTTACAACGGCGTAGTTGTCCAGCGAGGCTTCATTCTCGTCGAATTTCGCGATGCGGATTTCAAATGGGCGAGAGATTGCCATCACATTGTGTTTTCCGTTGTGATGATATCTGAATTCAAACACGCCTTGATTCCACCATAGTTTGTCACCAGAGAAAACCATCTCTCCCGAGGCAACTTCTCGAGTTTTATCATTCTCTCCCTCTGCACGTTTGATAACGACATCGCTACTCACAAGTCCAACCTCACTAGTCAACGAATCGAAACCACCCTCGTTGGTAGCAATCCACCTTCCCTGGGACGAGATTTTCGTGATTTCGCGAGAGGAGTTATGAGTAACCATATACAGACCGACCCAGTCCTTCTTGCTGTGGTTCAATGGGGCAGTCCATTTGACCTTGATTGGGGCCCCATATTCAAAGACCAGGGTTTCATTGCCTCCAGAAGTCTGGGATTTATCCTTCTCGGAGCTGCCAGATTTTCCAAGCCCGGTCAACTGTGTGCCTTCCACAGTAAGAGAGTAGTCCTTCAACTCGTATCCGGCAAGGTCTGGTTCAAGTCGGGTGATTGTGATCCTCGCTGGGTATTTATGGAAGAGCGCAGTTGTATCCTTCACAAAGGTCGTGACACCAGCAGCAAGTTTTGGCCGGGCGGTATCAATAACCTCTTCCACAAACTCAATAGACTCATCAAGAATTTTATCAACGCTTCCTTGGAATTGCTTCAAGGAGTTTGGCAAGGACCGTTTGATGCTCTTTACTAACCCTGCATCGCGTCGCAAGCTTCGTCCATACAGCTTTTGCATGTGCGGGCGCTCAACCAATTGAATAAACGCAATGCTTAGAGTGTGGCTCAAGAGAGCAAGGAAGATCATTGCCCGACTGTTGGTTATCAAAACAGCACCCCACACGCCTGCCAGACCAAGGACGCGCTCGGGATTGTTTAAGAAGCGGTATATGCCGCTATAGGTTAACTTTGGTGACTCGTCGTAGAAGAAATCCCCAAAGAACCAGCCGAACTCTCCCAGAGACTCATATATACTCATAGACGTCCATATCTGCAAGGCAATTAGACTAGCGCCTAAGACATGCCTTAGAATTGCCAACCCATAACCCCAATCTTGTGGCAGAGCGTACACTTTCCAAGCCGCAGCAATGAAGCTGGCGTAGCAGGTCGTCATGCTAAGGTGGTAGATGCCCTTCCACTGTCTCCAAGCTTCATCTTGGCCCTCTCCGAATTTAACGAAGTGCCTCGTCCAAGACTTACGAGCGGATTGACGATCAAGTATGTAGCCAATTCCTGCAGAGTACCATAGCCTCCATACAGCCGCGTTTAGGACAAATAGAAATTGATATGCCGGGGTAGAAGGCGTGATTATCGTTAGGGCGAAGAAAAGCAGGTGGACCAATAAAACCGATACATCAGTAACCCGATGAAAATCCATGCTGCCGACAAGAGTATGAGTTGACCGCGGCTGCATAGTGGAGGGGAGAGGAACCGGCGGAGTGGTATCGCTGTTAAAAGAGGCAGACCGGGACCCAGCATCTTCATGTAAAGCAGTGTCTAGATCAACGACTCGCTTTCTCGGAGGAGGGGCGTTATATGTCTTTTCGATATGCGGGTTTTCAACGAGGACAAGAAAAGCAAACTGTGCCGCATGTGCGAGAATAGAGATAAAGAGAACCTTGTAGCTCGCGGCCATCAACGAGATTCCGTAGTATCCAGCATAGCCGACTGAATACATTGGGTGAGGGGCCATTTCGAAAACACCGTCGAAGGTCAATTCTTGGTCGATAAGATAGAAAAAGTCGCCCCAATACCACGCAAAGTCCTTGACCACACGATGCGCATCGAGCTTGACCCAGAGATTAAACAAGACGAGACTCATCCCTGCAACCCACCGAAGTAGCATCATAAACAGACCTTCCCCTACAGGACGACTTCCACAGGCGACAGCAAACAGGCAGTATGACGTAAAATCACACATTAAGATCAAATCTACCACCCTCCTGAAAACTAGCCATGTGTTGTATTCAATGGGAGCCTTCTCGAAGGAATAGTCTTCCGGTATTTTTGTTTCGAGCTCTCGCTTAATGAACCTGTAGAGGATGGGATGGGGATTTTTGCCAATTTCCGGATTGACGAACAACTGCAGCTTGCGCGCCCACAGCACGAGAGTCCTGTGATTCGATTGCATGTGTAGTAGCCATCCTATCCCGATATTATACGCTGCCCTCCAGGACAGGAATATGAGTGCGAATACGGGAACGCGCAATGACGACGGGAGGGAGCGCAGTAGTAGAATATGAAGAGCCAGAATTGAGAGTACCAAGATGTCGGATATATTCTTCGGTTCTGAAGGAGAGAGTAATTGCGACACCATATCACGAGTATGGGGGACGGTAAAAACTAATGTTATAGCAGTTATCAGCTTCTAGTCTTTAATACAAGTAGTACCTTCTCGTCCTCCAGATACCACAAGCTCCAATGCATACAATTGAGGGAGTCAAATCTCCCCCGCTCACATACTCGCTGCCGAAGCTGGGATCTAGAGACTCACCAGTGCCATCCGGCGTTCTACCGAACGTCTTCTTTTCCGGCTCTGTCTTGCTTGACTCGTCCGTCCGCATTTTACTCATCAGAGACTCCAATGGTGCCGAGGGTTCCGTGCTCTTGGAGGCTTGTGTATTCCTTGCTCGGAGACCCTCACGGCCCGCAGATGCAGGTGTCGACTCCGCCATGGCAATGGCCGAATGATCACGGACAATAATGCGGGTTAAGCCGCAGAAGAAGGCGGAGAGCAAGTGTCGAAGGGATCGTCAAGTTGAATTGACTTCGGACGTCGACTCTGTTTTGGAGTGTAAGAACGAGAATGTGCGCAACAGAGCCACCAGATGTACTGTACGTACCTTGCACTCACTGTTGATCAGGAACAGGCCAATTATTGTGATCGCAACCGAAGTCGCTCTGTCCGCAAGCTGGTTGGTGTGTGCTTCATGCTGTCCATCCAAAATTGTTGGCCCAAGCGAAACGAGGAAATTGAGACTGCTCTTGGCGAAAGCATGTGCCCGTCATTGACCCCCGCAATGGCCACTCTGGTCATACATCGCCGAGTCCTGAGCCAGTTTCTCTCTCATCGCCAACCAATATAACCACGGAGTATTACCAGAACATCTCATGTTTGTTAGGGGAAACATGCAAGGCACACTGGTTACTCGCGATTTAACGTTGGCCTCGTGAACTGCCAACTGCTGCCGGGGTGTAACCATGTCGTTACTAAATAAGGCCGCAGAATGCACGAAACAAAATTCGGACAACTACAGAGTAGTACCCGGCCGGCATTGTATGATGGCTTGCATGATAACCGAATGCCGCCCTCAACGATATCCATTTCCAATTCACAGCAGCGGTCTTAAGATTCGCTGTAAAGCGAAGCCATTACGTGAGAACTATGACCGCTTCAAGGACTAACAATGCACCCAGAAACAGCATTATCATCATGAGGACTAATTCGTCTGATTAGCCGATGAACTTCTAGTATCGATTTCAAAGCCGTGTTTAGGGTACCACAGATTGTATGACCTGGGCTCGACGAAAGCTCATCCTGGATATGCCCCAGACGGGCGTGATTGGCCCTAGAAGCTCCGGGTCCAAGACCAAAATCCCTCTCTACAACACTTGTATTCTAATTCGTGCTGAACAGCAGCTTTGACCTCTATACTGCCTTTAAAGACGATTTGCCACACACGCCAGATTGCTCAAGCTGCCCATGGACTTCTACCTCTGTGTGGGTCCGGCCCGAATGGACGTACTTTGGTGGCCGTAAATTGTGGGCACCAGGTACCAAGCTGAGAGGCCACACTGCAATTCGATACCGATACAAATTGGGAAACTCTTTTGATTTTCTGAAACTTGCTGAGAGATCTCCCTTTTGAAAGCTACCAGTGACATTATACACACAATTTAGTACTCGTTGCTTTTAAGATAGTACGGACAAAACAATGTCAACTGAGTGTGGTGTTATAAAATCACCATTACAATTCATGAAATTCAACTATCCCAACAGTTTCATAGCATATATCACACTATTCTAGTTGACTTTGTGCCCTTCGGCATTTGATAGAGACCCAGGATAAGCTTAAAGGGCTAAAAAGCTTGTCGGAGCAATGAGGCGTGTTGGCCTGGAGGCTCGTGCATGACAAATCCAACATCTGACAGTCGCCACTCCCCAAAAGATGATTGACCCCTCTATGCATATGTGCCGAAATAGTATTAAAACTGCTTTGGAGTTGCTATACAGGAAATTTAGGGCCAGCAGAGAGTAATATTCAACTACAGCTCCAGCTAATTGTTTCTTTATTATCTCTGAGGTAATGGCTCCCTCGTTCGAAGAGCCCGGGGTTGCTTTAGGCGCAGCATCCAAGGCGGCTCCAAAACTAGTTGCTCCCGAACCAGGTGTGTTTGTGAAAAAGGAATTCCCCCAGGTTGACACCTGTCTTATTAAAAGCTGAAACTTCTAGAACACTGTCCCGGGCCCGAATCCGAACAGGCCGGAAAAGGCGACGCTTGCGCTGGCTGCCCCAATCAAGCCATTTGTGCCTCAGCCCCAAAAGGCCCTGACCCAGATATCCCCATCATAACCGCCCGCCTGTCGTCGATACGGCACAAGATCCTTGTCCTATCTGGCAAAGGCGGCGTTGGGAAATCGACATTCACATCCCTCCTCGCGAATGCTTTCGCATCCAACCCTGATTCCACGGTCGGCATTATGGATACAGATATCTGTGGGCCCTCAATACCGAAGATGATGGATGTCGAAACAGAAACTATTCATGTGAGCAATGCCGGGTGGAATCCCGTATGGGTATCCGACAATCTTGCCGTGATGAGTGTCCAGTTTATGTTGCCAAACCGAGACGACGCTGTGATTTGGCGGGGACCAAAGAAAAATGGATTGATTAAACAATTTTTGAAAGACGTCGAATGGGGAGAGCTGGATTATTTGATAGTCGACACGCCTCCAGGCACTTCGGATGAGCATCTTTCGGTCAACTCATTTCTCAAAGAATCTGGCGTTGATGGCGCCGTCCTGGTCACCACTCCACAAGAGGTCTCCCTTTTGGATGTTCGGAAAGAAATTGATTTTTGCCGAAAAGCCGGTATCCGAATACTAGGCCTAGTGGAAAATATGTCCGGATTTGTATGCCCTAAATGCACTCATTCATCTCAGATTTTCAAGCCCACGACTGGCGGTGGTAAGAGACTCGCCGATGACATGGGGGTCCCTTTTTTGGGCTCCGTTCCATTGGATCCTCGCGTCGGTATGGCCTGTGATTATGGAGAGAATTTTATGGACCGCTATCCGGACAGCCCTGCCTCAACGGCATTACGAAAAGTCGTACGAGCCGTGAGCGAACAGGTGGGCGAAAATCCCGACGAAGTTTTACCCGAGATAGATTCTGCATGAAGGACGATGATTTTAGCATGTTCCTAGATGTACCACTGGAACGTCACGCTTTTCTCGCGCGATATCGTTTTGGCATTTTTGGAGTTTGAGCTGCATGTACGGAGTATTTTCCTCGGCATTTGCGAACTCCGATCACATTTATTGATACCTACTGATAGTTGTGCCAGTTATTCTGTGTGTTGACTGTACTCCTGAGACTTCCCATGAGTTACGAGGTTTCGCTTGTCTTCTTTTACCATCATGTTCCTTAGTCCGTATATGTAAAGAATAGTATCCTCGCGATGTGCCCTACGAACAATCCCCCAAATGGATTTGCGCATTGTCGAACTAAATATCCAAGCAGGGATCCCGACTTCCCACTCCCAGACGAGGAGCAGTCCAGGATCATTGCCGAGCCTATGGGGGCCAGTGCAAACAAGGCTGACAAGCGCCCAAAGGCGAGAGCATCTAGTGAAAACGGCCCCTGGCGAAGCTGATTTGTCCGTCAAACATGGAGCCATGCCGCAAGGACCAGGGCTTGAGACGGCTGCCAAGACCGCCACCTCCGTTTCGCGACACCCGGCTGCCATGGCTCCTCAACCATCAATTGGACCTCGTTCACGGGCTGGGGGTCTTTCTTGCAAGGGCACTCTCCAGCTCCTCCAAATGAAACATTCTGGCGGCTCTCGAAATAGATCTCAAAACATGCCAAGTTGGTTCGGCTCTCCAATGATGGCATGCTCTTCAGTCTGCGCGTGCCATGGTGTGGAAAATGGCGGCCCAAGACCAAGAAGAAAGCTTTCGCTGTATTCTTAAAACGACCAATCCCGGCCAGATCCGGCCGCCTGCCTTCTGGCAGGATGGGGTCTATAAAGGCCCAGGGTTCGATAGCAAGCGGAAGAACCTGCTGCAGGCAGGTAGACGGCCTCAAAAGCCCGTTGAATTCCTCCCGGGGAGGTTGATATGCGATGCTACGGCTGGTAGCTTTCTTCGTCGCATTTGTTTCTCTTCCCCCAGAATTTTTCCTTTCTAAATGTATAGATTGTTGCGTGCATAGAGTGCACTTTTGTTAATCGCTTAGTCGTTCTTTCAAGGCCGATTGTTGACAACCGGCGTGCAGTTCTGTTCCTTTCCTCTTGCTACCTCAAGGCACGTCCACAAAGCACCTTTCACACTCTTTCTTCTCAATCAAGCCAAACACGGTCCTTTGCCTTTTTATCTAGCCTTCACTATACCTCTTAACAGAGTGCAATCCCATTCGTTCTTATCCCCTGGGGTTTTCAGATTTCAGCTTCAAGGATGCGCTTCTTGCCATTTCTCCTGGGGGTGGCCCTCCTGTTGATGCAGGTCCTCTCTAGTCCTGTCAGCCCGAAGAAAACAGCCCGTTCTTTCAAAATTGATCGTGTTCGTCGTTCGAATTATGTCGCCGACGGCCCTCTTGCTCTAAAGAAAGCATACGCAAAATTTGGTATCATTCCGTCAGGTATCAATTTTGATACTTTTGACGACTTCACTCCGTTCTCCTCTGGACTTGATAGAGATTTCATTTCCAAGGCCAAGCAACCGGATGAATCTGGAGCTGTAACCAATAATCCTACGATCAATGATGTGGAATATCTCTCCCCAGTTATCATCGGTGGACAGCAATTTGTCATGAATCTCGATACTGGATCGTCGGATCTGTAAGTTTCGCCCCCCCAAAAATAGATGGCTTTCACTAACTATCAAAGTTGGGTGTTCAACACTCAGTTGCCAAGCGATGCGAAAAATGGCCATTTGGTTTTCGACCCCAAAAAATCGAAGACCTTCTCCAAACTGAAGGGCGCTACTTTCAATATCACCTATGGCGACTCTTCCTTTGCTTATGGAAGTGTTGGAATTGACACGGTCGATATTGGCGGAGCGACAGTTAAAAAGCAAGCCATTGGTCTGCCCACCGCGCTTTCTGCATCATTCATACAGGATCAGGCCTCCGATGGCTTGGTAGGATTGGGGTTTGACAGACTCAATACCGTACGCCCGCAGCAGCAGAAGTCATTCTTTTCCAACCTCGCTGCCAGTTTAGATGAGCCTGTTTTGACCGCACAGTTGAAGAAAGGGGCGCCTGGTTCCTACGAATTCGGAACAATTGATAAGACAAAGTTCAAAGGAAGTCTGGTAAAGATCCCGGTAAACAACACCAGGGGCTTTTGGGAATTCAAATCTACAAAGTTCAGAGTTGGCAACGACCCACAGCTCTGTACTGACGGGAAGGGGGCTTCTACCGCCATTGCTGATACCGGCACGACCTTGATGTTAGTCAACGACGACATAGCTAAGGCATATTACGCTAAGATTCGCGATGCCAAAGCCTCTGCTGAAGCCGGCGGTTACATTTTCCCTTGCAACGCAACTCTCCCAGATCTTTTTGTTTCCATGGCGGATACCCATCTTGCAAGAATCCCCGGCGACCTTATGAACTTTGCCCCAGTCGGGCATAATCCTAAGACTGGAGAAATGTGTAAGTTATTCACCGCCGATTTGGCTCAACGTCGTTTGTTTCCATAGTATGTACTCGTGCGAAGTGGATCCCCTGACTAACGATTCTACGTCCAGTATGCTTCGGTGGCGTTCAGTCAAATCATGGAACCGGGTTGCAAATCTTCGGAGATATCTTTTTCAAAGCAATCTTTGTTGTCTTCGACTTACGGGGCCCTACATTGCACATTGCTGGGCATGCCTGACAAGATCTGCTTCACGCACAACAGCAATACTTGGCCTACTCTGACGACTTCTTTGCCAACTGCATATCCTGGCTTTCTATTCAAATGACAGTGCAGACAGTTCTGTAATTAAAATCAAACCCATAGCGTAAAAATAATAATCTTGAATTTCATTGCATGCTTCGTCTGGATGCAGCAAAGTTCCAATCCTGATCTCCCGCTGACTCATCGCGGCACGCCAAGATTTCGCCCATCAGGCCGTCCCGCCGAAGTAATGTTTTTCACTCCGCAAGTTTTATACTTGAAGGCAAATATTTGACAAAGAGTTTGAGAAAAGTTTTCTCTTGACACTGCAAATTTTATACTCGAGTGGGTGCTCAGCTTACCCTGAGCCAATCGCTCGCGTCTTTTCAAACTGAAGCCCACCAATCCCATCTTTTCCGTTCTGCGGACCTTCTCAACCCCGCCACGCTTTACACCGCGGGGTCCTATATCATTATCACGGTCACTACGTCTGGTGTCCCGTTTGGATTCGCCATTTACTATTCGTTCACGATCTCCACCGTTCTCAAACCAAATCGCAAAAATGGCAACCGCTTTAGCGCCGGCAACGTCTCTCCTCTCCTTGCTCTACCGTTCCTACCCAAGAGTCATTCCGTCAAATTCTACTGATCCTGATCTCGAGACTTTGTCGCCGAAGATATTTCCAACAGCTGCTTACACAGATGCGGAGAAGGATGAAATCAACCAATGGCTCTCTCGGTCTTCAGAATTAGCACAAGCCTTGAAGAAGGGTGAGACGGAGAATGTTTCCACCCTGCTAAACACTGTGAATACACATCTCGCTACGCGCACTACCGTCCTTGGTGCGAAGCCTTCTGTTGCAGACATCGCACTATATGCTATTTTGGGCCCAGCCGTGGAGAAATGGTCGCCGGATGAGAGGACCGGGGAGAATGGACACCATCATATTGTCCGGCATGTCGATTTCGTGCAAAACGCGCCACTTTTCAGCCTGCAAATACCGGAAGAAGAGAAGATCAACATTGATGTAAACGATGTGAGGGCTGCGCCAAAGGCCGTTGCACCCCCGAAGGATGAGAATAACAAGAAAAAGAAGGAGAAAAAAGGAACTGGTCGAGGTGGGGAGAAAGACGTAGTTGTTGGTCGGGGAAAGAACACGGACAAAGATGTAGCCGACAAGTCGGTGGTTGAAGTTGTCAAGGATAAAGCCCAAGAGGTGGTGGATTCAGTCACCGGAGCTATCACTGGTGCTGTGCCAAAAAAGGAGAAGAAGGAGAAGAAACCAAAACCGCAAAAAGCACCTGCTACCCCGGCTGCACCTCTTTCACCATCTCTTATAGACCTTCGAGTGGGACATATCCTCCGTGCAATCAACCATCCAAATGCGGATTCCCTTTACGTATCCACCATCGCTTGTGGGGATGCTCCAGGCTCGGAGAATACAACTCAAGATGAGGCCACCGGGCTCACTGTCCGAACTGTTTGCTCTGGATTGAATGGACTCGTACCATTGGAAGAAATGCAAGGACGCAAGGTTGTTACCGTCTGCAATCTCAAACCCGTTACCATGCGTGGCATCAAATCGGCTGCTATGGTACTCGCGGCTTCGCCGAAGAATGATGACTCGCACGCCGGTCCAGTTGAACTTGTTACCCCTCCTGAGGGTGTGGAAGCCGGGGAGCGAGTCTTCTTCCAGGGCTGGGGCGATGGTGAGCCGGAGAAAGTGTTGAACCCGAAAAAGAAGATCTGGGAGACATTCCAACCGGGTTTCACCACGACGGACTCATTAGAGGTGGCGTTTGATAGCAGTGCGGTTCCACAGCTGAGCAAAGAGGGAGAAAGTAGTGCCGCACCGTCAACCCCTTCAATCGGGAAGCTGGTGACGAAATCAGGAGGTGTTTGCACTGTAAAAAGCTTGAAGGGAGCTACAGTCAGATAGATAGTATGGATTTCTTAGAGAATAATACAGCTGAAAACAGTTGTTCCTTGTGTTCAAATACGATAACAACAAAGACAATCGGATCCTCCAGAGTTTTATTTTATTTCACGAAATTCTCCTAAAATTAGCAACTCCTTGATCACACTTCTCCAAGCAATTTGCATGATGAGATAGCAACACCTAGCATAGAGCTTAGACATTGCATCCTATTTCGAAGTATTCTGTAACCATCTTGTTTCAGCGAATCCTCATTTCTCTCCCAACTGCGAACCGACACAGCAAATCAACGATGGCACAGGACATGAGTACTATTTTCTTAACCACAATCATTTCCTATGTGTGATCCATACCATACTATTCCACGCACAGTGTGCGATCAGAGCCAGTCAATAGGATATAGATGGCGGGATATGGACAGCTGATTGAAATAGGTCGCCCGCCCATAAAAGATATGCAGGGAGCCGATTGCTCTAGCATTTCAGCCAGCATTTTTAACGATTAACGGCAGGGGGGCTTGGGGCAAACCATTTTCTCCTTCCCAATTGTCACACCGTACGACTGAATGCTTTCGTATTGCGGGAGACAACCGCGATGGTTTGGGAGAATAACTCCGGGATAATCAAGATGGACGACATCATCGTACATCGATACATTTTGTAGACGGGACCAATGCTGATCCCGCCCCAAGCAACGTCTCATCCTCAGATCAAACCCGGATCGATTGCAATCGATTGCTCGGTTTGAATAGTACTCGTACGGGAGTTGAGGGTGCTATCAGTACCTGGGCGTTCTGATAAGGTACCATTCCGGGGAGAGCGTTGTTGCGTGAGCACGAAGGAAAGAGAGAATTGCAGTACAATTTTCACTGGTAGGAGATGGCTATCAGTCGTTTCAGATGGTGATAGTCTGCCGTTTCACGGTGATCGGCTTGTTGATCAGCTCTGAGTTACGAAGTGACGACCGCAGGCCTTGCCGAAAGGGGGATAGCGGCACAATCCCGCAGGATCCACTTGGCGGGTGTCGGATAATTAATGATCCCCTTGGCTGGCACGATGACAATGAGAGAAGACACACTTGAGACACGCCAAAAGTATGCTCGGTTGGCCACTTTTCCTCTCATCTCAGCTCCAGGATTAAATCGCGAAATTGTCTCTCTGACGCCCGTTCGACTTATATTCATCTAGCCGTGCTCCTCTTCTCTCGAATAGGGCCCGGAGATTTTATCTTCGGCCTTGAGGGCCCTTTGCCGTCTCCAACTGCTAGGGTCACCGTAGCAAACCTGTTCATTGGGGGACCGGTCAGGGGTTGTTTACCTCTGAACGCTCAGTCTCTAGCAGTGAGGCTAAGCAGCTCTGAATTGGTTACCTACCACACATGTTGGCTGCCCCAGAGATATGAGTAGGCAGTACGCCTTTACCAATGGCTATACCGCTTACCCTCACGGGGAAAGCGGTACCTTTTCCATATCTCCTCATAGGTATGTGGCGCTGGCGGATGGCACGAGTTATCATGCGAACTCGCTTGTGGACGGCGGTCTAATAGTTTCCCTCTCGATAGGTTCCAACCAAGGTCACAACCCGCCCTTCGGCGAAGAAGACAATTAATACACCGGTTGTTAATCGTCGGCGGGCTCTCGATATGTATTTTGACTTTGCTGTTTCCCTCCTGGCGAGCTGCTATCTTCGGAACGTTAACACTTGGCCTTCTTTCCTCGAATGATGATTTTCAACTCGAAACTGTACGATACTATGATCTTTCCAACTCCCAAGGCACAGCGCGAGGCTGGGAGCGGGAAGAACGCATTCTCCTCTGCACGCCACTCCGCGATGCTGCTACACACCTGCCCATGTTCTTCTCCCACCTTCGAAACTTCACATATCCCCACCATCTCATCGACCTTGCCTTCCTAGTCTCGGACTCGAAGGATGAAACATCGCCACTTCTAACGAAAATGCTCAAGGAGCTTCAAGACGATCCCGATCCAAAAATGCCGTTTGGGGAAGTTTCAGTTATTGAAAAGGATTTCGGCCAGAAAGTCAACCAGGATGTGGAGAGTAGGCACGGCTTTGCCGCCCAGGCTTCGAGAAGAAAATTGATGGCTCAAGCAAGAAATTGGCTCTTGAGTGCTACTCTGCGGCCAACACACAGCTGGGTATACTGGCGTGATGCTGACGTTGAAACTGCACCTTTCACCATCTTGGAGGATCTCATGAGACATAACAAAGATGTCATCGTTCCAAGTGGGTATATCCTGGCAAAGATGTAGTTGACCGTTCTTCAAACTGACAGTGGAATCTAGACGTTTGGCGCCCTCTTCCTGATTGGCTTGGTGGGGAACAACCATATGATCTGAACTCATGGCAAGAGTCTGAAACGGCGCTCGCTTTAGCAGACACTCTTGATGAAGACGCAGTAATCGTGGAAGGTTACGCGGAGTACGCGACATGGCGGCCGCATTTAGCTTATTTACGAGATCCTTACGGCGATCCAGATATGGAAATGGAGATCGATGGCGTCGGAGGAGTGAGTATCTTAGCGAAAGCCAGGGTGTTCCGCTCCGGAGTGCATTTCCCTGCTTTCAGCTTCGAGAAGCACGCGGAAACTGAGGCTTTCGGCAAGGTGAGATTATACCTGTTATCGTGGGAGTTTTACGCTGTTTTCTCACGAACTCTCTAGATGGCGAAACGAATGAAGTTCTCCGTTGTTGGGCTGCCCCATTATACAATCTGGCATCTTTACGAGCCTAGCCTTGACGATATACGGCATATGGAAGAAATGGAGAAGGAACGCTTACAACGTGAGGCTGAAGAAAAGGAAAAAGCCGAACGGGCAAAGCGAATCAAGGAGGAGTTTAAAGACACAAAGGCCCAGTGGGAGAAGGACGGGGCGGCGATTCAAAATATGATGCAGAAGGATCAAAAACAAAAGAATGAGCAGGAACAGAATAAGGGCGGACAGGCCGCTCCTGATTCCAAAAAAGGCAAAGACTAGTCACATTGACGAAGATTTTAGCAATTTTAATATTAGACTTGTGAGTCCGATATTCACCGCTCTGCACTTGTCATCCGCTAACTTTGTTTTTTCAGTCTCGAACCTCCTCTTCCATCTTCCAAATCTCTCACACATATAGACTCATACTTGGCGATCCGCCGGGAAGGCTTTCCTTGGGCTGTAATACCTAGTTTATGACTTACTTTTCTTGCAAGCCTAGGTATCTGTTTTAGCTGGAGTTCGATCTACAAGTGGTTTCTTCCCCGTTAACAAAAGCAAAAAAGCTGAATGCGAGAAGCGAGGCTGTTTGGTTATCGCTGGAAAAGACTATCTTCTGTTCAATGCTTCGAGCTGGCTTTGACTTATGCATTCTGGCTTCTTGCACCTTCTTCACAGCCATATTCTGCGCTCTCATTATCATGGCCACTATCACTGGGCTCCCTGTACTCTCCTTCCTACATTTCACATTTTAATGTCGGGCCCGTTTAATGCTACCTTGTGGCGCTTTTCGACTATTTGTTTTGACCATTACGGGCTTGCTTACAGCCTTTCTCACAGAATCATTAGCGATGACAGGCAGGACACTGTTTCGCTACTGATTTCAGTTCTTGTATGTAATTATTACTGGAATCTCTTTCGATGACCATTTGCCTTCATTTTACGACCCAGACTGTTGATTGGCTTAATATTGTAGAGCGAGGTCAGGTCCCTACTGGCCGTGCAGGAGAGGCGTTCTTTAGGGAGAGTGCGTTCAAGCCATGAGTGCGTTGCCGTGAGCGCGAAGTTGATAGTTACGAGTTTAAAGTTTGGGCGGGACATGATCTTGGCGGACTGACGCATCTTGCTGGATCACAAAGATTGTATAGCAAGTTCAACGCAACTTATATTTTGGAATTGAAGCTGTCTGTCCCTACGGGCGATAGTACTCATGGAGAATCAACCAACTTTGAGCATCCCTTTCACTCATACCGCACCGCAAGAGTCATTTCGACTCCTTGAACTTCCCGAAGAACTCCTCTCATTACTAACCTCGGAAGAAGCTCCTACGTATAGCCCATTCTATCCTTCCATTGCGACGCTTAAAAGAGGTCGAGAACCCTTGCTAACGCCTGAAGCTTTGATGAATTAGACTCTACCTCAAGTCACCTCCGCCCCCTTCCGCCGCTCGAACAGGCTCGTCTCTGAACCAAGGAACAGACGAAGCCTTCGTCAATCTATGTACCGATACGGAAACATATTGGCTCCGACAAGTTCACTCGTCGAATTCGATTTTCATCTTGAAACCGACATCCTTTCTCCAGAGCGATCGTGAGAAAGATGGAGACGTGGAGCAGAGCGCGGCCTGTGCCGTCACAGCCATCGCGTTGTGTAAATCGACATTGGAGCTGCAAAGGACTAAGAAAGAATATTCCGCAGTACCGTTTTTGTTGAGAAGCTTGCAAGTATTTGACACTATGGATATGGAGGACGATCCGATGGAGGTGGATACGGTGCGCCAAACCGACCTGCACAGCCCGGCAGGTGTGGTGGAAAAGCACGAGGCTCTTGCGAGGCTGCTCGCCGACATACCATTGTCTGCTACCGAGTGCTGCGAGGCCTGGGTGGATATGTGTGGCTTCATCGATGAAGACAGAGTTAATGGAAATCCGGTAGGTTGGCGCCCGTCGGCGGCAGTGCAATTGGCCGTCTGGAAGAAGATGCTCGAGGGATCAGTGCTGCAGGGAATCGACTTGGTCAAACAGTTCCTGGTTAGGGATTTGTGGAATTCCACCATCGATGACTCGGAGACATCAGATAGGAAGATAGCCTTCCAAAGATCCCTTGTTGAGGCGATTGTCCGTCGTCTGATGGAGGATTCCCCGCCCGGTATCAGGTTACAACTTTCCGCCGAGCTCAAATGTAGGATCATCTTTTAACTTTCGTCAATGTCTTTGATCTGTTTTGTGCTGATTGTCATTCTCATGTCTAGGGGCGAGCCTTGACAAGGAGGCTACGATCGATTGGATTGGCAATGTTTACTTGGAGACCATGGCACCCAGCCCAAAATATGCAATATCACGCATCGAGTTCCTAGACGCTTGGAGAGATCTGATTCCTGAACGGTGGAGGACAGAAGTAACGGCGGACAGGTTGAAAGTAGGTTTTGAACTCTCAACAACATATCTAACGAAGTACGGCACATACTAACAGGCAATTCCATACACAGGGCATTTCCTACCAGGAAATCGATTCATCACACATCAGCTTTAGGCCCAATACAGAGCAGAAAAATCATAACAGGCCGACAGGGAAAAAATGAAGTCGCTAATAACCGCTTAAGACGCAGAAAACGGACAAACCAAGAGGCTCGGTCAGTCCAGTCCACTATACCTCCCTGTTCTATATCTAGGGCGGTGAAATTCAAATAGCCTCCGATTCACCAGAATGAAGATTCCTAACACCAGGCGTATTTCTCGTTCCAAGCCCAGTCTACTTCATCGCCAAGCCCCAGTTCCTTACCATTCCATTTTAGGCTTGTGATACTGCTGGTTTCTCTATGAACCAGTTCCGCGTTGGCATCTAGCTTCTTCACTGCCTCTTCGATCAAAGACGAGGGGTTCCAAATTTCGACCTGGCGCATCTCCCAGTCATATGCCTCGTATTGAGCGCGGCGGAGAACAGCGGCAATGGCATCGATTATGGTTTGTCTCTCTGTGGTAGATGAGGGCTCTTCATGTAAGGCTCGAAGGATGAAAAGAGTCCGCTGCTCGGGAGCTACGCCGAAGTTTCGATTCCAGCAGAAAAATACGCCACGACTTGGAACGCAAGCACCTTTCACCTTGGTTTCACCTTTCTCAGCATCCAGGATCGGCGAATAGAATTCCTCCCGAGCCCAATGCCAGGTCATATGATCAAAGTCGGGACTGAAAGCAACCTTGGCTTTTGTGTCCTTTGCGGAAGCTTCCTTCAAGATTGTGCGGTATCGCTCAAGGGTCGCATCAGAGCACATGTATCTCTTCACATCGTCTCTTGTCATATCCTTGACCAACGTCATGTCTAGGCCTTCGATGTCCTTCTCACCCTGGGGTCTCGGCAGCGGCGAAAGAGAGTAATGAGACGACTGGAAGGGCTTCCATCCAAGGGCAGCATAGAACGTCTTGCCAATATCGGAGTAAAGCACAGAGAAGACTGACTTTTTCCTAACCGTTTTCTCCATCTGCCAGGTCTCGAGGACTTTGGCTAGCTCTTGGATCATCCGCCGGGCGTAACCTCGTCCACGATACTCCGGCCGCGAGAACACACTACCAATACCGTGTGAGAGGACGTCCTCGACCTTACCATTATAGGCAAGAAAAGCACGTTTTGCGAACGTCTCGCAGCTACTGAGGATAGGGCGGGAGTCGGGAGGACAGTGACGATCGGTCAAGATCCAACAGGTCAAGGCGCCATCCTTTGTCATGTCCTGGCTCATGAGGTGGTTTTCCCGGTTGATGTACTGTTCTGTAGTCAACGGACCTCTCCATGATAGACCGTTGATCCGTAAGCACTCGAGTCGTTCATCGGGAGTAGGCACGACGAGGATAAGGTCTGGGGATGTGGCGAGCGGCAGGGAGTAGTCGGCAGAGCCCATGGTGAAGAATAATAATAGCGTTTCGCCCTGGTAAGAAATTATAACGGAGACAGGATGGTTGAGGAGTTTCGTGGAGGACTCGGGGATCGAATAACAAAGTGACGGAGATGGTTGGCTGGCCTTATAGTCACAGGACTGAGCCTCCCGGACCGTAGATCCTTGGATTTATAGATCCCGAGATCTCCAGGCGTTTTAGGATGCCGGATGTCGCAGCCGGAATCTGGGGGGCAGAGGTTCGGCGAAATGCTTCGAGCGAGCACCCCTGTTTGTGAGCAGCTGTGGCCGACAAGGACTCGGGGGATTCTAGTATTCGTTGGAGACTCCGGTTCCTAAGAAAATGTCCGGCACGGCACCGATGGGAAGCGAGAAAACCCGCCGTGAAATGTGGGGAACAAAGGACTAGCTCGACTCTAAGAGAGCACAGGAGAGAGTTCACGGGGACCGCTCTTCGAGGCTATGATGACATAGTTTGCTATTCGGGCTGCAGAGGGAATGCGGAGTACCCTGTGTGATAGTTAACGAGCAGCCGTTAATAGCTGCAACGGGAGAGGGAGAACAGGGGTCTTTATGTCATGAGTGCAGCTGCAGTTTCATCAATATGTCGCATCATGAAATCCCAGGCGTTAGTCTCTGTGAATGGAAGAAAAGAAAAATTCAAGCGAGCAGACTCTCCGGTGCATCCATTCCCAGGGCCAGATCATCTCAATGGACTGCCCTGTGGGTTAGTTTAGTGTGTCCCACTGGGATGAACCATGCATTTGCCCTGTAATTGCTTGTCTCCAGGCCCAAGGGCACCCACAAGTACAATGGACTGTCTGTATGAAAATCACCTAACGCTGGGTTCTCTTACAGATACACACAGGATATAGATATATGTAGATGTCGTTTCGTCTCATGCTCAGTGAGCCAGTCTCGCAACACACACAGGCAGCTGGAATCACAACCAGACGTCATGTGGTGCATGGGTTTAACTCGTGGGCTAAGCTTCAGGCGCTAAGCTGCATACATCTTAGCGTCCATCCCCAGGCTCAACATCATCTTCAGAGGCAGTCCCCAAGAGCTTCAACTTCTTCTCACGACCAAGAGTGTTCTTCTGCACAGCGCCGACTCTTGATGAACAAATCAAGCAAAGAGAGCCTGACATGCGGGCTGGGTCAAGTGACTTCCCAATTAGGGCGGGAGCCTTTCCAAATCCCACAACAACAGAAATATCACGCTTCCCGCCAAATTCCCCCTCTTCCTCTTCACCCTGCATCATCCTCCTCCTCCATCAGTTCTCATGGTGGTGGCATGGGAATTCCATTAGACCTCATTCAGTGTCTCTGCTACCTTGATCTCTACCTTGGTTGAGAATCAGCGAAGCTCTCAAACTTTCCAAGCTTCCCCTGGAGCTTCAGACGGCTCTGTCCGGACTCCAGTGGAACGTTCTCTTACCACGCTGCTCTCGAGCTGTATGTGACGTCTTGTCACGGAATTGGCTTTACCAGTCTACCAAAGACAGCTGCAGGGAGCTCCCCGCTTTACCATATTGCGGGGATACACCACAGGGACTCGCGGAGGAATTGTCGGAGCTTGCACTGGTAACTCCCTTGCCTGTTCCCCTCGTTTTTTCATTCAATGGTTTCGTTCTTTTTGGGGTCGTTGTTTTCGACATTCGAATTATTTGCTAGATTCCGTCAGAACAGCTCACAACTAATGTTATTTCCAATCTTCTCGAATTTCTTGGATAGATTAATACCTTTTTGGGCTGGACATCCACCAGCTTACTTTCCTCAGTCATGGAATTGAAGACTCTTCTGACTCGATTCAAGGAAAGGCGAGCTCGTCGCACAATGACGAAACGGGCTCACGACGCCTTCGGGGCGGCCATTACTGAAGGGCTTCAGGGTCCGGCCACTATGGCTCTTGAGAACTCAGCTATCCGGGCCCTCGAGGACATCGCTGAGCCTAGTAACCCCACTGGGTTTGGACGGATTAATGCGGAAACCAACTCACTTTGGGCTCTTATCTTTCGCGTCTTCCCAGATATCTGCCCGGATTACGTCGAGAAGATTTACCGAGAGAAGCGGAAGCGCTGGAAAGGACCTCATGACGAAGAGGCCTTGGTCGACGCTATTCTAGAAGCTGGCCCGTATCCGACCATGCAGGAGCGCAGACGTCAAAAGTTTGCAGAGGAAAAGGAAAAGGAAGCAGCGCAACAAGTACCCGGGCAGAGAAAGCCAGGCGCGTGGGGCGCTGGTGACGGAATTACGAGAGATGATCACTACTACACTTCTGCGTGAGTGTCACTACAGGCCCCTTGTCTCCATCCTAACTTGATCTTGGGCCTTGAAACATGCTATGTTGAACTTACGTGCTTTCTGGCCGCGTTCCAGATTGCGAATTGCTGGAAGTTGGAGCTAACACCTCTCAGCCGGGCGCTTTTACACGTTCACTTTCCACACGTTTCTGTGGACTTTCTAGGGTTGGCACTTCAACATTGCGGAACACTCTATGATGCATACGGTTATATTCTTCATCTCGATAGTAACCCTGTCAAGGAAACCGTTCCGTATACGGGTCGTAAAATCTCGCACTTGGCGAAGGAGAAGAGGCCCTCCTCGGAAAAGGTCCGACTTGCTAAGGCACACAAAGATACCCTACTCCAAGAGCTTCAAGACGCAAGAGATGAGCATCTCCATATGAAAGGTATGTAAGCCAGACGAAGAGTGTCTAGGTTAACTTGCTGATATATAACCATATTAGAGAAAGCACAAAAAGAAGCAAAGAATGAGAAGCTGGAAGCAGAAAATTTGGCCGCTTATTCGGCTATTGGGGGCCTCGTAGAATGCCAGTGTTGCTTCGTTGAAGTTCCCATCAACCGCATGATTTCTTGCATGGGAGACAACGCCCATTTCTTCTGTGGCCGCTGCATCAAAATGAATACGGAAACCCAGATTGGTTACATGCGATATGAGGTTCAATGCATGGATACGAGCGGGTGCAAGGCTGCCTTCTCTCGAACCGAGCTTAAGGGTGTTCTCGGCAACCTCTTGATGGCGAAAATCGATGAATTACGCGAACGCGATGAAATCCAAAAGGCTGGCATTGAAGGTCTCGAAGAATGTCCATTTTGTAATTTCAGAGCAATCTGCCCTCCAATCGAAGAAAATCGCGAATTCCGTTGTCTGAACGTCAAGTGTGGGAGGCTGAGCTGCCGCTCTTGTGGGAGAGAAAGTCACGTCCCCATCAGCTGTGAGGAGGCCGGGAAGCAAACGAGCGTTCCTGCGCGTCGCAAAATTGAAGAGGCTATGAGCAACGCTATTATCCGCACTTGTCCAAATCCCAGATGCAAGATGCCTATGGTTAAGGAAGATGGTTGCAACAAGCTATTTTGCTCGAAATGCTGCCGGATTATGTGTTACGTTTGCAGACAGGACATCACAAGGAATGGCTACGAGCACTTTTCAAGGGATGGTGCCTGTCCACTGCACGATTCTCATCTATCCGATCGTCACTTCAACGAAGCAGCCATGGCACAAAAAGCAGCTACCGAAGAGGCTTTGAAGTCCAATCCAAAATTGAAGGCTGCTGATCTTGAAGTGGCCCTGCCGAAACCGACCCCTTCAAGACGCCACATAATAGGAAATAACATTGAAAATTTTCGTCTTGGCCCTATTGTTGGACTCGGGCATCCAGCCCCCTTTGGCGGCTTGAATCGTCTCCCCGCCCGCAACAATAACGATCTGCTGGCCTTGGGGGGAATGCAAGCTCGCCAGTTTCCTTTTGAAGAACAGCGCTTTCGGCGTTTCCCTGCAGCGACTGGCCTTAATCCTTTAGCACCTTTAGAAGCTAATTCCAACCCTCAAGGCTCCGTTGCCCTGCCAGCGATCGATCGTGAACCTGAAAAGCGCCAATTGAACATACCTGATAAACGAGGCAAACCCGGAGGCATACTGCCAGATGATGTATTTATCCTATAAAGACCATGAAGAGAAAATAAGAAAGAAAAAAAAAGGCAGCAGGAAGCTGGATTTGCCAATTATTAATGATAAGGAATTGAAGTATTTTTCTTTTTTATGCGCGCCTATGGTGTTAATTCGCTCTGTTCTATAGTGTACTTTACTTCTCTTTGCTAAACCCGTACATTGCCCTACTTCAGTGTTCTTTTTTATCCTTCTCAGTATTCTTATTCTGCTAGTTTTTTCAGGCAGCACCAACAACATATAGGAGGCCTGATCTCGAGGGGTGTTTAAGGGCGCATTTTAGAGAATGGTCTTCCTTACATTGATCTGCTTAATGTCCTTAATATTCATTTCCTTTTTTGTTTTTTTCCTTTCCTTTACTGTAGCTACTTGATGTTTCTTTGATATGCCGTTTTGCCAGGCTAAAATCTTCCTAAAAAAAGGTCATGTATGTGTAATTCAAGGACCTCATGTTTAACATTCTAGCCCCTTGTTTACAGCCATACCGAGAGCACAACAAGGTGAGTAGCAAGGCCTATATGAGCCGTTGAAACGGAAGTTTGTTAAGGGCAAAGCAGTGTCTCCGGTATTAGGAGTTGATATCTCTTGTTTTCACGCATGTTGAAATTTTGGAATCTAACCCTAACAGCCCATGGCTATGCTATGCATTAAAGAAACAACATCAGAAAAAGTTGAATGGATGGTAGAAAGAAACATAGAAACATGAAGGGGGAAGTAGTGTGACCCAGAGGGGCCGCAGAATTAAGATTAATGACAAAAAGGGGGAGAAAAGAAAAAATTTTGGTCAGGTGAAGAAGAAGAAGAAAATCATGTGGAAGGAAAAGGGCTCAGGTGTAGGTCGTGGTGTGAAGAGAAGCGAAGAGGACATCAAGGGAGTTCATGGCTAAAGGCGAGATCATACCGAGAAATCAACAGAAAAGAAAAAGAAAAGCGTGGGTCATAAGCACATGGGGCCAGCATTAAAAGAAAAAAGCGCCGAAGAAATGCACGACATCTAAGGTGGGATTTCAGAATGAAGGCGGTCCAGGATCTCAAATTTTCCAAATGCCTCCTCAACCCAGACCTCCATCTTCATCTCTCCAGCATCAACCCTGCGAACAGGAACAGTTTGTGCGCGGGATCTCTTGCCATTGTCAATGGTTTTGAGGCCAGTGTTGAAAGGCTCCTTGTTACTGTCGGTTGGGGTCTTGTCTCCAAAGGACTTTCTTTCCGGGAAATCGCCATTCATATTGTCGATAGGGTCAGCAGCAAGGCTGTTAGGTTCCGCTGGGATCCAGACTTGTTCTTCTTTGGTGACGCCTGCAGGGGCATTTGCAGTGGGGCGAACGGTGATAAACAGAGAGAGGCGGTACTCTTCGGTTTGAGGGAGAGGGGTGAGTCTTGCGCAAGCAGACGCCAATCGAGCAAGGACAGCTCGGAATTGAGCCTCCATGTCAACTGTAGATGTTGATGGAGAGGTAATGGGAGTAGAATGGGCGGCATTGGAAGGCAGCTTCATGGCTTCATTGACATTGTTGCTGCTGTTGTTAGCGGCTACAGCGCTGGCGAACGGCGTGTGGATATCTCTGGGCGAGACTCGAGGCATTTGCGATAGATCAAAGGTGAACCGTTCCAACGGCCGATTTGTCGCTGCTGAGACAATCACGAAGGAGACTGCAGAGAGCGAGCATTTGAGCAATTCGAGCTCGACGGATGCGCAGGCGTCGGTGACCCAAGAACAAACACGCGGGTGGCGCGATTGCCTGACGGGGTGATTGTATTGACGAACAGGAAGAAAAGTGGTGGGTGGATAGACGGAGCGAAGATACAGTATCTGATGCATGCTCACGGCGAGGAAAGAAGAAAACGAGGACGCCAATCGGGCATAGGTGTCAGGCACGCGGTTCGGAGTGGCGGTGGGATTGCTGGGTGGCGCCACAGCAAATGCCAGCGGGACAGAAGCAGGGAGAGCTGCAGAAGCTGCAGTCAATCCAGTCGCTGGAGGATTGACTGCATCAGCAGCTGGAAGCTTGGTGTCCATCATAGCTGGCTGGGTAACTTTCTGAGCTGTCATCTTGAAGCAAAGAGAGCACCAAGATGGCAGCTTAAGACAACCAGACGTTGGGAACCAACAACAAATATAGCGTGTTCCAGAGCTACAAAAAAATGCAGGTAATATGCCCTCTCAGTTTGAATGGGGAGGCCCTAGAGCTGAGTGTTCCTGTTGGAACAGAAAGGCTTCTTGACGCGTTTGCTCAAGCAATAACAGATATCTAAAGTTTGATAACGAGCGAATAAGCGACAGCCAGCAGGAGGGAGAGTGTGAAGCTGCTGTTGGAGCAACAAAACGCAGCTACAAGGGCTGTTGATCAAGGAAAATCATGGAGAGGGCATTGTGCTTGTGAGAGGAAGTGAGAGAGAGAGAGAGAGGAGGTTGGATGGTGATCTGCTCTTCTGTTGACGAGCAATATCGTAATCCATCACGTGCCTGGTGGGTGGATGAGATCACCAACCTTGATGATCTTCAATGCTGGATTCGAATCTCTGGACAGCTGATTAAGTTGGGAGAGATTGCGGTTCCAAATGATCTCTGGCGATTTTCTCTCCGATGACGCTCCAATAACCATCATCTGCCGAAAAGAAACCTCGCTGTCCTTCTTCCGGGCTGCGTGTGCGACTCTCCCCGTACCACTGCGCTATGGCCCTACGGCGTCTTTTAAGTTGACTCGATCTGCATTCTAACCCCGGCTGAGTCCACGTTTCACCTGTGATGGATGCATCGAAGGTTCACGACCCCTGTTCAGTGCGGCGCTAAGCCAAATCGCAGAATTTTTCTTCGGGTATCCTTCCCAAGTTCCAAATCCTTCTATGGGACCACAACTTGCGATAATCACTAACAGGCTATACGGCAGGCATCGGCTACAACCAGTCAAAGCGGATAACGTGTGGTTTCTGTTGAACGGCGCTTATATACTTGGGCATCATCTATCGCAGGGAGCCGCATTCACGCATCGCTGGTTGTCTTTCTCCGAAGCATCTAACCGCAGATGGTTAACTGAGCTGCACACCGGAGGCCCGGCGTAAGGCTTTGTTCCGGCTTGTCCTAGGATCTTAGCCCGCCCTGTCCGATCCCTTGATGATTCGACCCGCTAACTCGGCTTCATCTTTTTTCACAGTTTTCAAAACCCATACAATACTTTTAATGAATTTCTCAGTCCATACCATGGAATGAAGGGACTATCAAAAGGCGCCAGCAACCTTCTTGGCGAGGATCCTCACATACTGAACCTTAGCGTTGCCAAGAGCAGATGACCATGACCTGACCAGCATCTTAAGCGCGAGGAAGAGCCGGGAGAGGGAGAAGACGGACAGGATTTGATTGTCAAGCTCCTAGCAATTTCCCATTGAACCAGTCTTCGTTGCTAATGATTCGAGCACGCACATTGATTTCGAAGCAAAGGACAGTGAAAATGGATGATGCCAGAGATTTACCATGTGTGGACTTATTGGTCCTGTTGGGCCGGTTCGTCACTCACTGCAGTCGAGAAAGGAGACATATTATAAGTTGGGGATTTCTGCTGTAGCCAACTATTCTTCTCTGCTAGACAGTAGTCATCATAGATCTTGTTACACAGTCTTGGGTAGCACAGCGTACTATGCTGATATCTCCCACTACGGAGTAGTCTTGCTCTAGAATTCAGACGCCTTGACAGGCCACAGCAGTGACCTACTGTGCTGTTTGACAGGCCCTGATCCTTGTTGGATCAAGCCCATTGTAGATGATTCGAAACTCCCCGATACTAGTCTTATCCAGTACCATGGACACTGTGGTTGATGTTGGACTAACTGAAGCCAAGGGTTGCTCGCTGACGCCTGACTTGCCCCCTGGACGGCGAGAGAGCGACATTTAGACTTCGATTCCCCTCTCACATGTTCATCACCACACCAACACCCTCTTGTTCCTTGTCGTCAACAAACCTTGAGATACAGCCCAATCTTCACTGTTTTTGCTTTTTTCCGACATCAGCATCTTCTCCCAGAGGCACCATGGAGCAGCAGCTCCTCCAGCTCCTCTCAGACACCCAGTCGGCCGCTCCCGCGACGCGCAAGAATGCGGAGGGGCAGCTGCTTAGCCTCTACACCAACGAGCACTTCCCGCTCTCTCTCGCGTCGATCGCTTCCCACACCTCCGTTCCTGTTCCGCTACGGCAGTCCGCGCTGCTCATCCTGCGAACATTTATCGTGTCGGCATGGTCGTCGCAGCTCGACGAATTCAAGGGTCAGGTCCTGATTAACGACGCGAACAAGGCACACTTGAGACGCGTCTTGCTCGAATTGGCTATCTCCCAAGAGGACGACAGAAGAGTCAAGGCCTCAGCGAGTTACGTTGTCAGCAAGATCGCCAGTGCCGATTTTCCGGACGAGTGGCCTGACCTGCTACCCACGCTGCTTCAGGTGATTCCCACCAGCAACGACAGTCAGCTACACGGTGCACTACGGGTGCTCTCCGACCTGGTCGAAACGGGATTCACTGAGGAGCAATTCTTCAAGGTTGCAAGGGAATTGGTGTCCACTGTCTTCAATGTTGCAACCAATGGCTCTCGGAAAACGACCTTGCGGGCCCTCGCCGTCTCTGTTTTTCGCTCATGCTTCGATACTCTGGAGATGGTGCTGGAACAACACAAGGCAGAACTCAAGCAGTTTATGGATGAAGCATTGAGTGGATGGTCGCCATTCTTTATTGCTATCTTAAAAGAGCCACTGCCTCCTACACCAAGTGAAGACGAAGAGAATTCAGATGCTCAAGGGCCGGAACAATGGCGGGGCTTAATCGCCTTGAAATTGCAGGTCGTCAAGGTAAAGCTCAAGTCCTCTACACTCAACTAGCTATGAATATCTGAGCTAATTTGGTTTGTCTTTCAGACCTTGATGAAAATCCGTAACCTCTTTCCGACCCTCCTTACCCCTCATAGTACTGCCCTCTTCACCACTGTCTGGACCGAACTTTCTACCCTGCAAGCCGTATACTATGATCTGTATATTCAGGACGAGAGACAAGGTAGACTAGAAGATGCCGACGGCCTGCCTTACACGCTTGACTTTCTTGTGTTGGAGGAATTGGACTTCATGCAGACCTTGCTACGCGCCCCTCCCGTCCGAGCGGAGCTCGAAAACCAGTTACAGGCTGCAGGAGCTGGAGCAACGACCACAAGCTGGCTACCGGATGTGCTCAAGCTCGCTATCTCGTATGCCCAGATCTCCACCGAAGAGGAAGGCCTGTGGGATATCGACGTGAATCTGTACATCTCCGAAGAGAGCTCCGTGACATCGAATTACACCCCTAGAACTTGCAGCGGCGATGTAGTAATCAAGCTGGGTGAATGGCTTGAAGTGACTGTTGTCAAGGCACTTCTTGAGTACATCACCGTTATTTTCTCTGACACGACTTCAAGGTATATTCGTGTGCGCGTCCTCCTAAAAAAGTTTTGCTGACAGTTATGATCTAGCTGGAAATTACGAGAGGCCGCGCTTTATGTAGTTAACCAGCTACTCCGAGACTTCCATGAAGTTTCGCGAAACATCCCATCGGAAATTGCTAATGGTTTCAACGGCTTCATCCGATTTTCTATGCAGCAGGATGATATATTCCTTCGCGCTCGTGGCTATCTTTTGGCAGGTAAAGTGGCAATGACAGCTGGTGAGGGATTTAATCAGACGTCTTTGTCATATTTGGACACAATCATCAAAGCCATTACAACCGACTCCTCCGAAGTTGTGCAGGTAGCTTGCATCTGCGCCTTGCAAGACTTTTTGCCTAATCTTCCGCCGGCATTAACCCAGCCGGCTCAGCTACAGATGATTGCTACTCTATCCGATTACATTGCTTCGCACGATCTTCGGGATATGACAGAGGGAGACGATCTCAAATTCACCTTGGCTAATACAGTGCGAGATGCCATTATGGTTGATCCCGAAATCGTGCTTTCTTCCGTGGCTCTTGACCTCCTTTTCAACATTGCAAGTAATGGAGCAAGTAATCTCCAGCTGGTATTGATAGTAACCGAAACATTTGAAGAAATCGTGGAGTATATTGCCGAAAAGGGTGCTGATGCGTATATGCGTCTCTGCGAGAAGGTCTTGCCCTCCTTAAATGGAGCAATTGACGTTGGCAACTTGACACATGAAAAAGCTTTGACCAATTTGGCGGTTGACCTTCTGAGGGCTCTCACCGAAAACGGTCTTGAACCACTCCCTCAGGGTCTCATCGCTACAGTTATGCCCAAGCTAAATCGCGTGTTGCTCGCATCTACCGAGCCTGACTTGCTTCCTCCTGCAACTTTGACTGTCAGGCACATGCTTGCACATGACCCTAGTCAGTTTCTTTCCTGGCGCGATCCTCAGACTGGCAAGGATGCAGTTGAAAGTGTGTTAATCATCATTGACCGTCTTCTGGGTGAATCTATGGAGGACAGTGCTGCGGCAGAAATCGGTGGATTAGCCGCGGAATTGGTTGAAAAGGCCGGGTCAGAGAAGCTCGGACCATTCCTCCCTCAGCTGCTTCGCGCAGTAGCCCAGCGTCTAGCCACTGCACAACAGGCGCAGTTTATCCAGAGTTTGATCTTAGTTTTCGCTCGTTTGTCGCTAGTCAGCGCTCGAGAAGTTGTGGATTTCCTTGCACAGTTGGATATCAACGGCCACTCTGGACTGCACGTTGTGCTCAGCAAATGGCTTGAAAACTCTGTCAACTTTGTCGGTTTTGACGAAATCAGACAGAATGTGATTGCGTTGTCGAAACTTTACGCGCTTGGAGACCCACGTATTTCCCAAGTTCAAGTCAAAGGGGACCTCATCATTCAGGATACTGGTAGAATCAAGACTCGTTCTCAGTCTCGGCTCAATCCAGACCAATACACTATTATTCCAGCCCCGTTGAAGATCATCAAGATTCTTGTTGAAGAGCTATCTTCTGCCTCTGGCGCAAAGGGGATCCACGCCGCTGGGTCTGTGACAGGTTTGGAGGAGCTTGAAAGTGATGATGAGAACGATGATTGGGAAGACGTTCCTTCTAATATACTTGACCTCAGTCTTGGTCTTACCAAGCAGGAATTAATGGGCTTGGCAGAGGGCGATCCTTTCCGACAGCGTGACGATGAGACGCAGGCATACTTGTTGCAGTTCTTCCGCGAGGAAGCTGTCAAGCCCGGGTTCCAAGAGACCTTTGCCTCGCTAAAACCAGAGGAGCAAGATCGGCTGCGGAGTCTGGGTCAGTGATTCGATTAATGACAGATTCACGGCATGTTAGGCTATGTATCGACCGACCACGGCATATCCGAAGTCAGTTGGTTATCCTTTGGTAGGATTCGGAGTTGTAGAGGCAAGAAATGGGAAAGGGAAAAAAGAAATAAATCCGTGGTGTGCCTATGTCCCTTTGTGAATATTTTCTCGAGACAGATAAATTAGGCGCAAGCAAGTAAATGCTAGCAGTTTAAATATCGCTCCTCTTGTTCCTTCACTGAAGACAATCACTGATAGGGCTGAGGCCCTAGTCAGCGAATTGCTTGGTGTCAGCCCCGGCTCTTGGCATTAAGCAGGGCACATGCCATGTTCCTTCAGCTCCGATTCTTCATTGCAAGTAAATGTTTCTGAAACCTCTTTTGTATTTCTTTTCTGGAACATCGGAAGACTCGTCCTTAAGCCAAATAATCCTGCAAACAATCAGCAACTCCACTATACTCCCCTTTGCGACTGAACTGCATCTCGCGACGTTGACATTGTGGAGGCGGGGACCCCTCAGGCAGAGAACAAAAACTGCATTTCATCAATCCCCAGATCCTCGGTTACTCTGGCCCGGAGTGTTGAACAATGGGCGCATCTACGGCGGGCGTCAAGCCTGCGTTCTTAATCCTTGCCGTGATACTCCTGCTTCTTCCCTCGCAGGCGGCTGCTTTTGGTGCCGGAAGTAAGTCCGTTTCGCAATGATCGCTGCGAAGACAGAGCGCCACTTGCAGATATTGGTACCATGTCTTAATTTAAATATCCTGAATGGCTGACTGGGTTCAATAGATATCGCTTCACTTTCAAAAATTGAAGGCAAGAACTGGCGCCATGGTGACATTGAAGATATGCTCAAGACGCTGGCGTTTATCAAGGGGCACAAATGGACGTCGAATATGATCAAGAGGGTGTATTTCGGGAACTGGTTGAGAGATTAGTAGGTTTCTACTCGATCGCGTTATTCTCAGCGATACATAATTATCACTTCGTGCTATGGAGTGATCTTTCCGCGGTTCACGATATAAAGCACTATGCCATGCCTCCGCTAACGATGAGTTCTAGCTCGCAAGCGATGGACGTAGGGACTTTGCAAAAATTACAATCCGAAACCATCCGTGTTCTGGTGTGGATTCTCTCATTCATGAGTTTTGGATATGCCACGGGCGAATTTGAAGTTACAGCTGAGAGATTGGGCGTGTATCGTCCCGAAGAGCATATCGAGTACGTGGATCTCCGGAGATCATTTAATGTGAAAATTCTTACTCCGTACTGACATTCCGGAAAGCAATCCGAAAGACTACGCAGACAACAAAGACGCAAGGCAATACGATCCGCGTCTGCGCGGCCCTGTGAGGGCAGTTGAGTTGGAAATCGATCCGCACACTGGGATGAAGAACTACATCGCCAATGAACGCGGAGACTGGGCCACCAGTGCGGGCTATGTGCGATACAGCTTTGCCCGGAGCATCCATTTTGGGAGACTCTACACCAATGGTGGCCACCATAAGGGCCGCGAGGAAGATCTTTGCGAAGCTCTACGATGTCTCGGTCAAGGGTTGCATACATTGGAAGACTGGGGCGCTCATACAAACTATTGCGAGCTTGTGCTGCGTGAGATGGGAATGCACAACGTTTTCCCGCACACGGGTACCAGGACAATGATCAATATTCGCGGAAAGCATATCTTCCCTTTGGTCACAGGAACCTTTGGCATGGTAGACTTTTTTCATTCCGTGCTTGGAGAGGCAACCGACCATTTTGCACAGTCGGAAATCAATGAAGCAGATAATGCGTTTGGAAGTGCCCAGTCTAGTGGATCATCGGGACCATTAAACGGGTTGACTGGCCTGCTTTCGAAAGTCCCGGGAATGGGAGATCTAGTCACTGAAGCACAACAGTTGCAGCAGCAATCTCAGGCGCAGGCACAGGCCAACCAACAATACCAATCCCATCATGGAGGGTATGGTGCGTCGCGCGGACTGAATAATGAGCCCTATTACGACAATACTCGAGCTTCTGGCCAACCTAGTCCGAATGTCCCAGGAATGCCGAACTTCGACCCCCAAAGGACAATATCACAGATCTATCCCATCCTCGTTTTCCGAGACAAAGTTGTTCGAAGAGTCAGCAGCGTAGTGGAAAAGATCCCTGGACTTGAATCGTTAATGGAGAAGATCTCTGAAACATTGACATTGTTTATTTATTCCCTCTTAGCCCCTTTTGTTCGACCTCTTATCACTTTTGCATCGAAGCAATTGCATTTGGGATCTTCCGAGGTCATAAATTCATCAGCGCAACACCAGTATGAGCCTTGGACTGATCCCAACTGCACCGATCCGACACATTCCCTTCTCTCAAAGGATCACTTTTCCAACATCCTCAATGAGCCGGCGGGGAATGTTGCGGCTGCAATTCTAAAGTTCGTCGTTCCGCGGGTCCTTTATGCCTGGCAGAATGTGGATTTTCCGGTAGACCACGTTTTGAACGACTGCATCAGTGTCTTTCATCATCCAGCGTTGCGAGACATGAATAATGAAGCGCATCGAACTATGTTCGAGGCCGTGCAACAATGGGCGCATTCGAGGCACGATCGAGGGGCGAGTTTGGATCACATCCTCAGCGCGGAGAGTGTCAGAGCAGGTAAAAATCATGCTGTTGGAGGGCATCATGGGCACGGGCACGGTCATGGCCATAGTCACGGTCATGGGCAGAACGTCCTTCATGGACATGCACACAGCCAGCCTCATCAAGCCGCTCCTTATAACCACACTCCTGCTCATGGCGGCCACAGTCAGGGGCAGTCGAATAGTTCATTCCCCAATATTCCGGGTCTATCTGCTCTCGCTGGACTCACTGGAGTTTCGCAAAGTCACCAGTCTCACTCTGGCTCGCATGGTTCATCTGGGATGCCATGGGACAAACTCTCAAGCCTACCTATTCCTGGGATGTCTAACTTGAATAAATTGTCCAATCTGATTCCCGGAAGCAAACCTAGTGGGCACGGAAAGCGTGAGATCGGAGACGAACCCGATGTTGGTACGAGTCAACAGCCATATCCTGCAGCCCCGGCATATTCACCATATGGCGAACAGCCACAGCAGTATCCCTCCGGAATGGTGCACGACTCTGGGTTCTCCATCCCACCGCCAACAGGTTATGAACAGTATCAACAACAGGATTCGGGTGGTAGTGTATACCAGCCCCCAACCCATGGCGCCCATACATATGATTATTATGGTGGGTACAACAGGGGTTAGTAACAGGTACGGAGGACTCCGTCTAGCTTCGTCCATTTTCTATTGGAGGGAGTTGCTAGAAACGAATAGGGAATGCTCGTTGTTTCTCACGAGACTAGACAGAACGGTAGGCCTAGTATATAGGAATTAGAAGATACTGTACATACATACAGAGCATATACTTCAGCAATCTTTTCCAGGGCTTTGCATCCATGACGCACTGAGGCTTGCGTCTCGATTGCTGTGGAAATCTGCACTTGACAGCGGAATTTCGCATTTCTCTTGTCCGCAAGGAAGCGGCTCTTGGCACGTGCGCCGTCAATTGCCTGGAACTCCTGAGCCTCATCACATGGCATCGGCATCGGCGATCAACGGGGATACGCCTTGCGGAAAAAAAAATAAAAAATAAAAAATAAAAAGCAGAAAAAGAGGAACACAAGCCCATGGCCGTGCCAAAGTGTGTGCTTAGCTTGAGCTTGATTTTGCCTATCAGAAAAGCCAGTCCAAAGATACCAGTCTTGGGTGGTTGATTTTGAGCCCTTTCTACGCAGTTTAGGGTAAACAGCTGGTCCCGCACTGCTCAAATGGTTTTTAGACCCTCAATGTGCTGTGTCGGGGGTTTGTTAATAGCCTTTCAGTCGACAGGGGTCAAGGAAATGAGCCCAACATTAAGGTAACCCGCTGTCAGTCATTGACTCAATATTGCCTGGCTGCGGGAGGAGCTAAGGGCTGCCTACAGCGGGCTACTACATCTATAAATCCTCCCCACTCCTCGCCTTTGTGTTGAATGAAATGCCACTGGGCTCCTTTCAAGTTTGCCTACATATCTCTGTCATCCAACCTGAGACTCATTCCTTCCTGATTTAAGCTGGAGAAGGCGACTTGCAACACACTCATAGAGCTAGCTAGTAGCAACAGCAGGATCTTGAGAAGAAGCAAAGATGTCTGAAATGAGAAGAATGTTTAGGCTATCAATCCTCTCGATTGCAATTGGCCTGTGCAGTCTAACTGCTGCTATCCCTCAGCCGACGCAACAGCCAACAAAAACAGCGGATCTATTTTTCCCAGGCGTCGCCGTCACTGATGTACAACGATCGAGTCTGATCGCTACTGTGATCACGGCCGTAAGCTATCCACCTCCGTTCCCATCTGACTGTATGCAAGCTAACCTTGATAATCCTGTCATAGAAACCGGAAATTACATCCTATCGTCTGTGCGCTCAGGGATTCCCTGATTCTTTCTGCAGCGACTACGGCCTGTTCCTTGCACAAGGTCCAGACACATACTCTTTATCAGATGCAACAGCATTTCAGGGAACGTAAGGATTTGATCGTCAACCTGTAAAGGGAAAAAGGTTGGTTGACTGACACGTATCGGGGTACATTAGGCGAGCCACTGTTCAGTGCTCACTTCACAGTACGATCTCCGCCGTATGCACTGCTGCATTGACAATTTCCCGCCCGGGCAAACCGAACGCCGAGATAACGGGTTCAAGAACCCTGGATCCTTCCGAAATGAATTTTGTACCGATTCCCGTCGTCACTGGCAAACCCAGCAAAGGCTCAGCGGCGAAGGCTAGAGGAAATGTGAATTGGATGGCGGGAGTCCTGGGAGCGGCGGCGGCAATAATTGCGGTCTAGGTCGACTTCAGAAGAGTGATGGATGCCGGATTATCTGATATTAACTATGGGATACCCTTGGAAAAACGAGCATCTGCGGAGCATAGCTGATATGGGACAATGCGGCGTTTTCTCATCGATTTGCTCCGAACTGTATATACATTGACGAGTCACTTTATGTACTAATTCTACATGAGTTATGCCCTGCATGACTACAGCCAAGGATCGCAAATCGCGTTAAGCTCAAACAAGCTTACTTCGACCCGGACTTTACCTGACTCGCGTCGCAGAGCGTTGTGCAGGCTAAGGCGGAGCTGATAGGCTGCCTCTCAATAAAATGAGGAGTACCAAGCGTCGATGTATCTTGCAACTAGTCCTGATGGGAACGGCTTGAAAAAAAAGAATTGTCGGAGTCGCGGCAACATACGCCGACTGACTCTCGAACCCTTCTCGGTTGCTGGCGCGAACCTTGGTCACACGCTTCCACGGGAAATTGGTCACAGGCTAATTTCACGATGCCACCATTGAAATTGGTGGCCAACAGTTACGGCTTGTAATAGGCCGTAGGCTATCATAATGGCTCCATTATTAGACGCAAAGCACCAATAAGCAACGATTGCTAAAGAGCAGTTCGTTCAAATTCTGGGTCTCGAGTCACGACGGCGGGGGGTTTGAATCTCGCCGTCCGCCCGTCCCCATGCCTGAGGGATTTGGGCTAGCAGACTCCTTAAAATATCGCAGTGTGTTCCTCGCTGCCAGACCTTAATTTCTCTTTCTTCCTTTTTTGACATTCGTTACCATCATTCCGAAGAATTTCAACCAAGCCCTTCGAGGTTCTCGTCCGCTCGTTCTAATCAGCATTCATTCTTTTTGGATAGAAGGCAAGAGAAGAGAAATCTTCCACTTCCTTCGTATTTTACACTCGCTTGCTTTATACACTGCTACCTCCATCTATTAATATCTAATCTACAAGCCCGCCTTCTCAGCGCGCAAATCTTCCGGGAACTAAACGACAACCCATCTCTTGTGCGATCATATTTCTGAGACAAGAAAGAGGAAACAAATTCCTGGTCAAAATGGTTAACAAATCTACGACACTGCTCGCTGCCTGTCTCTTCAGCAGCTTGGCTGTGGCCGCGCCACAGAAGCGAGCTGAGGCGACGCCGACAGTTAGCTTATGGTTGCCGCAGCTGGGAATGGACGGTGACGACGACGAGAGAATTACGTTTGGAGCATCGGTGATTGCTGCTGTGAGTCCCTTTCACTCGGGATTCGAAGGATACGGATAATTAATTGTGGTCGCCTGATAGAAACCCACCATCACCTCCTATGCCCTTTGCCCCGTTGGCCTACCCGAGAGAATCTGCAGGGAAACCGCCGCTGTCACTCTTGCCCAGGGCCCTAAGACATACGAACTTATCCACACCATCATCGGCGAAAGAGCGTACGTATCCCGCATCAAGAAAAAGATAGCGAAGAAGAGCCAATGACAAACCTTTGCTTTCGAATGTATATACTGACCCTTTCTCCCCGAATTTGTAGCGTCGGCACCAATGAGATCCGCTGCCAACTCTTTGGCACTACCCGCGCCGAGTGCGTCGCCATGGCCTCGGCGAGCTTCAGTGATAGCACCAGAACCACCGCGACTTCCACTGTTGTCACTGATTCCAGACTTATGAAATTCGTGCCTGTGGCTGTTACTTCCGGCGCGGAGAAGCTAAAGAACATCGCCCCTGCGACCACCACCGCTGATAACACCATCACTGCGCCAACAGATTCTGCTACCGGCGCTGCCGCGACGACCGGCGGTGCGGGTGCATCGACCGCAAGCACTGGTGGCGTACCCAGGGTTACGGGAACCACCGGATGGCTCGTTGGTGGCGCTGCTGCGGCTATGGCTGCTATTGTGGCTTTGTAAAGCGGTCTTGCGTGAAGCAGAGATTAATGTTTAATTCCTCCATGGAGTGACAGTCTTTCGATGGCTGTTTAATCGTCCATTAACGGCAGTAAGAATCAGATAGTCACCCGACCTCGGTTCATCTTTAGAGTAAGCTCCTTAGACCCGGAATAGTAAGATACATCAGGATGAACAGAATATTTAACCCAACCATGCATTTTCCTAATGCAGTCTGCATGCAATCCCAAATTCATCCCTAGCCCGATTTCATGCGTCATAACGAATTGATTCTATGTACAAGAGAAATTGATAGAGGTATCATAATTGTGGAAACGAGCTGAGACACCTTCCTAGAAGGCTTCTCAAAGCTTTGTGCCTTCCCGGCTGTCACTCAGTCGCCTGGCTATCTCAGGAAGCTCTGCTGCCATTGGGGTTTGGCCGGCAGAGTTCGACGAACCAGCGACATTCAGTCCCCCAACGCCACCGTTCCCGGCACTCGGCCCAGGCCGGCTGCCCATCATCCGTTGTTGGCCATGTTGTAAGCATGAGTTGATGAGCATGTGCACTTGCATTCTGACCGTGTTCAGTCCAGCGTTTATATGCGCCATGTCTTCTCGAAGTCGAAGATTCTCATTCATTATAGTCATGTTCGCACGAGCGTCAAGGGCAGATAAGGCGCTGGTGAGCTGGGAGACTTCTGCCCGAAGGGATTCATGAATCGAGAGAAGGTAAGTTGTCGTGTTTGGATTGTTGGCCGTGGAAGGCTCTGGCCGTGGGGTTGATTCAGCCATCGATTGGATACCGTGGCGATGAGGATTTTCTTCAGCTCCAACGTCGGCTGGATATATGGCGGCTTGAGTCGCTGATGGGCGGTCGCTGCTCTGTAGAGAAGAGCGGATGAAGGCAATGCCTTCTTCAAGTACTTCATTTCGTTGTCGGAGTTGTCTAATTGTTGTCTCCATCAAGGCGATACGCGATGATTGGGTCTCGAAGTATGGGCCGAGAGTAACCAGAACACAGCCCTTCTCATGCACCTTAGTCTCGGATGCGTGTGCTTTGAAGGGACAGCCGTAAACTGATGCCTTGCAAGCGATTCTTGGACAAATGTTCTTCTTGTGTTCTTCGAGCTCACTTCGGAGAAGAGTTGTGTCGCAATCTGAACAGCTTATCTTTGCCCCAGGGCAAATATTCAGCTTATGGTCCTACGAAGAAGATCAGCCAGACCCAACAATAAGTGAATGGAAAAGAAAAGGCCTTCCCACCACAAGGTCTAGTCCCACAACTGACTCGCCGCATCCGTTACATTCCACTATTTCATGCAAGCAGAAATCGATCAAATCAGTTGTCTTCAGGCGGACCAGTTTGTCACAAGTCGGGTCTCTGCAGGGAACAAGTCTGTAGTCGCAATATCTCTCAACATGCGCCTGTGCATGTCCACGCTGCATAGTCTCCTTGCATCCCTGAGCGCTATATGGGCACTTCACAAGTATATCATCACACATGACGGCAATGAGTCGGGGAGCGTTCTTGTACCTGGCCTCGGGGACGGTTCGACATGTCGGGCAAGTGAACTCGTCCGGAAGGGTCCGGTTATCTCCAGGGCGGTCAAAAGCATCGAAACAGCTATCCAAGCAGCTTTCGCAAAATATATGGTCGCAGCTCAGCTGAACGGGAGAGATGAACGGGGCGCGGCAGATGGGGCACATCAGATGCTCATCGTACTTGGAGACAGTCTCGAGTGACCGGAGGTCCAGCGGCGAATCCATATTGGACGCGATATTGGACGCCATATCCTTCCGTATATCTAGCAAAATATCAACTCCCTAATAGTCGCTGCGAATCGTTCCATTTGCCAGCCTCGGAGATAAGTAAGCGGGGCGATCTGGGCTCTCCGAATTGAAGGGATAACTCGAAGGCGAAGAAACAAAGGCTAGGTTGTCTGGATATCAAAGGAATCAAAGAAATATATTGAAAAGAAAAACAAATGTTAGTTCCTTTCACGGAGTGCACCATCAACTCGGCAGTTCGCTGGAGCGTAACGATAAGATGAGGCAATCGAGACAGTTGACGTTGCGGCGTTGCAGCCGTGTAATGCCGTAACACATGATACAGGCTTGATTCCACTGACAATCCGTAATCAATACAGGCCGTTACCGATACGTCATGGCAGGCATCTGGCGACAACAGTTTCATCGATCGTGTTTGATCGCAAAGTCCCAGCAGCCTTGAGATGTTCTTCGGGGCAAGCTAGCATTGCTGGTCTTTCACTGTTGTTGCAACCGGCAGACTCCTACCCGCTCTCTAAAGCCGCCTACGAGCCCGACGTATTCTCCGCACCGCCAGCATGAGCAACCCAGGCCAGCTATTCCTACTGGCAGACCACATCAAACTGTCTCTACTTGAACGGCAAAGAGCCATTTCTTTGAATCTCGAGCCGAATTCCCAGGATGGGGAGATATCCCGGTCTCTAGATTCGCTCCGGGACGGCATTGAATCCGTTGAAAAAGAGGCAAGACGTCTCGAAGAGGATGGCGATTCGTAAGGCTTCCATCAAACCGAAAACCTCGCGGATCTATGGAAGTTACCAGAGCTAACATATTGAACTCTTATTCAGGTCCTTTGCAGATCTCAAAGAAGAAGCAACAAACCTTCGGCAACAGCTGCAAGACCTCGAATCTCAGTTCTACGACAACCCCTCCGCATCCTCCAAAGCCACCCTCTCCTCTCCAAACGACTCCTCCCTAGCCGTTGACTTTGTCAAAGCCAGCAGCGCTTCCGCTTCAACCACCCTCAAACACCCAACCCCGCAGCATCCCGTATCCAAATCCGTCAGATTCACAGACACCCTCACCGCGCAAGCCGAGGACGAAGATCCCAACCGCCGAGCGCTCTTACAGCAGCCATACCGCGACTCTCCATCTCCAACACTAGACCATTCGCAGCTCACGAACGAGGAGATCCACGCACATCATGCCCAGATACTTCAAGAGCAGGACGACCAGCTGGACCGGCTTGGGGAGTCGATAGGACGACAGCACCAGCTGAGTATTCAGATTGGCGACGAGTTAGAGGGCCAAGTCGCATTGCTGGATGAAGTCGATGGGCACGTTGACCGGCATGTCAGCAGATTGGACGGTGCCCGGCGAAGGCTGGGCAAATTCAAGCGAAATGCCAGAGAGAGCAGAGGCATCATGTGGATCATCGGATTGATCATTCTTCTTGTCATTCTGATTGTGATTCTGAAGTGAAGATGTCCAAAGAGGACTTGGGTTTTACGGCAGCGAATTGACGCCTGCAACCGGGTCTCGGCGATTTCAAGGCTCCTTTTCTTCTCTTTTTTGATGGAGGTTTTCGCAACTTTGTACTCCTTTATACAAGGGAATTTATTAGGTATTGGGATTGCCGGTTTCCACTATCGATTGTTGAACCATGGCGTAAAGGGTGCTTGGGTCTGGACGTGAAGGTCTTCTTTTGGTGTGCTGACTATAGGTAATAGGCCTTTGCCCGTCAGTGCATTCTATATATCATACAACTGACTTTATACACTATTTGATACACTGTTACTCCTTTGAAACAACAATGGTAATTTCTCTCCGAGCAATTAAGTTACACTGACCAATTAGCCACACAACAGTCGGCCTTGATCAAGTGCTGGCGCGATCGAGGATGTACATGATGAGTTTCATGTTTATATTCATCTGAAAACGTTATATAACATTGAACTCAGTCTGGAGTATTCAGACAATGCAATTATGCAATCCACCAATTTCCAATGCACAAGTCATTAAAAAAAGCATATTCATGGTTAAATATGTGTTTCATCCCCTCGGGCTTCCTATTGTGCAATGAAACCTCAGTTCATGCTTTCTTATCCTTTCTTTGACTGTTTATCTTCGCTTGAGCTTTCTCGAAGTCAGGGTTGCTGATTTCCCCTCTATCGGCCTTGACCTACATGCCACAAATGGGAATTAATCAGCCTCAGGGAACTCGTCATACGACGCAAAAGAAGGCCGGCAGCCAGGGCTTAGTGGGCAGGGGCACATACATTCTCCTCACTCGAACTAGCCAATTCCTCTGCCCAGCCGGCTTTGTCGTGGCCGTTCTTGTGACGGTTGATCTGGTATTGCTTGTGCTTTTCGATCTCGCTGGCTACGTCGGCGTGCTCTTCACGGTCTGCGTTGAACGGATGGGGCCTGTTAGCTGGCTGTGTGGTGTTGTGTTATCTGGCGTTGGGGGCTACTCACGTCTGTCCGATTCCTTGAGGACGCATCGTGATGCTGATGAGTGGAACAGAGAAGATGAAGAGGGTGCTGCGGGAAGGAGAGCACGACGTGATGGTTGGGTGATGATGGCGGCCTGGGAAAGGCGGGATCGGGAGAGCGAGAGGAAAGACATGTTTGGTTTGTTTCTGACGATGAATGGCCTTTTTCGTTGCTTCAAACGATCTATGCGATGATGGTCGGGAAGGAGAGGTTGAGGTGAAGAGTTGGATTGGATACGATGGTAACCAAGGTTCTATGTACTGTACCCCAACCCAAGTCAGCAAGGAAGTCTACATGTCAACAGACCAATTGAAGATGTTAAAAGGATCCGGTGGTATCCTGCGCGTGGAAAGGTTATACATACATCTTGTGAGAGTCGTAGTAGCTAGCGGTAGTTTATGCTAACAGCTATAGAGAGCGCCTGGACTCAATTGCTCTTCAATGGCTGATGATTTGCAGAAAGAACTGTTAGGGAAAAAGAAATTGTACTCGCCATCAAGTACCTTCATTTTATATACATCCAACCCGGTCGCCATCTCGAACTCCCTCATTACGTTGGCTTGCAAGCTTGTGTTCTTGGGAACTTGCACAGATGATGTCATACCATGCGCATCATCGTTACCCACCCCACAGCTTCATTTATACTGCTTGTTCAACCACCAGCCAGCACCGGAACACTCCCTCTGCGCTTTTCTGGAAATAGTCGACTCAGAAAATCCAGCGGGGAGATTTGGGTTATAGAGAGCAAAAGGCAGAGATAGATATATAATTACGGTATAAAGAGGAGGGCTTCTGAGCTCGGCGGGTCTCCGTGCAATGATTTTGTAGGTATTAGTACGGAGCACGGAGAAGATATAGGGCTTTTCAGGAATTGTGACTTGATATTCTCGAAATCTGCGCGATTTGTCACTCGGCGACATTTTGTCAGGAGTACCGAGCATATCTGACGGGTATCAACGTGCAACTCTATCACTCGCAGATAGAATGACCAATTGACCATCGCCAGCAGAATGCACCTGCTGTCGATGGAGCAGTTGGAAACCTACAAAGCCCTGATCAAGCGTGGTACGGGTTATGGCAAGCAAAGGACCTGTGACTCGGCGCTCGAAGACTATCGGAGCGTTCGTATTGATTATTGACCCGCTGGAACTCCCAGCATTCTGTGCTCGCATTGCCCGACTACTCCCCGATGGTGATGCTCAAAATGTACGGCCCAGTAGTGAGCGAAAGCATACTCGAAAGAAAAGAAATATGAACAAGGTTATATTTTCGTTGTCTTGCGTATACCGACAGATATATGCTTGCTATCAAATGCTCCCCGACCCGTCACAAATACCCCCCAGCACCCAATGATTAAAACCACCCAGGGCTCCCACGAAGCACCGTGCCATCCCGTAATTGTCCCGACTGTCCAGTTCATCCAACCACACACCCTACCAACCAACCGACAAGCCCGAGAGAGAGCAAGCACAGCAAGACAAGCAAGGACGCAAACTCGCGTCTCACGCACTTTCACTCCAGTTTCAAACCGTGCCTTCTTTTGTTTTTGTTTTCCAAAAAGCCAAAGAAGAAAATGGAAAATAGACAAAGGAGACAGGTAAATGAGAGAATAAGTGGCATAGGCATGTTTAATATGTTTAAAAGTCGCCAAAGGGAATAAGCTGCGTCAAAAAATATCCAAACGGGTCAAGAAAGCCAATGCACCCATACATCATTTCTGTCTATATCGACAACCATGGAGCTGCAAAAGGAAAATAAGAAATCGACAATGATCAAGTATAGAATCCCCATCTCACTCCAGTTCAGCCGCAGCCCAAAATGAATATGATCCCGGATATCATGTTAGATTTCGCCCACGCATAATCACCCCACCAGAAAGCCCAACCGTGCAAATGGAACGCATGGCAACCAAAAGAAACTCGCTCGCTCGGGAAAGCAATGGAAACATAACTCCACAGTCCGTTGTACAGCCTTTTTCCAAGAGGTAAACACAGTCGCCGCTCACTCTATAATTCATCATTGGGTTAAGACCAAGGCAAAAGAAAAAAAGGGTATTCTTTTCTTTTTTCTCCAGAGAAAAAAAGATTGAAACCACCGGAAATGACAGTAGATGTAGCTGCTCTGCTCATGATGCACCGTTTGCATTCAGTAAACAAACAAAACGTCTCTTCGTATAAAACATTGGATCACCGTAGGGAAGTCGAAAAGGTAAGGCGAGGGTCCAGAGAGGATTTTCTTTTTATATACAAGTCGGAATGTATTATGAGGTCGGAGGAGCGGTGATCCAGGGAATCGTACTCGGAAGTTAAAGATGATATAAACCGAAGAAACAGGTACAAGAGAATGGTCGACCCAGGCGATGCAGAAAGATACCGAGCGGCATGGCGGAAGAAAACGTATATAACAGACCGGGGAATAAAATTGTTTCCATGCTTCCCCGAGTCATGTTTACCATCGACGCTGGTCAGGCTGCATCATACCGGGCGAGATGCTAGATGGGGGGCTGGATACCCGCATGCCAGTGCTGGGATTGACAATGGGAATGGCATTTCTCGTTCGGACAGCCGATGGTTGATGAATTTTCATCTGATTAAGGGTATTTGAGTTGTACGTATTAATAGAAGCAGGCGATAAGGAGATAGCGGGAGTGACCTGATGAGCAGGCTGGATTTGGTGCTGAAGAGGCGAAGAATCAGGCGAGGCGCTAGCGAGGGAAGACCGATCTGAAACGGAAGACGCAATGGAATGCAACTGCAGTAGAGTAAGGATGGTTAACGCTTCGACGACCTCAGCGAGAGGGAACAGGCAGTGCCCAAAGTAGGCTACCAGGCTAGACATACATCGTCCTCAGTTAGGAGATTCGGGCAGAATTCCAGGTCATCATCGAGGTCAAAGGAACGACCAGCCTCGAATCTAGCACGGAAAGCGGTAATGGCCGGCGCTTCGGCCAGTTCCCTCATACTCTTCACGCCGCGGAACTGCCTGTGGTGGGCATTCTGGCCACCCATCTTCTGCGCCCGCCGGGATCGACCACCATGGTGATTGTGAGAGGTGTGCTGGCCGATATGGGTTGGTGGAGCCGGGTGTGCATGGGTATGCCCTTGATGCTGAGTTGAGTGGTGCGGATTGTGCCCCGAAAAGAAAAACGAAGACATAGCGGCTAGAAAGAAAACCGAAAAGCAACGAAAGGATCGAAGAGGTTCAAGAAGTCGGTGATAAGAAGAGCCAGTTTGTTGTGGCGAAACCCGATTTGACTGTGCTCAGGTCCGAAGTTGAGATGGCGTTGAGTCAACCCGGGCAAATCGGAGCGGGCGGGCGGAACGGGCTGTTTGTTTTTGTCTATTACGGAGGACCAAAGAGCCGCACAGCAATAAAGACAAGAAGCGAATAAGGATAAGGCAGAAGGGATTAGTAGCGAAGAAGCAGAGGTAGAATTGATATAAAAAGGCGGGAATGGGAGGGGTGGGTGAAGTGGGATGCTTGGGAGGTGAAGTGGTGGAGGATGATAATATAGGAAGAAGAAGGATAAGCACTGCGAGAGAGAGAGAGCGAGAGTGTGTGTGTGTGTGTGTGGAAAAGAAGAGTCGGTGTGGTGATGAAGGAAGGAAGGAACGAAGGAGGGCGGGAGATTGAGGAGAAGCAGAAAAGTCTAATCGGCAAGACCTGCAAGTCAAGTGACAACACGCTGTTTTGGTGGCTGGATTACGGGTCTGGCGCTAACGACGCTGCAGACAGTGCCTGCCCTTTTGCACGCTGCCCACCACCCCCTCTCAACAAAACAAGCCACCGACGAATGGGCGCACTTCGAGCCTGCAGGCCTACGCCGAATGCGGAAAGGCGTGCGTCAGGTGGAACCGCCCGCTAGTCAGGATCGGGAATGGCTGGTGGAGGCCCCGTGGCAAACTGAAGCTCTGGCCCCGTTATGGCGTCACTAATTGCCCAATCGCTGCGCGGCTGTGGTGGGTCCGTGGCTCTTGCAGTGGTGTGATTTGCTGAGTTTGCCTCTCTCGGAAACCACTCTCAGTGACTGTGCCGGCCTTGGCATGTCCCATTTCGATCTAGCGCGGATGATCACTCCTTCGCTGGTCTTATCTAATCAGCTTCCCCCCTCCTCGTCAACAAGTCTTCACGACAATCCATGAAGGCAGACAGCGGGCATGGATGAATACCGGGCAATAATTCTATTAACAGCTAGCGACCAGGGACGGAGACTGGCTGGCCAGCAGAACCTCCCCAGGGATAATGATCGGGGAGATCTCCTCTGGATTCCAGTGAAAATGCGCTCTTTTTCCTCGCGACCCAATCAATCCCCCCTGCATGCTTTAGTGCGGAGGGCTGTAACCAGCCTTGTTGGCCCAACGTGCTCAGCTACGGAGGACACCCCTCCTCTCATCAAGCAAAAGCAAACAGGGAAAAAGCAAACATATCACAGCCTGGAGAGAAATACAACCCTGGGGAAAATCAGGCATCTTCTGGAAATCCTCCACACGCTTCTCACAGACTCTCGTACTGATTGGCTGTGTCGCCCTAGGTCCCTGCAATCCTCGCTTTCTCTCCCACCCGATCATCATGGCGCCGTTGGTTTATCGATAAGACGGTCGTTAGTATGGGGGATTGCGCCCGATTCAGTGGAGTTACGCCAATCTCCCCCGCTTCTCTTATCTTATCTGTCTCAGCTTGGGGTTGAAACACCACTGAGCAATCTCAGAACCGCCTCTGGATTGGACGGCGAAATAGTAAGGGGACACTGTGCACCCAGGTCGGATGATATTTGGGAAAATAACCGCCAGCCACCTTGAACTAAGAACAGCCCCCTCAAAACACAAGCCGTGCTTGGGGTTCCATCGCTGTGTTTTGCGCTCCACGGAAATGGTGCCAATGTTCCCAACAATGGAATATTATTTTCGGATAGCCGCCCGGCACTTCGTTCCCTGGCCCTGTTTCATTGCGCGCCCAGTTTCTTCAAATCCCCAGGTGCTACTATCTATGGAATCTTCCCAGCTCTCGGCATTTAATCCTCGTCTATGAACCCCAGGTTGACTAGGAAAGTTCATTGGTGCAGGACCCCTGTACGTTGTCCTACTTTGGTCATTGCATGAATGTCCTTCCTTGCAGTCATGATGGCAATTCTTTATTCTTCTGGAACTGCATCTCAGCCACTGATGCACATGTGTTTTTGTGGTCGACGCTGCAAGCATGATCTTTTGCTTTGTTCAGTCTGCATCGGAACGGATCTGAACGAACCAATTCCATGCCAAAAGGTCTGTGCAAGACATCTTGATTTGACACAAGCTTTTGTGTCCAGCCATTTGATGGATTCATCGCCATTGGAGTCCAGCTCCCCGTATACCCCGTATTTGGCCTGTTAGTACTCCGTAATACTGTCCTGAAAGATGATTCTACCTTGCATAAACTGTCCATCCAATAAAATCGATTTTTCCCTCGACTTCCAACAAAGAAATACAACACTGCAAGTCCCGAATCTCCCAATCGTGTTCGGGCCCTGCAGCAAGCTACATCTGTAACTGACCAGTTTGTGGGACAAGCGGTTAATGAACAGTTAAACCGTGTCTAGAACTGGACGGGTAAGAAAAGTTTTCATTTGTCTAATCCTCTGCTCTTCACATATCTCCCGATTTGCTCCTTGCAGATCTTCTCGCTATACTGCTCCCATACTTCATAGAGTGAAACAACCTCTTGCGTGCATTCAATAACCGCTTCAATATCCACGTCACTATTTGCCAGCCAGTCTACAATCTTTTGGACCCGCGCTGGCATGCCGATCCCCGTCTTATCGTTGATGGCTGACATGATGCTCGTACCTCCATCTCTCAGCGCCCCCGTTGCTGAAGACCCGCCCGAAGGAACTATAATCTGATGTTGATTTGGCTTAAAGACGATTGAAATGAAAATAGCCATCACCGCCATGACATGCGGAGGATGAAGGAGTGGAAGATCGGTGAGGTAATGGTCGTTGATGACAGACCATGCCAGCGCAATCTCATCTGCAGTCAACGAAAGGTCGCCCTGGAGTTCGGCGAGGGTCCGGTACGGATGGTGTATGATTAATTGGGAGTTCATCTCGGATATAAGCCAAAATTCGCATTCTCCAATTTTTGCGCCATCAGGGACGATGAATTCTAGTTCAAGTTAGAGAGATTTTATACTAAAGACATGTCCTTTGGAATGAATTGACTGGGACAAAAAGGGTCACAAACCTGGCCACAGTCCCCTGGCTTCTCCCAAAACCAGTCTGATATGCTGCGGGCATTCTTCTATTTTACAAGCGAGATAGAACGCGGTTGTAAGGACCAGATACGGATTTGTCCGGCGGACTTCCACCTTTGTGTAGAACCTCTTCACGTAAACCTGAGCAGTGGCTAGTGCCTGCTGCCGCACGTTAAGCCGCTTCGCTAATTTGATCAATTCTAGGGGCAATACTGGCGTCAGCAAGCCGAAGATTCCCTCTTGTTCCCTAAGAGAATAGAGTCTTACGCTGATTCACGTAGATATTGAAAAGCCGGAGATCAGGCAGCGGATATTGCTGGACGAAAGGTCGTTCGGCTTCGCTCAGAGCCTTCCTGGCTGCAGCCAGCTCTTCCCGGTCAAATAGCCAAAATCCACGCTGAGTCGAGGACCAGTAATCGGCAGCCATTGGGAAATGTCCTCCTTCTTTCCGCAGCTCCCACTGTCCTTTGTGTTTAAATAGCCAGCCAACCTGATTGGGCCTGAGCTATCCGCCAGAGCTTCGGAAATCGTTCAAGGAGAAAACCGACTGGCGCCGGGAATGAAGCTTGCGAGTTCAACAACAGCTCACATCTTCACCGGCGTCAAGAAAGCAGCTACCACCCAGCTAGACGCGCCATTGGCCTAGCAAGGGAAGACAGTGCCCAGAGAAAAAGGGGAGCTGCGAGCACACCGCCAACAATCCTCACGAGACGTCATGCTGGTTGCTTTTTCTTCACCCGGCGCCAAGCACTTGATGCCCACGAGCCAATTGGAGCGCGGCAAAAGCCATCCCACTCGGGCAGCTTGACATCAATAATTTTCCTGCTGATCAGCTCCAAGTCATCTGCGATCCAGTTCTACGTGTTGTGGTCGGAAATCCGTTTTACTTGGAAACGTCCCCAGCCTGCCCTTCGATAAACCCACGATTGACTCTCTGATGTACGGCCAACGTCTGCAGAACCAAACACGACGCCCGCTGCTGTGCGGGAAACAACCTGAATGCGCCGGCCGTCTCGCCTTGGTCTCATAATACCCGCGTGAAGGATCAGAAGGATCGTGCCGAGTTCATATTCGCGACTTTTCCTTTCCTTTTACCCTTTGTTTACACGATGCGTGAGGAATCACGACGTGAACGCGAGCAACGGATCAATGACCTGTGGGAGATCCTCGATGTCCGCAGCAGGGGGCAGGTGGACTTGAAAGACTTCAAGAGGGGCTTGAAGAAGATGGACCACCGTGAGTTCGGAACCCTGCCATACTCTGGTCAAGACTATATGCAAGAGACTTGCAACCGCTGACCTATATCAGCCCTGAAAAATGCAGATTCGCTCCTCCAAGAGATTCTACAAGCTGTTGACACCAGCGGAGATGGCCGAATCCAGTTCAACGGTGAGCACGGCGATTACTCACGCGACGTCCCGTTCGGCTTTCGAAGTGCCGAGAAGGCAATCACCTATCTAACGACACCTCTTTTTTAGAATTCCGGGTATTCGTCGAACATGCGGAGAGGGAGCTCTGGCAGCTGTTCGAAGCCATTGATCGCGACCATGACGGACATGTGGACAAGGAAGAGTTAAAATCTGCATTTGCGCGAGCTGGCTTAACTGTTCGCAAGTCCAAGCTGGACCAATTCTTCTCTGAGATGGACACAAACAATGATGGAGTAATTAGCTTTGAAGAATGGAGGTGGGTTACAAACGAAGGACCGTGTCGCAATAATGCAGTCCCAACAGTTGACCATTTATAGGGACTTCCTCCTCTTTCTCCCAGCTCATCCAACCCATTCATCCAATATGCGAGCCATCCTTTCTTACTACTCCGCAACCGGAAATTTGAACCCTGAAGGTGATGTCCACATAAATGAACCTTTCCAGGGATTAGGTACAGACCACCAATTTCCTACATCTTCCCCTTTTGAATCTACCAGTTCTGTTCCTACCTCTCCCTCTTCTTCTTCTTCTCAAGAGAGTATGCCGAACATACCAGTGACCCAACTAGGTCGCGATTCCCACCCAGAAACCTTGTTTCGATATCATCCGGATGGCGCAGTCCTTATCTCCGATGACTTTGACCTAGAATGGCTTTCTGTACCCTGGACTGTATCACTGTGGCTGTATTTCCGGTATCTTGCACACATATTGACGGAAAGCACACCCCACTTAGGCTACTTCCTTGCGGGCGGAATGGCTGGTGTCGTATCTAGAACGGCCACTGCGCCACTAGATAGGCTGAAGGTCTATTTGATAGCTCAAACGAAGTCACAGTCTGTCTCGGCAAACATTGCAAAGTCCAGTACCGCTATTGAAGCAGCGGAATGGATGGCATGGCCGCTTGTCCAGGCGCTGAAAGACTTGTGGCGTGCCGGTGGGATAAGAAGCTTGTTCGCTGGTTCGTCCACTTCTCCCATATGCGACGTTATAGAAGTTTTGTAACAGTTCTCAGGAAATGGGTTAAATGTTGCCAAGGTCATGCCGGAATCTGCCATTAAGTTCGGAGCATACGAAGTGAGTCCCTTTGTCCCTTCTGTGGTTCTTGGAGCTTATCAGTATATACAAGGCATCCAGGCGTATGTTTGCAGGACTAGAAGGTCATCACGATCCGAAGCAACTTCTTCCAGTGTCGCAATTTTTGGCCGGTGGAATCGGCGGCATGGTTTCTCAGTAAGATCGCTGGTTACCTTCACCTCATCTTTTCTCGTCCTAACTCTATAGATGTTTTGTTTACCCCTTAGATACCCTAAAATTGTGGGCACCCCTCCCCAATAATTGCCGGACCCTCAAATACTGATTCTCAATAGCCGCATGCAGTGCGAAACTGTCGAAGGCGGCCTTCGCGGTAACCGCCTCATAATTGCAACCGCAAAAAAGATGTGGTCGACCAACGGTGTTTTCGCCTACTACCGTGGCCTTCAACTCGGTCTCATTGGAATGTTCCCCTACGCTGCAATTGACCTCATGGCTTTCGAATACCTAAAATCAACTCTAATCAGCCGCAAAGCCCGCCTTCTCCACTGCCACGAGGAAGACGCTCCACTGAACAACTTCACGACCGGTGCCATCGGAGCTTTCAGCGGTGCGCTCAGTGCATCAATGGTGTATCCTCTTAATGTTCTCCGTACGCGCCTTCAAGCCCAAGGGACCATCCTGCACAAACCCACTTATACGGGAGTTGTAGACGTGGCGCGGAAAACGTTTGAAAGCGAGGGATTCCGTGGCCTTTATAGAGGGCTAACGCCAAACTTATTAAAGGTGGTGCCGTCGGTGTCGATTAGTTACATTGTTTACGAAAACTCCAAGCGAATTCTTGGATTGAGCTGATCTGAATATCAATTAAGCAGAACTCGCAAGTTCATCACCATGGCCCTTTTTTCGTTGTTTCTCCTAGCGTTCCTTTCCTCATCTCATGACTCAGGATATTGTGGTTATGATACCCCCAGCCGGGAAACAGATTTGTTATGTCGAAATTTCTATAAATATCCTTTTGTTTTCTTGTTATGCTGCATACCGTGCATATGTGCATTTTGAGCGATGGGTTCCTTGGGTTTAATATTTTTGATTCCTTACTGTATCCCCAACGCTATCAGTGCAGCTACAGCACTTGTCCATGCTGTTTTTCTAGATCACCAAATGCCATTGGCTCACGCCTCTTTTCTCTGGTTTAGATTGTCTTCTTTTTCTGAGTGGAGAAATTGTGGAATTATGATTGAAAACCTAGCTACGGATTTTATTAAGAAATTCAGGGCAAAGTATTGGCTCCTTGGTGATGCACGTCCATTTTCCTACGCATTGGCCCTCAGCTCAACCTTTCTTAACAGCCTTGACCTCCTCATTCTTCCCCAGAATATTCGGAACTGGTCCAACTGGTGTAATTGCAAACTGGTTAATCTGCTTATGGCTCTTGGTATAATGGTTTTTGATATGTTCAAACTCCGTCGTCTCACCGAATGCCGGGAAATCCCAGTACAGATGCCTAAGCCAGCGATGGATGGCTGGGTATCCGGAACGGATGTCTCGCACGTTGCATTTGAAATGCTGCACATAGACAGGGTCAAAGCGGACGATCGTGGTGTATAGTCGGATATCGGCCTCGGTGACGGTGTTTCCAAAGAAATAGATGCTAGACGGGTCAGAAGGGTTGTACTTGGCTTCAAGGTGTGATTCGATGCGGTCTAGGGAGGAGAAGAGGGGCTCAATGGCTTTCTCGTAGGCTTCTTGGGTCCTGGTGATGGGTTAGAATTGCCAACTTTTCCCGTGATTTCCTATTGCTGGAAAAGCGAGGGGACGACGTACGTTGCGAACCCGCATTTGTAGACACCGTTGTTGACCGTGTCATATACCCACTCGTTCGTCTCTTCGATCTTCTCTCTCAACTTGGGAGGGAAGAGATCGAGGTTCCGGTATTTCTCGGGTAAAATGTCGTCAAATTCATAGTAGAACATTCGAATGATTTCAGAGCTCTAGATGGTGTCCAGTCAACAAACAAATTCTCATAGTCGTAAACGAGGGCGACAAGACTGACCTCATTGCTCACAATCTTCTTTGCCTTCTTATCATACAGCGTCGGCACCGTAAACCGCCCGGCATAATCCTTATCTGATTCGAAATAGATTTGTCGAAGGTGCGTGAAATCGTGCAACGGGTCTGGATGTGTTTCGCCTGGGAGCTTTTCGTCCGGTGTAGCAAAGCGCCATCCTAAAACAAGAATTCAGAAACAATCAATGGCACATACGGAGTATACCATAGCCATACCTTGCTCGCCCATATGCCAATGCACGGAAGTAATGGAAATAAAGTCCTCCAGACCCTTCAGCTTTCTAGTAATCAACGTCCGATGCGCTACCCCACCAGCTCCGTCAGCAAACCGCCTTTAAACGCCAACGGAGGCTTCACAACGCCAGGGTAGAGAGCAAAACATACCCCACGGACACGCATACGACACATAGAGATGATACCGGTCCTTTTCCGGCGGGAACTGTGCACCAGCCTCTCTCGAGATCCAGTTCCGAAAAGCAGACGGTTTGCGCTTGAACTCCCCGGTTTTGTCATTGGGATCGACCCAATTGGTGATTTTACCCTCAGTCTATGTGGTCCCATGAATCATCAGCCCTTTGTGCCCGCTGTACTTCCCTTACTGCACTCAATTGGAGCATGCTAAGTAGTAACAATGAGCGAAAACATACCGACATCACGGCGATCAAGGGAGACTTGGCTGACGTAAGAGGCTTGAGCTGAGCTTTGAGACGATTCAGCGATTGAGAACGCAGAAGAGATGAAAACATTGACAAAGTGTGAAGTGCATGGGTAAGCAAAGGGTTGATGGGAGCAATCGCGGGGTACTTGGCTCCTTTATAGCAGCACAACCCGAGACGGTTTCCCGGCTTCGATTTGGAGCTTGTTACTACGGGGTACACTTCCGCCATCCAAGATTACCAATCAGTAGATAATCAAAAGCAAGGTCTTTCAACTCGTGATTATTGCTAAGCATGACTGATTCTAGTGCTTCTGAGAGCAGATAATGTATATTTTGGCCAAAGAATAATTTATGATGAGTCCCTTGCCATTGCCCAATACCAAGTAACAAACGAATACAATTCAAAGCAATATGCGTTTTAGTTGCCCAGCTTGACCATCACATACGGGACTTCAACGTCTTCGCCGGTTTGATCTTCCGCAGTAATCTCAAAGATGACATTCTTTTGATGGCTGGGAATCGGCCTTCTGCTGATATGTTCGACCAATCGGCTCATTCTATAGTGGAATTTTGTCAGTACTTGCGCTTCTCATCCATCCTTCCTCGCGATTACTTACTTCATAGGTAGTCGATCCTTCACTTTGGATGGTGGATAAAAGCTGGCGTAGAGGAGGCTGACGCCAGAACTAACCATGCTGATGTCCAGCCCCTTTTCCTCAAACAGTTTAAGGAAATCCTGGAGAGGGATATCATCAACTTCAAAGCGATCCCAGAGTTTGTCAATTGTGACTTCACCGGTTTTCCCCTGATATTTTCCCTTTGGACTGGCGATAGGTTCACTGAAGCCAAAGAAAGGTAGGGCAAGATTAACAAAGCCATTCTTGTACTGTTCAATGTCATTGTTACCATCAACCACCTTGTAGAGCTCAAGGACAACTAGGCCAGTTACAAGAGCAGTCGTAGTAGCAATGGCTGGAATGATTTTTCCGGCAATGAACTTTGTTTTATGCCTGTCCGCTTGCTGTATGTCGTAGTTCTCTGCACGAAGATTGCTCGCCGCAGCGATAAAATCAATATGATGGTTTGTGTCATCATCTTTCTCAAACTCGACAGGCACCAGTTTGAAGCCAGATAGAGTTTTTGGATTAGGCAGCGAGTCAATAATACGCTGGAGTTCTTCTCGATCATCACTTTCCCCTCCAGCCGGCTGTGCATTGGGATCAGGTTCATTTTCGTCAGCTTGAATTTTGACCCCAGCGGCTGGAGTGAACTCGGGAATTATCATATTTTCAACTATATTCCGATAATATCCGTTATCAACTCCAGGGTTTTTGATCCCATAGTTGAAGGCGTGGAGATTTGCAGCAGCAATGATGAAACCAAGATGGGTTGGGTTCGACCCGTCAAATTTCAAGGGCGTGGGAGCTCGTTTGGGCCCTGACCAGAATGGAGTGCCGGAAGACGTCTTGGAGTCTCTGGGGAAGTTGTACAGGAGCTGTTGGATGGCGTTGTTGTATTGCTCTTCAAATTTGTGCCTAGCCCAAGTGATACAGTCGTCAAAGCTGATTGGCTTTTCCGTGACGAGGAAATCCCGGATATTTTCTAGGGTAGTCTTTTCAGTGCCTGGTTGTTTCAGGAGATTTTCAATGTAGTTGGCCTTGGTAAGATAAAGGTTGACGGCTTCTGGCGGCCCAACAAAGTACGATTGGAACAGATCCCTTGCCCAAGCAATGGTGTGCTCGATGCGGTTGGGAAAACTTCTCAACGTGCACATTGGGAAGGATTGCTCCGGAGGATCGTGGGAACTGGAATAAGACTCCGTGACATTAGGAAGGACGACTTGAGTATTCCCCTTGGTGCCTAGTGTTCCACTTTCTAGTAGGGGTTTTCGGAAAAAGACGCATCGGCGATCAACATAGGTTCTGGCATCGACATTATCTAATGCATTTGTAACTCCGTCAAGACGCTCCCAGAACCTCTCGTCAAACACATGCTCTGAGTCTGCGCCAACGCGTTCCCGGAGCGTAGTAATCTTTCCCTTAAGTTCAGGATTCATAGCTTGAACAGCCGCTGCGGCGCAATCGCTCTTTAGCTTCCCAACGTCACCAGTACGAAACAAAAATTGGCGATTGAGGTTACTTCGTTCGATTTGATCCATATCTGTCACAATGATTTCACCTTCGTTGCCAGTGGCCAGGCCAATCATAGCCCAATTTTTTAGCATCTCGCAGCCAATAGCACCCGCACCGACTAGGAACTCCTTTATGTTTGCAAGTTTATCCTGAAATTGCCTTCCGAAAACTGCAATTTGGCCGTCATATCGGGTACCTAACGGCTTGCAAAGTTCCTCGGATCTCTCAACTGACTTCGGAAGAGACTCCAGGGAATCAAAATACAACCATTGCACAATGGGATGGAATTTTCCTGAGACCGCTTTGAGAACTTCTTGTGCAGCCAAGCCTCCAAAGAAGGCTGCCATAGGACTCAAATCGCCACGCGCCTGGTAACTCAACTCTTTTATGAGTTTCTTGTCAAGTTCAATCTTGTCCTCGCCCTCACTAGCAAGCTTCTGCGCAATCTCAAGGACCTCCTGTGCATCATTGTCGTTATGGGGGCGGGGGAACTCTCCGTTGTGGGCTTCTGCAAACTGATGAAGGGCCTGGACGCCGACATGAAGCTGCGGCGGCCGGTCGAATTTAGCAAAATCGGAAAAAATGAACTCCGGCTTCTTGATCTGCTCACGGAATGACTTAAAGTCGATGAATTTCGGCATCTTCACTTGAGTATAGAGGCCACCAGATTCGTAAGTTCCGAGCCCATCAACGTCACCAATCGAAAAAGTATAGGGGCCTTTTACTGTAACTTTGCGGGGATCAGCATTGTTAAGACCCTCCATGCCTTTGATTTCAGTGAAGGTGACATAATCCCCATCTTCTAGACCGTGTCTTGTTTCATCAAGGGCTGATACGAGGCCTTCTTCGTCGATACCAGCGACAATGCCACTCACAGGCTCCTCGCCAGTGGTGTCCGCGACGGTGAAGTCCTTGCCAAAATCTGTAAAAATGTAGCCAAATAATCCAAACGTATCGGTGATAATGACGTAAATTCCATTTTGATGGCAGTATTCAGCAATTATTTCCTGGTCTTTCATGGGGATGGCTGTCAAGACAAGAATCTGGTATTGTTTTAGCTGGGACAGATCAGCGGTTAGGCTGTTTCCTTCATGGACCACAACCGGAGTATAAGCGTTAAGTTCTGCAACACGAGGCACGGTGACATCAGCCCGGCGTTTTCCGACATCATCAGGGCGTAAAAAGAATTGTGAAGAAAGATCCGCGATGGTTACGGGGGAAGGGTCGTAAAGAGACAACGATTTTACTCCGGCGAGAGCGATATTCTTGGCTAGGAAGAGGAAGGTTAGCTTGCCACGATGGCATCGTGATGGCACAGTATGTACAAACCTATTTCAACACCTAGTCCCTTCAGGCCCACTATGAGAACGTTCGATGAACCCATCCGCTTCATGGCCTCATGGCCGAGAACGTAACTAACCACCAGTCAGAGGATCACCATGTATGCAAGTTGTAACTTGCAAATGTAAAACTCACAGCTGCCGGCTATAGAGGGACTCGTCAATCTCGCCATGCTTGACCTTCCCCATAGTTGATTCTGTATCGATATCCATGTTGGTAGTCTAGCCAAACGAGGTCAGCAAGCTGCGTAAAGAAGGTTGAAGTGGGAAAGCTTTCGAAGAACGCAAGCGAGAAATGGAGGCTGTATTTATAATGCATTTGCACTGAGAACCAAATGACTGTCTGCCTATGGGAGGGTGAAGTACTGGCTAATGCCCAAAGTGAAGGGGTCAGGTAGGGTGCTTCTTACAGCCATGATCTTCTTTTCTGGCCGATGTGCTTCGTCGGTGGAAGCTTTACGTTTCCCAAGCTTCCCGGGTTTTGCGCTATCAGCGTGCCGGGAAATTGTGAAGGAAGAGCAGTTGAAAGCCTTGCGAGAAGCAAGACTTTCCGGAGTATTTAATATGTCTGCGTTCAAAGCGGGATGGTGGGGAAGGTGTACTTAGGTATGTGCAGGGTTCGAGACCCAAGAGGGCGGAGCAACGTATTTATATAGGGTACAGTAGCAAGGCAAGGCACTGGCAAGGCAGTGGAATAAGAGTCTGAGGCCGTGAACACAATATAGATAGATGGTGAAAGGATTGAGCACAACAGCACATGAAGCGGAGGAGGTTTGATATGCTTGCCAACTTCCGGCGAAACGCTGTGACTGCCATCATCGCCTGGCCTAAGCTCCAGTACCGTGGTATTTCAAATATTACAGGATTGAGCCAATCATAAACTGGCAACGTGGTTTGTAATTCCGACGTTGGTACTGCACCACCCAGTCGAAACTCCTCGCTGCCTTTGCTCACCTTTTGATGCCACACGTCTGCCTGCTGGAAGCCTGCTTCACTGCAACCCCAGGCATCAGATAAGGTCATTCCGCTCTGGCCTTCATCTAGCCAATGATCTAATTGCATGTTACTCGCACACATAGTCCATGAGCTCTAGTGAACGACAGGCGTGTGGATGGAGGGGCGGGCATGAATGGTGTTGAGGCCGTCCCTTGCAGGCGACAATCCATCAGGGTCCAGTTTGTGATTCCGTCCTGAATGTGTCGATTTGAGCTGCTTGGTTGTGGTCTTTTGTTTTTGCGACGCCTCCGATCGAAGCGGAGTGGAGATTCTGCTGACAACTTGAATCCCACCCACCAGCCTCAGAGCCAACCACTGACAGCAAGATTGTGCACTCCGGCAGAATGCTCCACGAGATCCTTCTCTCCCTGTCCGGTCAGCCGTCCCCTCTCTTCGACCAGTCAGCCGCAGAGGGTGACACTACCGAAACGGGTTTCCCGTTGCTCACTCCACCAGAGAGCGCTCTCCTCTCCTCAATAGCACATCTGAGTCGACTCCATAAATTACTCCGGAGTCATACTTCCCAGATCTCCTCTTCTCATCCATCTACTATTTGTCGGGCAGTCTCGACAGCTATCGCTACAGAGCACCTTGGCAATTTCCAGAGAAAGATTCTGGAAGTAGAGAAGTCCATCTTGACCATCGGCGCTGACTATGTCGGTGGCTATGGGATAGTCCCGTTATCCACCATTGTGGGCGACTTCGCGCCATGGGTACGAAGGCTAGAGTGGCTTTGGGATGTTGCCCAGTTCATCCTACCAAACGAGCAAGATGGGTCCGCTGTTTCTCCTAGTACTGGCGCCCAGCTTATTGATCGACTTACAAAAGACTCTCAAACGGGCTATGTAGATCTGGAAGAGATGGCCCTTTCGCTAGTAAAAGCTGCAGAGACGGCTTGGATGCGCCAGCTCTCAATGTGGATATTATACGGTCAGCTGCCGACTTTTGGACGTGATGACTTCTTTATTCATGAAACCGCTGAGAACCTGGACACTACAGAGTCACAAAACGCGCAGTATATCGTCCAGCCCAATCTGTCGCCAAAATTTCTTTCCGATTCTACCGCTGCTTCAATCTTATTTATCGGGAAATCTTTGAACCATATTCGCGCCAGGGGGGATTTCTCAGCTGGAGCGGAGTCAAAGGCTTCTGCATCCCATATGACGCTGCATGGCGAATATATTCGTCGTCTGTCGGCTCTTTCATCGCCACTATCACAGGTTAGCTTGAACAGTACTATATCCGATATCCGGCTGTCACTCTCACAAACTGTTTTGTCCCGATTATTGCCGTTACCAAAATTAATAGAAATTCTTTCTGTCCTCCATGACTTCCTCCTCCTTGGACGCGGGGAATTTGCAATGGCTTTGGTCTCGTTTGCAGACGAGCAGATTCTCTTAAAACATAGAAGAATGGCGCCTGGAAAATCAGCGCACAGAGAATCCCAAAACCTTGATTTTGTAGGGATCAAGGATGGGGAAGTTTCAACGGTTCTATCTCAAGCATGGGCTGAGCTTTATTCATTACAAAATGAAGAAGACCCGATCGACGATGAGCTAGACCTTGCGCGAGATTTACTGAGATTAACAGTTAGAGAGAAACCTGAAGAGCGAAATTCATCTGAAAAGGATAGCTTATTGGCCAATTCAGTCGCTGAATTATCGGATGTCTCTTTCGACGACCTTTTGTTTGGGGCATCTACTGTCCTGTCTCTTGATATACAATCGCCTTTAGACTTGTTCCTTGCCCAGTCAGATATGCTAGTCTACTCACGAATCCATTCATATCTTCTCGGCATTCGACGCGCACAAATCCGTCTTAGCGGCCTCTGGAAATGCAGTTCCATACGAAGAGCTCACCCTGCTCCCTGGGGTCCGCCTTTGAGTAACAAGCCAGAGGGTCAAGAACGGCTTCGTATCGGCCGCGAAAGAGAGCGTGAGCGCTGTGTGCTAATGCGTACAATCTGGGCAAGCTGCAGCGCTGCCCTTTTTGTGGTCTCAGAGCTAGGAAGCTATCTCCAAGGCGAAGTTATCAGCGGCTCCTGGCTCCACTTCAAACAATGGCTTGATGGGACGAAGCCCCCGTTGGCTGCTGGGAATTCTCGACCAGGAACAGCTAAATCAAAACAGACGGAAGATCAGGGAAACAACCCGTATCCACAACATGACCCGGAGACTATTACCATCGCTCACCGCAAATATTTAGCTTATATAACCCAATCTCTATTTCTCACGGATCTCCCTTTTACACGAGCTCTCCGGAATTTCCTCACTCTCATCGATCGTTTTATTTCCCTGATAACTCAGCTTCAGATGATACAGCAAAACCTCGATCTAGAAACCGACGAAGGCGTATTCGATTCACTGGCAAACTATACCGAGGATGAACAGTTGGTATGGTCTAAATTATGCCAATCAAGGGCCGGGCTCGATAACGGTATTACAGAACTTATTTCACGGCTGAGGGATATCGATGACAGTCGGTTCACCGAAGGCATACGGATGTTTGACTTCAGGAACAACGAAGTTGAAAATGTTGCTGGCAACTATACTCAGGAACCGTTTTCTGGACATGCAAATATGTATGCTCCATGGAGGGCTGCAGGAGTGGATCGATTGCTGATGAAGCTGGACTTTGGAGCTGCAAGGACTGCGCCTGGGCTGTATGAATTCAAAGAGGAATTCATCGAATGAAGTGTATCAATGAAATAGGTTTGCAATACACAGTATTTCAAGGCTAACTCCTTTTGTCCTGGAACCAGTTTATCGTTTGGCCTGCCATGAGGTAGATGATATTGCGGCGCGGCTAGGCAAGAAATGGACTGGACATTCGGAAGATGTTCACGACCAATTTATGTACATACGATGGTACGAAATAACATTATGGGCACAGCCTCTATTACAATACAGACTCTAGAGAGCTATATCAACCGGAAGACAGATGTATGTCTCAATATTGAGTGCAATAAGTGCCAGGAGCTCAGGTAAGTATGAGCAGAATATCACGCCACGCTAAGGGGTATCAAGTCCGAACAAAAGATGTGACGAGGAAATGACCAAAGTAGACGTTACTCTCTATCTGTCTAGGTTAAATGATGTAGACAAACCTTTCGTTTCCTGTTTTCTCCACCCCACCGCTTTCCAGCGCAGCAGTAGAAGAATTCGAAGCCATCAACCCTTGCGTTTCCCCAGTCGCAAGAATCCCTTCATCTTCGTTCTGACTCAACGTCTTGACTGCGGACCGGGCATTCTCACCCTGCAGTAAGAGCCGTAAACAGAACGCCAACACCGCCACAAAGACCATAAACATCGAGCACAGAGCCATACCCCGGGTGTACCACGGCCCGTCGCGTGCAGGATACAACCTCGTTCCCACCAATGGTCCACACTGGCCAATGACGTTCAGAATCGCCATTCCGGTTCCCTTGCCTTCTTTGGCACGCTGGTTGTCCATGGTCCAGGTGATTATGAGGGTGATAGCGGAGAAGAAACCCGCTGCGGCTGGATAGATGGCAGCGTATCGCACAAGGATGTGGACAGGTTCGGGAAGATAGGAATGGAAATAGCCTGTTAGGGCGATGAGGAGATAGGCCAGTGAGGAGAGAAGGGCATGAAGTATGATGAATGGACTGCGGCTGCGGTTTCGGTCTGAGGCGGAGGCGGTCAAAAGGACAACTACAAATGCGAACAGGTACGGCGGTGCGGACAGTGCTTGGGAGGTTAATTTAGAGTAGCCCATACTGGAGAAAAGTAGGTCAATATAAGTTGATTGAGCATGGGCATGAAGTTGGGGGCGGATTACTAACTCGTTTAATATGGTTGGTAGGAATACGGGCAGCGAGCTGAATGCAACATTGCAGCTGAAGAACATAAACTATTCATCAAATTAGTACTCCGTAGGCATCGGGCGACTTCAATGAAAGGGGCTAACCGCGGTAAGATATGCTTTGGGATCACAGAGCGTTCGGGCGACTTCACGCCAATCGAACTTGCGTGCATGCACCTCATGCTTTCGACCCTTGCCTTGGCCTTCTCTCAGTCGCCATTTTGCAACCTTCCTCTCGCGTGGTGTTAGGTATTTGGCCTTGCTTGGTCGGTCCGGGATGTATGCCCAAATTACCGAAGCAACGACAACGCTCGGAAAGCCTTCAAAGAGAAACAGAGCTCGCCATGGGGCAAGCGGACCGTCTTTGTTCAGCCACACGATGAGCCAGGCTAGGCTGCCAGCAAAGGACGTTGCCAGAGGTGCCGCGCAAAGGAACATTCCCGTACGAAATGCCAGTTCCTCCCTCTTGTAAAAGAATGACAGATAAAAAGGCAGGCCAGGCCCAAATCCGGCTTCGAAAATACCGAGCAATGCACGGAGAAGTACCAGAACCCAGAACGAGGTCACAAGGGACTGAAGAGATGCAACCAAGCCCCATCCCAGAACGCACAGAGGGATGTAGATATGCGCCGGTACAATTTTGTACATTAGGGTCATCCATTCAAAGAGAATGTACGTTATATAGAATGCCGTAAGAACCCATTCGTATTGAGACGAAGAGAGATCCAAGTCGTCCATTAGGCCAGCAATCTTAGCATTTCCAATGTCTGGTTGATTGGGCATGAATTAGCACTTTGGCCATGCACGTATACATTTAGAGAAGATGACAGGAGGCTTACTTGAACGATCCAAGAAGGAGAGCATGTAGAGGAACGCCATGAGCAAGGTAAGCCGCCTGTCAAACTTTCTTACCACGCTTCTTTCTTCTTCCGCTGTATAAGATCTGGAGTACGGAACGGCCAATCCATCCTCATCGTCTATGTTATCCGTGAAATACCGTTCGCTACGTCCCAATGCTCCCGAGGCGGTAGACTCAGCAGATCCCGGCGATGAAGAAAAATCCTGCTCTCCTTCCTCGCGTACGTCTGTCCGGAGCTTCTTGAGATCCCGCCCATGGCTGACGGCGAGTTTGGCGGTATCTCCATTGTTGGAACCAGGGTTGCTGGATTCGGGGGTTAGTTGACCGGCTGAGGAAGGGGGATAGTCGGCGCGTGCGGGGAGACCATCGTCGGACGGAACGGCTGGGCGAGTATCGAATTGCTTCATTGTCAGGACATCATGCTAGAGAAATGCTCCAGGACCGGATTCAAGAGGAGAAGAGCGGGATATTGATTGCTCTTGAACTATGGGCACTTGTTCGCTTGGAGCGGGCGTTCAGCTGATGATCTACGGCCGGTTGCAGCGGCTCTTGAGAGTGGTCATGGGGCTCTGGCGTCCCCCACACACCTCACGGATCGCCCGACTTGCGATCCTCAACCGCACATTCAGCTGGAGACGACCTCTCTCGTCCTCTGCTGACCATTTGTTTCATCCCTTGTTCTTTTACACCACACTTCTTTGGCGATATGTTGATTATGAATTTGCTGTTACACACTTGCTTGTTGAAGGCTGCTGATGCAACCACTGGAAAAGGGCACCCTAACTGGATAACACAATACCATTGTTCCCTAAAACACTGCTCATTAACCACTGCATGGACTCACGGCTTCTTGGTACCATGTCAAGATTTACAATTCCCTAACAATGAACATGAAATACCTTGGTGGGAGCCATTTTGACCAGGGGTACCTAATTTTGACCAGGGGTACCTATTTGAGATCTTCAAATCGTTGCCAGCGCATACGTCTTTTCTTAATCCTGACGCATACCCAAACCCGCCAAAACCCAACGTTGGAGATCCAAAGTCGTTAAGCTTAGCCCAACAGAGCGGCCTATGCATGTCTGGAATATCGAAATCTAGTTCTGTCGATGGGCGCTACGTTCCTCTCTCCGGGCCGGTAGCAATCAGCGCGTCCGAAATTAGGACGGTTATCTCGCAAGTGTCGGTTACGGAAACGATACTCGTCCTCTCTCAGTTCAAAAGGTCGGAGCTTTCCCCCAGTGTCTGCAAGTGTCTTCCTTTGTCCAAGCCAGTATGCGGCCTTGACTCGAGGTAACATATGGTGATTGTGGAATCCATTCTCTCTAAGGTATGTAAGGGTGTTTTCTGCCGTGTCTCGCAGGAACTTTGCGGCAAGGTACTTTGAACCTCTTTCTTTTGCGTCGGTTGCATAGTACTCTTTCGTTGCGCGTTCGAGCGTGTCGAGCATCTTGGAAATGGCGCTGTTGCTGTCCCCGATCGCCTGGGGCAGCTCTCTCTGTTTGGCTGGCATTTCTGCCCTTCGTTTGGATTTGTTCTTCGGTGCCATCCCGGCTGCGCCTTCGGGATTCGCGCGTTTCGCTTGTTCTTTGCCAAAATCCTCGTTGATTGAATTGCCGACTTGAGTTGCGGTCAGTCTCTGCTCCATGCGCCAGTCGAGATGAACCTGACAACATACCATGCAAGACCATTGATCTAAGTGCAATGTTCTTTTCAAGGGCTTCATCCATATCTCTCATCCCGAAGCTCTGTTTCACGCCGAGAATTTCATCAAGGAAAAGCTCGATTGCTCCCAGGTTGTGCAGGTTCTTTCCGTAGTTGGTAAGAATCAAGAGTGCCTTGTCATACAAGGTAACTTTTCCATCTTCAAGCGACTGAGGACGCGTTTTTATCATGGAGATGTGATTTTCAAGCACTCTGCTAAGTGTTTCGAGATACTCAGGCGATTTGACAAGTTCAGCTACATCACGTCTCATTGAATCAACAGCTGTGTATTTGTCAACAATCGCGTACAGCTCCCTTCGGAGATTCATGTTCTGCTCTGGCACCATTTTTGAACCCGCCAGAACACTGCTGTGGGCTGTCTATGGCATTGTGGAGTCTATTAGCGGTCTGATGTTGTGGGTGATGAGGCCCGGGGATATCTTACATGTTATCACCTTTGCTTTGCTCCCTGGCTGGACTCACAGTAAGATCAAAGTTTACTGTGCAAAGTGTGAATGATGAGTCTGGAGGAAAATTCCAAAAGGGAGTGAAATGAGGATATGGAAGACCAGTTTTGTTTTTTGTTTATGTTTTCGGATCTTCTCACATTGATGCCGCGTCTGTCTCACTTTTTGGCTCAAACGTCAGCAAGAAAGCTCAGTTCTTTCTTCTCAAAGTTCAGGATGTTGCCGTTGCACGTGCTGGCCATTGTTGATGAAAGTTGTTTCCATCAGTCTCCATCTTGTTCAGCAGAGAATACTTCAGACTTCTTAAACTGAGACTGCAACAGTCACTGCACCTGATTTATCGGGGCTTTTTCCTCCAAGACCCTACAACAAACATAACCTTTTCATATTCTGAATACTGGAGCTGATATGGGAGCCCCATTAGCCCTTTGGAAGCCCGGGCAAATCTGTACTCCATTTAAAAGAGGAGAGGACATCCCTCCAGGTGTTCATATAGGGTGTTGTCGAGATGCAGATGCTGGACCGCAAGTCTGGAAACCAAGATAAGATCTATTAAGTTGTCTATTCCATGAATATTCTATACTTCATTCATTAGCCATCCACTCATTAATTCCTGCATATGTAGTTGCTCAAAAGGACAATCCCTCAAGAAGGCAAGTATCTAATACAACAAGCAAATTAAAGCATTCCTGATTCCTGATCATGCCGAGATATTTGAATACACATCGTACAATTCCACAAAAGGACCTTGAAGCTCCGTTTGGCCCCAACGTCCATTATCTGTCGAAAAGCAAGATCTTCAGTTCCTCTCCTTATACAGACGCTCCACTTCCTTCACAAGGCCATCAACTGTCTCTGCGTCCTTCTTTTGGCAGTCCTTCCACTTGCCGCCATCCAAAACACACCATTGTTTCTCATTTAACCGGACTGTACAGCTCCTGGTAGCACCAACTTGCTGGCTCCTGCGGCAGCTCTCCCTCAGCAGAGCTAGTCCGCTCAGCTCCTTATCACCTTTTCCGCTTTTGAACCCAGCGCTATCGTCTTTCTGGCTGCTTACACATTTGTTCAGAGCTTTAAAGTCGATTCCGTGTTCCAAAGCACAATCTTCAACAATATTCCGGTCGGGGATATTCTTATAATCGCGGAGCAAGCAGTTGGCGAACCCGAGAGAGCGGACGGTAGGCACTTTGCATTTGTCACCTGGCTTTGATTGCTTAGGGTCGTAGGGAAAAGGTAAGTTGGCGGCGCAAAGCATCAACATGTTTCCAACGCATTCGCTTGGGCCATGTTTGCAAGAGACGTCGGATGTGGATTCGGACACGCTAAAACAACGAAATTAGCCGCCCTGCGTGGATTCCTGGGCTAACGGCCATGGAGCGGAGGAATTGGGAAGGATAAACATACTTTCCGATAAAAGAGAGTTTGAAATCGACCTTGTCATGGATTTTCACCATCGCAGGCACGATAAGGTCTAGCAAGCAGTATTTTGCATCCGGACATTTGCTCATGATATGAGCTTCCAGTGGCACCTTATGCGACGACGGGTTTGGATCGCGACCGGCATTGTCGTCGGCGGGAGAGACGGGGGCAGAAGTTCTGTCCTTCATGCTGGCACGGTATCTTGAGTGGAGGAGACCTTGACGAGAGAGAGAATAGATGGCAAGACAGAGACACGTTGCGAGAATGAAGTTTCGAAAAAAACGCGACAATCCTCTGCGCTCACGACGTTGCATTGCCGCTGTGGGGCCGCTGTGAGATGGCTGGTTCTTTTCCATGGTTAGAATCGGACGGTTGGGGTGCCCCTTGTCAGTTTCTCAGGTACTGCCGTGAAGCTGCGCGACATAGGGGCTTTGAATCAGTTTCCAGAAGCTCTGGGATTCTGGACGGACGCCGGGTTATATGATGGATTTTATGAAGCCACCTCATCGTCGGCGGTACAGCCCGCCCATCGTCAATGACGTCCCCGCGTGCTCCGCGAGTTGCAGCTGACATAAGCATCCCCTACAGACGTCCCGTCCGTCACTTGCCCATGGCTTCTATCATCGCGTGCGTTATTACTCTGTCATTCTGCACCATGCGGTAGGAAGAAGTCTTTAAATTCCAAAGGCTTTGCTGCTCCAGCCATCTCAGTGTTTCAATTTCCAGTCCGCACTGCATCCTCTCTTACCCTTACCGGGCGCCTCGAAATGCCCTCGGCCTTCCTGGGTCTGACCCTGCAGGCTACGAACCCTGCTCCTTGTTTGGCTGGATGATTCTCAAATCTGTATCAAGCATGCCCTACAGGGCAGAACACCATGTTCTCAGATTCATCAGGCTTTTCGAGAAGTACGCATTCCCAACTCTGGTGCCCTCAAACCACTAGATACCCTCTTTTTTGCGTGACCTTGTTCCAAATGGTGCATTCTTGGAAAGCTCGCAACTACGAAGAGGGACAAGACTGGATACTGCAGCGCAGCTTATGTGGCGAAGGCCTGAGAGGACTGGGTAATATATGCATGGAAGAACACGACTATACGGTATCCCCCGTTGCCGCTCCACACACTCAGTCGGCGCTTTACGAACATACTCCAGGTATCAGATGGACATCCTCAAAATTCACAGGCTATCGTGTCGGTAGTTTGCACAACGAGTAGCCATTCTCACGCAACCCGCTTCTACAACCGTCCCGGAGGATCAAGGCACGGCCTCTCACGCATTCGACGATGCCAAGCCATGGATAGTTATCCAGATTGAAAATCAACATCACGGTAGGTGTGCATCTCGCGAGTGTTGGTAGAGATCTAGGCAATCAACCTTGCCACATCCCTTGGGTTGTGCCACGGCCAATCCCTCGCTGTCGGTCGGCGTTCAGCGACTCAGTGTTCACGCAGTGGCCATCCGTCAAGATAAAATAAGACGCCCCGTGAAGCAAAGTACCATCGACACGGATATCAGTCGAACTGGGCATTAAAAAGCATTTGGGGCCAAAAAAGAAGTGTTTGTCTGAAGGGTGATCATCCCTGAGTTCTACATAGCTGCTCGACTTAAAAAAAAAAAAAAAAAACAAAGTAATAGGATTCTTCAACACCTCCGCCAATCAATAAGTTGCTATTGACAAGGAACAGATACAAGCTTGCCCTGCAATGTTACAGATTCTATAAAAGACTGCCTAAACGTCAGCAAACAAAAAAAGCCAAATGTTCCCATATCAAAGAGATATACAGAGTGTATACATGTTATAATTCTAGCTTCAGGTTCATGGAATCGAAGACCTCCTTATTGAGGTTCTCTCACAAGAAGGAAAATAGCGCCAGCTATTTTTGGGCCTTCGGCACTCTCCATGTTTAGATAGATCAGATCAAGGTTCAGCTCACTGCGGTAGAGATTGTGTTGGGTGTACACATGGTAACTCTGTGCCTGAATCCAGCACCATTGAATTGTCTAGAACGGCCCTTTCATCGTCCATCCGTCTATCTCGCCGCTGGTGAGAAGGCGACCGCCAGCTTCGTAAATGGCCCCTTCAACAATCTGTCCGAGCATGTGGCATCTTCAACTACAGAGTGCATGGGAGTTTTGCCCTCAAGGCTATTGAACTAGTTCGTTGCTGCCCCACCTCCATCCACCCATCGATCGGACCAGCTCCTCGATGACTGTGTCAGGGTCACATTATACCCAGCCTTCTGGCTCTCCCCGGCTTCACACCTTAGCAACGTCACATCAGCCTGCTGACCAGTCGCTCTGACAGGCGTTTTGAAGTGTCCGACTTTCAACGTTACTTTCCCACAGAGTTGACCAACCCTGGATCCGATTCCGTGCGGATCTACGTTTCAACTACGCTTTGGGAGATCAGCAGCCCTCCTGAAACCTGCTTATATTCCTTGGTTTGCTTCGATTATCCTTCATTCGCGTTAACGATTCCTCGAAAGTACCGCGCCCGTTGTTGCAGCCATTCTCTTCCCGCTATCCTGGTTGGGATTAACCGCTACCCGTGCTTGAACGACCGATCATCCCCTTTTATAGTGCTACCAGGTCAACTAAGGCTTACTCGGTCTGAACTTGCGTAGCTTCTGCTACGACGAAACTAGTTAACTAGCCTTGGGGAAGCTGGCGTGATTTTACGAGTCCGATTATCCAACGAAGTGGTTCGAAATATACCGGCTGATACCTCCGGTCCTCCCACTCCATACCGTAGCGTCAATATGTCGTTAACAAGCATAGCCGAGGACGACGACCACAACGTGGCAATCGAGTCTTATGATGAGGATGATGGCCATCAACAAGATAAAGGCGCCCCGTCGACTGGGATAGAGAAGCAATTGACGGAAGAGGATGCTATAGACAACTTTCTGCGGCCACTTGTCGTCGAAGACGCAAAATTATACCAGCTAGCTTGTTGTTTCTCCAAAGTCTATGCGGAGCTCGCGAGAACTTCCGATCAACAATTCCTGCCGACTCCCGTAACGAAACTACCCACGGGACAAGAAACGGGTCGGTATTTGGCAATTGATGTCGGTGGCAGCAATCTCAGAGTCGCATTTATTGACTTATTAGGAGACGCGGCTGATCAAACTGACGGCGGATCCGACGAAGAAAAGTCTCGAGAGACGATACGCAAAGCGCAGCGTCATCGAGTTAGACGAACGTTGGAAAAAGCATGGCCGATAGAGGAACATTTGAAGACAGATAAAGCAGAGGACCTATTCTTGTGGATAGGGGACTGTATGGCAGAAGTCGTTGCGGACAGTCTGACGGCGCAGTATGGAAATGGAGCAGAGATTCCAGAAGAATTAGAGATGGGGATTACGTTCAGCTTTCCAATGATGTAGGTAATGGGAGCTGCTTTCGATTATCGTGCATGCCGTTTCAATCTAGAGCGAGTGCTGACATGACATAGGCAGGAATCATTGTCGGAGGCCACCCTTATGCCTATGGGTAAAGGGTTCAAATGGGTTAATTCGACGGATCTCAACCTCGGGAAAGTCCTATTAGCAGGATATGATAGGCACACTAGGCGGCCATATGGCTCTCACGAGCCATCTGCGAAACGGAGGAAACTGTTTGCTCTGCCCAAATTGAAAATCGCCGCAATAGCTAACGATACCGTTGCTACTCTCGCGTCGCTCGCTTACCTAGTCAAATCTCTCCCGAATAGCCGCGTTGCAATGGGCATTATTGTTGGTACCGGCTGCAATGCGACTATTCCTATGAAATTATCAGATTTGCACGAATCGAAAGCTTTGCATGTGTCTTCACGGCATCCTGAGGCAGTTGAAACAATCGTCAATACAGAGTGGACAATCAATGGTGCAGCTCCACCCCTGCGAGAACTGAATATTACCACTGCATGGGATTCGACGCTCGACAGCCAATGTGCCCGTCCAGGATTCCAGCCTTTTGAATACATGACCGGCGGCCGCTATATTGGTGAACTAGTCAGGATAATCTTCTATGATTACTTAACTTCAGTATTAAGCCTACCGAAGAAAGCGCTTCCGGCAAATTTAGTGCAGGGATATGCACTAAGCACGACATATCTTTCGTCTGTTGTCGCGAGTACATCCTCGGATTCGGCCCTAGCAACGAAGCTAAGGACCACACTGCCGCCACCGGAATCTAGCAGCTGGAACTGGGACATTGCCACGGCCAGAGCATTCCGGAAAACTGCTCGAGCGGTACAAACCAGATCGGCGGGACTCATTGCATCTGCAGTAGTCGGTCTGTTAGCCTGCAAGAATGAAATCAAACTCCGTCACGACGGCGCCACCAACCCTCGCAGGGCATCTAATATCATAGTTCCGGAATTCAATGCATCTACGGATGTTCTCAGAGACATTTATCGACCGAAATCCTCCGGCCTTACAAACGATATCAATGCTAAAACATCCGCTTTTGAGACTGAAGGCTGGCATTCCGGGCCAGAAGAGTTGGTTGTGGCTTATACTGGCGGCATCATTCAACACTACCCTTATTTCAAGGAGACATGCCAACGCTTTATCGACCGGCTTGTAATCTGGGATGGGCCACAAGAGAGTGGCAAGTCGGTGTTCTTAAGGGAAGCGTCAGATGGGGGAATCATTGGAGCAGGTGTTTTGGCCGGAATGGTCTCAAGCAGTTGATGCTATTGGCGCCAATCACGCAGAGCAAGCCATAAATGAGCAGACACGACGTCGCATGCTGAGGCGCCGAGATTCTTGCTCAATGGTGCAGCTCAGATGGAGAAGGGTTTTCGGGAGAGGCTTTTTGCGAGAGGTACTTTATTTTCCCCTTTACATCTTCTTTCTAATTTCTCGGTTATATGTGGTGATTTCATTCCAGCCTGGGAACAGGGTGCATTTAAATGAGGACCAATTGTTGGGATGTCAATCCAAACTACGGAGTACAGCCATGTTGTATCCAATATCTGATTGATTTGGACTTGCTTTTTTTTTTTTTTTCTCATCTCAGATCGTGCATTGTTCCTGAAGCCTGGGCTGCATCTTTATCAAAAAAGCAAAAAACTCTCAAATCCGATTGAAACAACTAACTACATACACACATTCGGACATGTGGACATAGATATCGTGACGACATATAATTAATAGTGGCGTTCCCAGATCTTGATAGAGCATTCAACCGTGCTTCTCCGCCATTCCCCCTTGACTTGTTCATAGCCGTGAAACCCCATGCCTATGTTAGGCGTCTAGTTGCAGCAGTTGGCCTTTTCGTACACAGTGCTGGTCTCGCAACCTTGTCGGCAAGTGGTGGTGCATGGGAGCCAATGGGTCTTGGTCGGGGTGACTTTGCACTGCGGGGTGTGACATGGCAGCGTGCGAGTCTCGCTCACGATGCACGGGAGCACGACGCAGTCGGATGTCTCTCGCGGATCGCGGCATGTCTTTGGATACATGCTCGTGGTGTGGGTGTAGCACTTGAGCGGAATCTGGTCGAAGTGGTTGGTCACCTGTGGCGCCGCGGCCCTTGGGACTTCAGCGACACTTTTGTGGTTCCCCCCCTTGAGTTAGTTTGGGGTTCGTGGCTTTGTTCTGGGGGTTGGTACTACTTACGGGGTAGGTGACGCGACGACGACGGAGAGGAAAGCGGCGATTGCTGCGATATTGAACTGCATTGTGGCTTGAGGGGGCTTGAAAGGATGTCTTTCTTTCGAATAATGTGTTTGTTTCGAGCGAATTTGTTCGAGGGTCTGTGGGACGACTTGGAGTCTGTTCGTTCTTTGACTTTGCGATGAGGAATGATATCTAGAATGTCGTTCAACCGTGGGAGATGAGCCGGTATAAATACCTCAATCTCCAGAGGTTTGCAGCACAACCTGTTCGTGCCCAGAGTCATCGCTTTCGAGAATGGCATCCCCGGCCTGTCCCAGAAAATCGCGCGACGCAATCCTTCCCCCAAAGCCCAGCCTATGGTCCTTGCCTTGGAAATATCCGGATTGCACCGGTGCTCAGCCGTTATACTGCCTGTCTTTCGAACAGGATGTGGAACCTCCCTTGTCTGGTGGACGCTGCCATGTCATTCAGGAATGTTGGATTCCGTGCTCGACGGGCACTAAGGGCTTGGGATATGCCGTCGAATTCCTGATAGTCCTGGGTGAAATGCATGTTCGAGAACAAATCTATCGGGATAACAAGAACCGAATACGGGAGCGCAGGTGTTGCGGCCAATTCCTGATCATGGATACGAACGACTGGGCTCGTTGCTAGCCCTTGCAGACCCAGCTGGTGCATGCAGCTGCAATGTAGGTCCATGCATATGGACGAACATCCATGACAGCGGCTGGCCAGAAGTGTCATTGTTGGAAATATTGCGTAGAGAAGAGGCGACTTCATCGGCCCAATTCCTCGAGTCCGTAACGGAGAGGTCCGGATTAGCCCATGTCAAGGAAGATCGCGATGTGGATGATTTTAGGAATTGAGTTGAATCGTTGAACGGGAGAACGGCAGATCAGTATCCGCAGTCACGTAATTTCTACTGCTCGATATGGAAGCAAAATTTGCAAATCCACTCTACATGCATATCACAGGAGAATTAAGTAGATTTTCTTTCATCATAGTCAAGCATCAATTTAGGGTTTCCTGGTAGCTCCACTTTCAGGGCATCATGGATTAGAGACAACCTAGAAAATACACATGAAGAATGAAAGAAGATCTGAAAATCCCCGACCCCATCAACCGCCACCACCTCTGCTCAAAATCCTGCACTACACTAGGCCACGTCCCTTGGCTATACCGGTCCAAACCTAGTACTCAGTATGGGGAAGCAAAGTAGAGCAGCTAACTGTAACGGTCGGGCAGCTCGGCTTGCATTCAGTCTGGCAAGCAGTATAGCTGATCGAGGTGGGCGTAATCGGGCAATGCTTGTCTCGGCACGGAATAGAAGTGGTCTCTGCCCTCAAGCAGTTCAGGACGTCGCAAGTCTTGGTGTTGAAGTGGGAGCAGCGGATATGCGGCGATGGGAGGGTGATGGTGGCCGTGTAGCACGAATGCGCTGCTGGCATTGCTGTGACCATTGGGTCTCGCTGCTGGACTTCAGCAGAAGCGAACAGGAAGGCGCTTCAGGCTGTCAGATGAGAGAGACTGATAGTAGGCTCTTTGGACCCCACTCACCTTGAGCCGGCGAGGGCCAAGACAACAGTTTTGACGAAGGAAGACATTTTTGGGTGCTGTAAGAGTTGCTTGAGCTGACTTCTTGGATATTCAGAGTGATCACAGTGTGGATTCAGAAGGACCTTGGGCGCGTTAAAAATGAACCGGTCAAGAACAGAGAAAGAAGTCGAGGTATTTGTAGATACGAGATGCAACAGGTGATTCTATCAGAAACACCGGGCAGCAGTCCCGCTTCTGGAAGAATCAAAGTTCAAAATCCCTGAAGAACAGGGCGTCATGCAAGGCCTGTCAAGGACCAGCAGTAGCGAGAAGTGAATCTCGTGGAACTGGAAACTCAAGGAATCTTTCCTGGCGCTCGGCTACAAGTTTCGCGAGGCCTATTATTGGGACGGCAGCAAGGATCGATAACAGAGAAGCCCAGGATTCGAATCCGTTGGAAGAAGCCAACAGGGGCTGCGGAAGATTTCTGTGCCACTATTTCCAGCAGCACTGACGCCGGAACGTGCTCCGCCTGCAGACGGTGCCCGCCCGCATAGAATAGCTTCTAGGGGTTTAAAAGCAGACCGAGAGCCCTTGTAAATCTAGACCGCCACGTCCCGCTTGCGATCTGGACGTGAGGCTGGCGGCGTTCTTTGGCGAGCGAGCATCATTCATCCTTGCTGTTAGTCGTTGGCATTAAGTCGTTCACTCGCTCACAGTTAGTAGGGAGCCGCCCGTCACGTGGTCGTCTCGCTGAAGTGCCCAGCTTGCCTGCCGCTCATTCATTGCATCACCAGAACAACATCATCGCCCTCGCCGTGAAATCCCAGGCCGCAACCATGAGCGCGCAAGCTTATTACGAGCTCTACCGGGGTAGCAGGTACTGCAGCTTGCCCGTGTTCTGAAAAATAGACTGAGTGGCTAACATTTTGACCTTGTTTCTTTCCGTTCTCAACAGCATCGGGCTGTCTCTCACTGACACTCTTGATGACTTGATCAACGAGGGCCGGATTGAGCCCCAGCTTGCTATGAAGATCCTCTCAACTTTCGACCGGGTTATCACTGAGGTACTGGCTGAGAAAGTCAAGGCAAAGCTGTCGTTCAAGGTATGTTCCCATTGACTTTTGCCAGCTGTACCGGGAGCGTGACGTGAGGCACTGATACGAGACCCGCTAATAGGGCCACCTGGATACGTACCGCTTCTGCGATGAAGTCTGGACATTTCTGATCAAGGATGCTACTTTCAAGCTGGATAATCAGACCACAGTCCAAGCAGACAAGATTAAAATCGTAAGCTGCAACAGCAAGCGTCCTGGCGAGGTTTAAGCCGCACGGATCTCTCTTGTTACTCCTCCTGTTTCCTTTCCCTTCCGTGCCAACACCACAGCGGGTCATGACGCAAGGAAATACAGTTGGGCTTCGGTGCTTTTTCCAATTTGGCGGGTCGTTTCTTCATGGGCGTTGTATCTGAGGGCCAACAAGTATCGGGTTTTGGGGAATATCGGCGTTAGGGACTACGCAATAATGACCCATAGATCATTCTCGATGTTACTAGGATGAGTTGACCAGGGTTGAGTGATGAGCTCTCTCCGTTAGACGGCGCGTTTCTCCGTTTTGCTAGTCGCTTGGAGATACATAAAAGCACGAACGTTATGATACATAGCTCACACTCAGAGAGGATAAATACGAAATCAAGTTCAAACAAATCAATCCCTGTAGATACTGAGACACGGCGCTGAATGTTTAGTTCCTGAGATATTAGTGCAGTAGATGTATACAAATACGGAGTGCAGTATTAGTTCATGTTGAGTCCAAGGCCGGTTATTGGTCTTTGATGGTTGTGAGGCTAAATAAGCTTGCGTTGTTGACTGCGAGCAACCAGAAGACATCGAACATGCGTTCCCGTCAGCCTTCGTACAGCCATCTTCGATCCCAGTAGGATGCGCATTTGGACCAGTCTGATCTGCTAAGCGGCCAACAGCTCTTCGACCAGTTTCCAGATTAGGCGTGCCGCTCTCTCCCGCCATCCCGGGGATACCGCTGCCATCCATCGCTGGGCTTGAATATGCCCTCCTCGTGTTCAAAATGCCGCGGACTTTGCCATGGCAGTTGAAAACAGAATCGCGGAAGAGCGCAACGCCGGTTGCACCCTCTTCTCGCTCTCATGCACAGGTGTCTCGCCCAGAGACGGATTCAGAGAGAGGCCATACTCCCGCACGCATTAAACGACCGCGGAGACGATGTGAGTCAGCTGTCACTTCTAGTTGCTATTGAACATCCAGCATTGACATGTTTCACCAGCTCGGACTCCCTCGACGTCGCCAACTCGCGAGCCCCCTCCGGAAGAGTACGTTTCCTCCGTCCACATTACCCCGAGCTGAACCCACCCAACTGACGCGTGGGGCCGTCTAGTCTAATGCGCGAAGGGTTAGAACACGATGAAGCCTATATCATGGTTGAAGATGAGTTTCTAGCTACAGCTCAGTCCTTTACGCGTCATCTCCACTACGCTGAATATCTCCGCCGCAAGAAAGAAGCCAAGCTTGCCAACGCGTCAGACCTAGTTCGGCCAACGGACGGGAGAACCAATCTGAGCAACGAAACGAGGAAGAAACTAGAAGCTGAGCATGCTGCGGCAAGGCATCAAGCGGCCTTGGATGATTTGAAGAATGCTGCTGGTCGGCCACCGGTCGATTCAGAGGTGGAGGACATTGACGAGAGTGAGGAGGACAAGGACGATGACCCTTGGGTTGGAACCCAGCTACAGCCACTGATGGCTGCTCCGAGGCAGCCGAGATCGTTGGTCGGATTACATGGTATCAAGTCGTCGACGAAAGCTGCGCTGGGCTATTGCGCTGCCCCGGGGAAGAGACGGGAGATTTGTAATCCCCGGACGAACCTGAGCGAAAGCGCACCGGCCAGAGGCGCTCGAGAAAGGAGCAATTCAGACGGTGATGACTCTCTCGACGCAAGCACTAGGCCAAGGCGTCCGTCTGTAACCAATCATAGACTGCCATCCGCTATTTCGAAGCTGCCTGAAAGGCACGTATCTCGCCTACCTGCTGTGCCATCAACTCGCAACACGGAGGCAGTTCGAGTAATCAAGCCCCCAAGAGAGCCCAGGCCAAGATATAGAGCGGAATCGAGCGCTCTATCCGCTCCTCCTAGCCCACCAAAGCCTCGTTCTCCTCTACCTCGCAACAATGGAACTTTAACACATAAATCTAGGATAAGCAAGTTCTTCGACGAACTCGATGATGAACCTATAACTCCTATCATATCAGAGGATGAAAACGATGAGCCTACTTTCAAAGCAAAACCCGCAAGGGAATACAGGCTTGACAAGCGCCGCGAGCGCGATGAGAAGCTCAGAAAGCAACGTCTCAGCGAGGTGCCAACATTTTTCTAGCAAGACAGGAGCTTGCACGCTTACTATTGGATGACATAGTAGCAAGACGCTTTGCGTCGACGACGATGTCTACAATCTAGCTTCTTCTCTAAGCCACGCCGCTAGACGCAATACCACTTGGATAGTTAGATAATTGGGCGGCGAACTCCGTTCCTCATTGAAAACGGGATGGGCTTCTATTCCATTCGCTACATGGGGGTAGCATAGACCAACTTCTCTAACAAAAGGCCCCAGACTGAAAAACGACAACCTCAATTTGGATAGTCCTTCAAGTGGAAGCTCTTCAGCTTGACAAACTGGTCAAAGCCGAATTTACTGAGTGTCACACCTCTGCCAGAATTCTTCCAGCCAGTCCACGCAAGGTCCTAGAAGGAACAGTCAGTACTTCGACCAACAATTAACCGGAGAAGGGGATACATCGGACGCACCGGACTTGGATAATCAGCACGATTAACGAACACCGTCCCAGCTTCAATTCGCTCAATCAGCTTCTCCGCAGTGCTTACATCCTTGGTCCAGACACTGGCAGTTAATCCGAGGTCACTGTCATTCATTAGGCGAATGGCTTCTTCGTCATCTTTCACCTTCATAACTGGAATAACGGGACCGAAGGTCTCGTCCTTCATCACAGCCATGTTGTGATTCACCCCTGTTAGAAGCGTGGGCCTCACAAAGTTCCCTTCGGAGGGCATATTCTCAAACGTCGAATTGGCGGGCGTCTCATCCTTGGCTCCCTTCGACACAGCATCGCTGATGTGCGCAAGGACATTCTCCTTCGCTCTCTTGGAAATAACCGGACCAATCTGAGTCGTTCCATCGAATGGGTCGCCCACCCGGTATTTCGATAACACCTTCTTAACCTCTTCCACAAATGCATCGTGGACATTTTCATGAACATAAACCCGCTCTATGGAGCAGCAGCTTTGTCCGCTGTTGAAAATGGCACCATCGACGATTTCTTCGGCTGCCCACGCCACGTCGACATCGTCACGAACATACGCAGGGTCATTGCCACCTAGCTCAAGCCCAACACTGACGATCCTGTCCGCCGCAGCTTTTTGCACCGCCAATCCTCCCGCAACGGATCCAGTGAAGCAAATATGGTTAACTAGTGGTGATCGAATGAGAGATTCGATATATGTGGGGGATCCTGCATGGAAATATTGAATTACATTCTGTGGAAGGCCGGCTTCGGCGAAGACAGCAGACATTTGCTCCACAACGGTTGGCGTCTGAGGCGATGGTTTGAGAATTACTGCGTTTCCAGCCAGAAGAGCTGGGATCAAGCTATTGACCAGGATTAAGTAGGGATACTATGCAATCGTAGCTCCAACGTCAGCAGCCACATCATTCCTACTTGGACAAACACTAAGAATTAATAAAATTGAACTCACATTCCAGGCAAAGATAACCAGGACCACTCCCAGAGGCTCCCTCTTTAGATATCTTCCAAACCCACTCTCAGCATCCGCTTCAATCTTATCTCCCAACACCTCTCCCGCCACGCGATTCAGGTATTCTCCTCTCTTAACCGCCGTCGCGATCTCCGCGCCGGTATACGCAATGGGCCGACCCATCTGCTCCGTCAGTTCGCGCGCAAGAGCATCCTTCTTCTTTAGGAGCAGCGCCAGGGCCTTGGCGACAATTTCCTGCCGCTGGGCGAGGGTTGTAGAGCGGGAAAAGGAGCGGAAAGCATCTTGGGCGGTCTGAGGAAGGGAAAGGAGGTCGGATTCTGAGATGCCGGTGCGGGTGAGGATGGGGGCGTTGGTGGTGGGGGAGATGGTGGTTAGTGTTTCTAGCGACATCTTGGGGAGGCAATTGGTCTAGATATATGTATATCTGCCTATTCAAGGATACTAAGTGCAAGAAAGAAGAAGAGCGATGTGCGAGAGAAATCAGTATAGTATTTATTCAGCTTTCTACCTGGGTCGTTATCCTGCCGAAGCACACATGATAAGCTCCACTGATAAACGCGTCTAAGCCTTGCAAATAGCCGCCACCCGCACTTTGATGACATAATCGTTAATCGGCACCCCGCCATTATCAATCTCGGCCGGAAATTCTGCTCAGTTTTAAGGGCGAGAAAGTGGCCTTTGGCATCCTTGAGTTCGAGGGGAGTTATGCTCAGACAACTGCTCTTAATAGCTCTTATTTATAAGGGCATATAAGGGTATTCGCTAAGCTTGTCAAATATCCTTGCGGCTGCTTCGAAAATAGCCGCTTCTGCGTCCTTCCCTAGGCTCTGAGATTCCAGCAAAACACAAGGACAGGTACTGGCGGAGTTGTTGGTTTTCCGCCCAGTATTGTTGCGGCTGTCTTGGGCCAGCTAATCCAATGCGGCTCGAAAGACACCCGCCACCAGGGAATCACTGATCCCTCCCGATATCCTTGGATTGAATTTTTTATTCTTGATCGGAGGGATCAGTTTCCTCTTCATTTATCTTCTCCCCTGTTTCCCAGTTGATCGCCTTGTTATTCTTTATCATAGCGATATACGTTCTTTTGTTAGCGAACCGCCAGTACCCAGCAGCGCGTTTGAGCGTTTCCCTGGCTTCATTGGCGAGGAATTCGAGATCGAGGATAATCGAATCGATAAGTCTGAATAGCAGCGCTTTGCGCTGTTTAGACTCCTTTGCAGCTGTTGGTTGAACACCGAGCTTATGCAAGATTTCTTTAATAAATGGGATTTTCAACCTTGCTGCGAGCATGGCTTCGTGCCTGTTTTCAGACTTTGGTTCATCGCCGGGCTTGGTTTGTGCGAGTTGCTTCTGGAGCCCCTGATATAGTATGATGTTTTCAACGTAGACGTCTGAGATTTCCTCGGGTGTCATTGACGAGAGCGCCTTGCCCGGTCCATGGATTGCTTGGTTGACCTTTTCCATTGTTTCGGTTGTTACAACTGCAGAAGAACAGCTGATGCTCTGCCGTCTCAGCGCTTTGCTAGTCGATCTGATGTATTTCAGCGCATTTTTCTCCTCGCGCCGAACCCCCGCTGGCGTCCTCGACGTTGGGGTATTGTGAATAATGGCGCTTCCAGATTCATATATAGCTGCCGCTTTTCTGACAGCCCTGATATTCTTAACATGGTTCGGAGTTGCAAAGCTGGGCCTCCGGGTATTGCGTCCAGATTTGGACGGCAGCTCGCCATCCTCCTCGGCCTCCTGTATCTTCGTAACCGGAGTTCCCTTCCACGGGCTAGATATCCTTTTGGCCTCTATAATCTTGCTTCGGAGTGCCTCTATGTCAGTTATCTTGGGGCGGTGAACAGACGACAACCGTCTGTGGATGTTACCCTTTTTCGGAGTATAGAGGCCTTGTTGATCTTTCTCTGAAATCTGCAAGTCTGAAAAATTCAGTCCCTCAGGATTTTCGTCTAATTCTTGAAGCTCCTGCATGACCTTGGCAATCTCTCTATGCCTTTTATCATGAAGTTCATTAGATCTCCTGCATCTGTAGTAGCTTCTAGTTAGCTGATCAAGGAGTCAAATATATTGTGTAGCAGGTGAAGCTTACGATTCACACTTATGGCTATCGCCTGATTTGAATCTCAGTTAGCTCTCAGTATTCCCTAACCAGAGATTTGATGTTGAAACCATGCGATGAGAAAAAGTGATCTGACGAAAATGAAAGCGATGTGACGAAAGAGCATGCAACAAGAAGTATGCGACGAAAAGGAATACTAACCCTTGTGAAACATGGTTTGATGATACCTCATGCATGGCTCACTATGGGTGCCATAGCAGGTTCTCTTGGCCCTGGGGTTGTTCAAAGATGTGCCACAGACAGCACAGCCATGATCTTCAAAGCCAGGGAGAAGGCAGCTATATTAGCATTGCTTCAGCCTTATAGGGTATGAGAAATGGAGAAGGGAAAAAGACGGTGGATGATGGCCTGGGGAAAAAAAGAAAGAGGAAGAGTTACAGAGACCTGGGGAGTCCTCCCATTTAAGTACTCCAAGATTGATAGGTGAGATGCTCTCCATCACTGAAAGGTGCAAGTGAATAGTGAACCGAGCTGTGAAAATATGCGACGAAATGAAGCAGCAAGTGAATCTTGCGACGAAACGACACAGTAACAGAGGGCTGACAAGTGAAAAGACAATGAAGAAACAATTTGCAAAGCAGTTTCAGTGAATTTAGCAAGCACTCCTGTAGTAAATGCTGGATTTGATGCTTAAACTGCGGTATCAAAACCTGGTGAAATAACTGTTGATGATCGAGGGGCCGGAGGCGCTTGATATAGCCCCGTAAGACAGTGAATTTCAAGGATGAGGTATCAACCTGAATGAGCCTGGCTATGAAGGCAGCTGGACTCCCCGTCAACATCGTAGCAAGACCTCATTGTCTCAGGGAATCATATGGAGATCTTCCTGAACTTCATTAGCGGAGCAATCAAAGCCAGCTTTCCTCTTTAATCATCCTCAGGGTAATTCCTTATACGTTCCCTTGGAAGCTCTCACTGGGTGTGCTGAGCAAATGCAGAACATACCCCGAGCACGGCAGTTAGTTCTCGCTCACGAAGCCGCAATTCGGACTAGGTCGGATCTGAATAGAGGCTTGAGGTTCCTTGGATTACTTGCTAGTTCGGAGAAGCCACGCGACAGAAAGAAAAAAGAAAGCTAAGAAGAAAAAGGGCTGGTCAATGTCTTTGTTATTAGCATTGGAAATGTTGCTAAAGACATGAATGGGCCCTTTTTTTATCTTCGACTGTCAGACTGCCGTCTTGTCTTGCTCTTTATGCTTAGCTGCCCTCAATGAGATCCGTCTCCTGTGGAGCTTCTTCGCAGCTAGGACAGTCTCGCGAAGAAACAGCACAATTAACGAGACCGCAGGGACAAGTGCTAGTATAGCAGAGCAAATCATAGTAAATATCGAGAATCCTCGTGAGACCCGGGCAAACGTCGTTCACGAATATCCTGATACCACGATTGTGTTCACAGCGAGTGCCACCTGCATGGCACTAAGCAGCACGCTGAAAATCCCAAAGACAAAGAGTATAGGTCCGTAGAAACGCGCGAGATATGCACCGTATTGGCCGTGAACTCTATGGTACGTAAATCGACGAAGGAAAATCTTAGAGCAGCAGTTGAGTCGCGTTAGCCGTAGCTCTCCAAACGCGTGGCGGGGAGAAACGAGGTCATCGCCGATTCTGTTCCGTCAAACGCCTTGATGAAGTTAATAAACTCTGAAAAAGAGATGCCTTTTGGTATCAAGCGATGATCATTGTTAGTTGCAATGGCGAAATCGGACCTGTGCCGGATTAGATAGAAGTAGGATCTCAGGAAGCCCAGGGCTGCCTTGACGATTTTCTCGCTCGACAGCGGTTGGATCGGGGAGTTGGCGCTGTCGGTGAGATAGAATTGCCAGAACACGTGGGACAAGAGATGCTTGGGTATTGGCTTGACATAGACGCGATCGTAAATCCAGACCAGATGCAGTCCTGGCTCCTCTGTGACGGTGATACGGCGGCCTCGCACGATCTGGGATGTGAGCGACGAGATGCGAGAGCCGTCCTGTGTTGTCACGAGTCGGAGACAGGGAGCAAGCTCGTCGAGATCCTTTGTTACCAGCTCTGACTCGAGATACGATCCGAGCCTGTCGTCCCGCAACCCAATCCGTGGTTGACCGGGAAGCCACTCCTTGATCGTTTCGATTCTTGCTGCTTTGGAGCGTTTGGATGTGCGTTGCCGGCGGATGGAGGGCGGACTCCCGCTCACATAAAGCTTCTGGCACAGCTCATCTTCTTTAGAGAATGACGGCTGGTCCATCACAATATTGCTGGCAACCTGACAACTCTTCAATGCAGCCTCAAATCATCGCTTGGGACAGACTGTCATGTTGAGCTGACTGCTCAAGTCAAGCGATCATGGGGTTAACTATGCAAACCCTTCCCTCTAGGCAGAGTCTGCACCACAGAGAAAAATGAGAAATGCATCGAGTCGAGTGTTTTTAGCCTGCACTGTGGACTTGCGTTTTCTATAATCGAAAAATATTACTGTATCCTAGTCTCGATACTGGCCATATGCTCACCTCCGACCTCCATACACTTTATCTTTTTCTGTCCTCGCCATTGCCATACAGTGATTCAAGTAAAAAACATTGAATTTCCAATATAGAAAACAAACGGGATATCACAATGTGTAGACATTATATTAGCCAAAACACTCGCTTCTGTATAGCCGATTCCTGCGCGTATTACCGTTGCGTTCCCCAAGCATATTCGCATCCATCCATACTCTTTGGGATCGTAAACATCCATTCTAAAAAGCACCAAGGAAGAACCCAAGGCCCGAGAGAACCAGTTGCATCAACGCAGGCAGCGGTGCACGAGCATTCGCCGCGTTAGGCGAGAGGTCCTGACCGCCAACAGTCGGCGGTTTAGTCGGTGTGCCCAGGTCCGGTGGCGTAGGGAACGCGCCGCCGCTCCCACCCGTTTCCTCAGGTGTAGACGGCTCGGTAGGCCGGGGAATCGATAACGATCTGGGCGACGAACTCTCGCTGTCTTCACCTCCAAATGTCGGAATCGGCTTAAAAGTCGGGATATCTGGCGTGGGAATGTCCGGCGTGGGAATGCTGGGCTTGGGAATGCTGAAGGAAGGGACGCTAAAGGTGAAAGCCGGACCGGTCTTGACGCAGCCCGTGCTGGGAGCGTAGCAGCTATATCCGTAGGGACAGCAGCCGCCAAAGGCACATCTTGTGCCGACGCAGGCTATGTTGCAGACGGGAAGGCCTCGGGAGGTCGTGCATGCGACTCCGGAGGGACAGCACCCGGTTCCATCGTCGCAGGGGGTTTGGGTGGCTTCGGGGCAGGAACCCAGTTGTCGAGCAAAGAGGTTGTCTGGAGCGCGAGCGATGATCGATGTTACGTGGACAGCGGCTATACGAAGATTATAGCCGTCGCCTTCTTCTGCGGCCGCCGCGACGGACAATAGCGTCGCGATTGCGGCAGAGATGGTTGTCAGGGACCGCATCTTGGGCTGACTCGAGTAGGGGAGGGCGAGGAGCAACGAGGCTATTTCGCAACTAAACAGAGGAGGAGTATTGAATAATTTAGTAAACGAAATGTATCGCAGAGAAGTCTTCCCTTGCGGAAATATTGTCCAAATCGCTCAGAAAAACCCAGGCGAACGGTGGCCCAGGGAGCGAGAACAGCGCATTTTAAGTCCATCGCCAACTCCCAAAGCTTTGAGCCGCCTGGTCGAATCGCCAATGCCATTTCTCGTGTGGCAGAGCCTGATTCCGCCCACCAAGAGGCCCGATTAGCCTGGTGTCAGCCACGAAAGGGCCGTTTGCACAAATCAGACGTGGACTGCGAAGCTTGTGAGAAGCGAGCACACAAAAGTCCGACGCTAAAACGAGAGATGGCTCGTATTGAACAAACAAGGGTGTTTTAGCGTCGAGCAGAACGGGTGTCAAAGCTCAATTTCCACTCTCGGATCTCTTCCTCTGCCCGAGTAAGCAGGCTTGTTCTCGATCGAGTCTGTGAACTCTCAGTTCCAGCTTATCAATATGACCCTCTAGAGATTGAGTGGATGTTCCACTAATCGATATTCTCCGGGCTAGTTTGCGGGTAAGATCAAACACATAGTCACCCGCCTTCTGTGATCAGCGTTCTCAGACTCACCTCTGATATTGTGGTGTATTTTAGAGCTACATATTGAGAGAGTATTAAGTTCTCGAGTTTGGAGAACAAAAATTGGTGTGCGAAGCAATAACTAAACGTTAGCGTGCAGGAGGGCGATGTCCCCGGTCGTAGGCATTAGACAGATGAAAATACTCCGTATCCCGCCAGCTGTTTATAGATTTTGGTGGCAAACCAGCTCGTAAGCATCGGTTCAAAGGGGCGGCTCAGTTGGGATTGAAGAGCCGCAGGACGACAATCCCGCCTCCGGAGTACTGATTACTGAATTACTCTATTTTAGTACTCCGTAAACAGCAGATAGACGCAGGAGGGAAACATAGAATTTACAAGCTTGATCATCTTTGTTCTCTTCTTGGGATTTGGAGCTGCCCATCTTCGCCTCCGCCGCATCAACCCCGCTCGCTGGTCTCATCTAACAGTCCGATCTCTCCCCGTCCTCGTCCTTCATCACCACCTCTATCTCGCAAGCCATGTCACGCTCTTTCAACCCACTGCCTACATTCCCCATTCCCATCCAGTGGGATGTGCCCGGCCGTATTGCAGAGTTGCAGGCCATGATCGATAACCCTACCACTGATGAACCACAGAAGTTAAACCTTCAGACCGCTATCAACTTGTACCATACAAAAGAGCTCCCAGGACGATTTAAATGGATTCAGGATGGCAAAGTCGTCCGCCACAAGGATATCGATTTCCGACGGCCGTACTGGGTTGAGGTATCTCCCTTCAAAACCCGGGATGTTGACCCACTGTGCTTACCCTCATTTCAACCTAGGGCTATGGTCAGCAACTATCCTCCCAGGTTATGGTTCCAACTACCATGCCAGAGCCATCTTTTGCGCCTTCTCAGTCCATTCCCAAGAGTGTACGTATTTTTAATTTGTCTTGCACATACCTTGTTGCAAGGGTTGACTGGTGGGCTTACATCTACGCCCCCTTCAGATGTCGAACTAGCAACTGGCACATTGCACAATGTACACTCACTACCCAACAGGTCAAGGCCTTGGACATGAGGTTAGTATTTCAAATCTCTAGGAAATTTGCTCTCTAAAATCCCCCCAGGGAGCATCCCTACTTCATTCAATGGCACACTGTTTAGATATACATCGCAGAAAGAGTCGGAGCAGATGCAATGGCTGATGGAATGAAGGCTTCCTAATGAGCATGTGATCTGAGCCAAATCTGACAATAGTGCAGGCAGAGAGGAACTGCCTATCTGATAGTTTAAATACAGATGTAAAGGTATAGAGTGCAACATTGCCGCATTGGCAGAGCCCTGTGTCTCCAATACTTAGAATTTTTGCCTCACAGAAAAACCCATGTCCCAGGTCCCTAACCCTGTGGTGTTGCAGCTCCCCAAAGTAACCACTCCTACAAGTCCATAGTGTCTGCTGGTGTGTAGGCAAAAGCCTCAAAGCCCCTAAGTATTGGTAGTTTGTAGAATAGAGCTGTCTGCGAAGATGCCCCGAAACAGAGGAAAGTCTGCCCCAGGTATGTAGCCCCTTCTGTTCTTATCATATTGATGTCATAGTTAGGTTGTTTGCGAGGCCAGTCCTCCTGGGTGCTTGGTGATATCCAGTGCTGTTCGCATAAGCCAGGGACACAGTGCTACTGAAATAAATGGAGATTTTGTTCAGCAACCTCTTCGGCGCTTGTTCCATGAACCCTCTGCCGGGCCTGTTGTAGATGCTTTAAGGATCCTAGACCTGCAGTTTCAGCGTACCGATCACTCCCCGGTAGTATGAGAAGTCAAACAAATGATTTATAGTACTTGACATACAGAATACACATCACAACATAAGAATCAAAAAAGATAATGAATGAAAAACAGCATTTCAAACATGATATGAACTATACAAGTATTCATCACATGTGAAGAGCCAGGCTGAGATTTGCTGCTTGTTTCGTATAACAGTTCAGATTGCTATTAATAGCCAGTGTCATAGCTACACGAGACACGCCCATGCAAACGCAGGTGGTCAGACCGTATTAGTCGGGCGTGTTTTGAACAGGCGGTTATTATGATTGCCCAAGCATCAACGAAACCCAAACAAAAGTATTAAACATCATCTTCCTCTTTGAAAAGAGGAGTATTACTCAAAAGAAACAGAGCCCAGAAAACTTTCACAACTTAGAAGCACTCCAATACTTCCGTATTTCCATCTAGTGGTAGCAGTTTACAAGTCGCGTACGAGGCGCGCACCCGTCCAGGCGAAGGGATAATTTCGCTGATACCAATTGACGCTATGCAAATCAACGAGTCAGCAAGCTGAGTCAGCCCAGGGTACGGCTAATGATAAAAAGTTCCAAAGGAAACGGGGACAAATCGGTGAAAATGCTACATACAACGTTGTGCGTCCGGCGATACGGGGATGGGTCGCCCACGACCCTCCAAGCACAATGTTATGCTTCCCATCGAAGAAATCAGCTACAACATGAATGTAGCCCGTTAGTCAGCCATTCTGACAGTGGTCAGCCGGAGGTTTCATACCTGTGTAGCCCGGATACAGATCCATGGCTTTGAAGCCCTCATGAGCCTCCAAGGTTGAACTCGTCCACTCCCAAACGCCACCCATGCCGCCCTGACCAGAAAGCTTGTTTCCGTTCTGAGTGACAGGGGTGGGATGCCAGTGCTTGAACCCGACGTTATATCCGTCGAGATCAATATACACTGGCACCTGGGTTGTAGGAGACTGTGAAACCGGCTGGTGATCTGGCGTTCTAGGCTTGCCGTTTCGATGTTTCACAAACCCGTTAGTGTCTCCCGATGGCTTTTCCAGGCCGGTGCTGCGCAGTGTCAGTATAGGGTACCATTCCCGCACGCTACATCTCCGTTTCGTACCTGCATCCGTTTGTGGGAGAAGATTCTTCCCCTAATTCCTGATTCTTCAGGAATTCCGAGTATTGATAAATACTCCGGACCTCCTCGAAAGTAGGTATTCTGCAGTCCACCCACTTGGCATAGTCTTCGAGTTCATTGTACGATGCAGTCACCGGCCAATCAAGGGCAAACCGGAGTGGAACGAGTCCGAATACTGTGCGGACACAATACCTGTTAAGAAAATGAGAAGAAGCAGTGGCTCGGTCAGCTTTGTAGCCATTGGATCCATTCGAGCCATTGGTATGACCATTGGATTTCTGTCCGCTGGGCGATTTCGCCCAGGATGCAGGAATTGAGCTCAAGTCATTCGCCTCCAGGTATTTGGAATATTCACCATTGGTGATTGGTCTACCCTTGGTTGCAAATGAAGCTACCTTGGCGATGCGACGAGGCTTCTCGTTATCCCAAGAAAATGAATGTGTTGGAACCCGAGTAAAATCCGAATCATCCAACCCGATCGACACTGTTTGTTCAGGGATAGTAAACCACTCGTTTGGAACAGATTCCTCGGCCGATCGCTTTGCCAGATATTCAAAATTCGGGGCCGAGATACCTGGAGGCGGATGGACTTTATCGCTTTGGAGCAACATATAAAGGAAGGTTTCTACATGCATTGCTTCGTGCTCGAATCCAATCCATAGAGCTTCATGGACTCGTCGATCGGTTATGTCTTGAGGTTTTCGCAACAGTGAACGGGCCCTATTTCTGACGGCCTCCTGGAAACGGAGAATCTCTTCGACTGGCGGCCATTCGCTAGGGATTTCGCTGTGGGCATGGCACTTGTTTGGGTCATCCACGTCTGGATCAATTCCGCGCTCGAAGATGGAAGGGTACGATTTTGGTTCTGTCGGCTGGCCACCCGTTGCTCTGGTAAGGTGGATATCTAAAATATTTTAGCATATGAAAACTGTTAGCGTCCAATACAACACACCTAAAAAGGTCGGAATATGCCCCAGGTAGAATACTAAAGCATTCCGCAGGTTTATCGGCTTGGATAGCAGCTCCTTTCGAGGAAGCATGCCAGTGGTCAGTGTGTCCCACAGTTTCCATAGAGCTTCAAAATCTTGAAGGGATGGAGTCACAGTCGCTGCATACTCGGTCGGCTGGGTGGGAAGAATGTACGGCGACGACGAAAGTAAATGGATGTCTTGTTGAAACAAAAATATTAAATCAGAAATTGGTTTATTCAAATCTGAGAGTCACAAATGCGATCATTGCAACTTACTATGCTCGCCCGTGCTATTACCGAATCGGGCTGTCGATGTAAGGCCGGATTGTTGCCATAGAGCCTCATATTCCGCCTTGGAATATTTGAAGGCTTGTTCAAAGAATATTCTTTCACCTTTCTTGAACGATAGGCCCCCAAATGTGACATCAACCGTGGGAGTGAAGTAAGCTTTGTGGCATCCATCCGCCTCGTCGTACACTCCGATAACATCCCATTCATTCTTGTTAAACGCCTCAAATCCGAGAATCGAATTTGCGTTTGCAAGTCCGTTTAGATAGAACGACCGTGTCACATTCTTGCTGTCGTTGTAAGCGCGGAAGACCTTCTGGGGGTCCTTACAGGAATCAAGCCCAATAAGAAAGTAATCATCGGGCCTCAATGTGCTCGCGAAGCCACCCAGAAACTGAGCCGCTTCGGACCGGGTAAAATTGCCAATGGAAGAGCCCATTGACATTACCCATGTCGGCTTGCGTCTGTTTTCTGAGCGCTTGAGCCACGCCAGGGCATCGTCATACGTGCCTAGCAACCCACCACATTTGACATATTTGTAACTCTTTGACGGGATTTCTGCGAATGTGCGATGTAATTCTTCCAAGGAAACATCCAAGGCCAAGTATTCCACTGGCTTCTTTGTTCGCTCAAACTCCTTCAACAGTATCTCGACCTTTCGAAGATTCCTATAGTCCGGTTAAAAAGACGATCCCGGTTACAAGGGCAGGACACCAAATATTATTTCGCGATGCTCTGGCGTTGGGTGAGAGAAGACAAACCCGCTGCCTAGCTCCACCAATTGTGCATCTTCGGGAACCCGCTCAACAATGCTAGCCGCATGAGTAGTCAGGACTTCGATCTCCGCGTTTGTTAGGTAATATTCGTCCAGGTAAGTTATTTCCTCGAAAAGGCGTAGTCCCTCGGTGTCGTACAAAAGTAAAGTTGGCAAGGACCTCTGCGCGCCCTTCTGAGGTTCGAGTCCGCGCAAAATTTCTTTTGCCAAAGAGTTATTGAAGTTATTGCGACGGATATCAATGATATCCACTCCTGCCATTGCGAGAACCATTGTGAAAGAAATAAAATAGTTTTCAACTTCTTGTGTTAGCTGAAAAAAATCAAGATGCGAATTGAGGAGTAACTGCCAAAACAATAAGACTTGATATCTCAAGGCGTCCAATTGCTAGAGGAAAAGGAGGCTTTCGACCTCTTTCGGCGGGGTCCCGGCTCCCAATATATGTCCGCATCAGAATGAAAGAGAATGCGGAGTTTAACCTTTAGAAGTCCGGGAAGCAGGGTAAACAAGATTTAAAATCAGGACATTCTAGCCGGTATCTGACTCCTAGTTTTGTCCCTGACAACCCTGGAGTGGGGAGGTTTGCATTGGACGTTTGAAGTACTTCGGTGTATACATGCACCGCCCAGTTGGGAACGAGACTCTATCCACGTCTCTGTATGGATGCGTCGCGGTACCTCAGACCAACCGACACCACCCGCAATCGAGGATGGGGAGAAATATTTGACGTCAGGGGTATCAGCAGTTAAGGTTGCGTTGAGTGTTTATCCAGCCAGCCAGCCAGTTAACTTCAGAAGTTTCTCCACCAACCGGGAAGAAATGGTCCTGTACTTGAGAGCATGACCTGTGCTGAAGGGTCAATATATGCTTGAGAATGAGACGGATGCTGCTTTTCAGTTTCTTGGGGGGGTGCTCGAGCTCTCCACTGGTCGCCAGCACCGGAGTTTGATCCTGGCTAGCGACAAAGGTACGATAAACAGGGTGTCACAGCGCCCCACAGCCATGACGTACATACCCCAGGCAACATGGATCTCAGATGCTTCTGGATGTCCGTTCTGGCGCTGAAGAAGAGGGATTTTGATGCATTCCGATGTCAGTGGTCGAAGGGCGTCGTCAGAATCTCTTCGCCCACCCATTGGCTCTGTGGGGAGGTTGTTTGTTTGCCGAAGTATTTGCTTCATTTGTCTGGTTTGCACCACTCCGCCTGTCCAATGCCTGCCAACGCCAAGCCTCTGCTCCACAGGCAGTGGGGCCGATTTGCGCCGTTTGGAGTGTTTGCACCGACTCCACTCCTGCACATCAAAGACAAACAGAGCAAACAGAGCAAACAGGCTCCCGTGTTGCGCGGTCACTGACCGAGCATCTCGCAGGCATTCTCTGCGGTTTGACTAGTCCGGCTTGCGTCGCAACCGGGATGTTTTTCTTTGAGCGCTCATCACTGGGGGCCGAAGCTATCATTTACAATTCTCGACTGCATCGTTCTTTATGTGCAAGTCAAAATCAAAATACAAGATTGGCCTGAGGCAAAAATCAACTTCGGGTGCTTGAGTCCATGGCCATGTTCAAGTCTGCGAGCCCTGCAAAGCCCTCGATCTGCATGTTGAGCCCTGCCTATGAGGGTTTGCGCTGAAGCTATGAAGCAGGACCCCTGGGAAAATAACAGTTCTTGTATTATATAGTACCTCTCCGTGTTCGATAAGCCCGCCTCGGGAACGATATCTCAGATTCCGGAGCATCACGGACTTCCGTGATCGAACTCCAAGCACTTTACGGCTGATATTTGCGTACTATCTTTATCAGAGCTGCTCTCCTTAATTTCTATCAGAGTGGGATTTATTTACTTCGTATTAGAATGGCATTGCACATTCTGGGGCCACATAGCCCCAGTCAACCTCCTGTCCATTCCATGAGATGGTGGCTCCCTTGGCCGCTTTCGGTTCCTTCATTGTTTGTAAATTGACCTTAACATAAGGGGCCGATATTGTCTCTTTACAAGTTGTGCCCTGTTGTTCTTTGGGGGTTCAATGACATTGACTTGCATCAAGAGACAAGACCTTTAATAAAATAAAGAGAAACTAAAGAAACCTCTAAGAGGATACTAAAACAAAGTACTCAAGGAGCCTCAAAGCACATTGCACATTTATTATTGCAATGTCCACTCGAGCAAGACTCTGATCGAGTCTTTGCGTTGCCAACTCTGCGACTTCTCGGGAGGGACATCTGATATACGGATCAGGTGACCCTGATAGGAGCTACCCAAAATGGAAATGGCCTGGCAACCTCACCTCGACACTCCAACTCTCCTCTCGTCCAGCCTATTCCAGGGCAAGGAGCGCATTAATATGGAGCCAGACTGGTTTCCCTCGTTCAAGGATGATAATGAATCCGAGACTCGTTCAAACTACGCCAGTAGTAGCATAATGGGCACTACTACTTCGTCACTTGATGGGGACACAGGATTTATGGGAAATATCAGCCATGGCAGTGACAGCGATGTGGACTCTGAGCCACATAGGCTCAAGGGATCACGGGTAAGAAATGGCCTAGACAACAAAAGACGCTTTCATGGATGGCAATACTCAGAAGACTGACAATAACCGGAACTGCAGCTCCCTTCGCTTTCTGGCAGCCCGCGCCCTGGTTTAACCCTGCCAGAAGAACGTATTCTTAGACTCAGTGCCCGCTTCAGACAAAACCTTTCGACCATCCGTGAGGAAAGAGACGAAGCGCTTCAACGCTGGGATCGGGCGAGGGAGACAAATGCCCGCCTCGCTGAAGCTCTACGAGTGGAGAAGCAGAAGCGTGCTAGGCTGGAAGAATTCTTCAAGCGATACAAATCGACGGAAATTGTCCACATCCCCGTGTGGCCTCCGCCAAGCATGCTCACCCCTCCGCCCTCAGCGACAAAGACCAGCGCCGACAGCAAAGAGTTCGTCAGACCTGACGGACCGTTTGACTTTCTCTATGACAACCCACTTTATCAAGGCTATGAGCTCAATGTCAACCTTATCATTTTGCGAGTAGGAGCCCTGATTGAAAACAAATGCCCCGGTAAAGCCGCTGCCCTTATCGAGGAGGCGCTGGAGAAAGCCCAGAAGCTCAAGTATGTTCCTATCTATGCCAAGTGCTTGTACTGGAAAGGTAGAATTCTGCATCTAGAAGGACGTCGAGAGGAAGCTGCCAAAGCGTTTCTAGATGCGATGCCTTGTATTGGGAGGTATAGAGAAGGCGAAGACCTCAAACGATGGCTGATGATATATGATGAGTATTTCGAGGAATTACCTGGCGAGCAGCAACTTGAGGGTCGTGAACGGAACTTTAGAGTGGTTCCTAGACACAGACGCCCGAGAAATATGGTTGTGTCTGCCGCTGAGTTGCCACCAACTCCTTAGGAACTTAGGAAGATGTCCGATATCGAAAGGCTGCACGCGACCTATTCATACCGAGAATGTCCAAAATTTCTAAGTGTACATTAGAATCGATTATTAGGCTATAAAGAAGCTGTCCTAAAGTGATACCTTACATCAAGCGAACATGCTCGAAAGCGGAACATCCCATACATACCCAGCCACAGCAATTGCTCCCATGCTCATAATTGCTGCCATCAGCACATTGATGGCATTATTATCTAGGATATCGTGCCCTGTTACCACCTTCCTACTCTCATGCTCAACGTCGGTCGGATCTATCGCTAGGTCTGATACGTCCATTTCGTGCTTCAATCGTCGTGGTGTAACCGCATTGACGATATCTTCTGTGACTCGTAGTCGACTACCTTCTCGAACAGGCGTGTTCTCGAGTCCGGTGGGTATCACAGCGCCAGGGTGAACAAGAACCTAGGGACGGGACGGGAATCTTTCAGAAAAGACAGCTGTGTCTTGATATGGAATCTGCACTTACCTTGCTTCCCCCATCGCCCTCAACCACCTTACCTGTCCGTTTATCAACGACAGTAGCTTGCAAGAGACCGCCTAGAATGCTGTCTAACACGCTACCTAGCGCTCCCCAAATAGTTACAGCCACCACCCAAGCTATTTTCTCTGTTGCTCCCCAAGCCAGCCCACCATCAAGGCCAGTTTTTGTAAACCCAGGAAGAGATCCCCGGGGGCAGAAAGGAAGTAACACTAAGGAAGTCACAGCGATTGTAAAAGCTCCTAGAACACCAGCTGCGAGGCCGACTAGTGTAATGCCGCCATTTGTTCCCGGGGGCACTTTGCGTAATGTCAGAGAAGTGATAAGTCGAGGTGGGCTCTTGGAGAGAATGCCGAGCTCGCTTGAGTAGGTATCTGCAGCCACGGCGGCGTAATTCCTGGGAGAGTAAGAAAATAAACCATCAGTCAAGAGTGTATTGAGACAAAAGGAAACGCTATGATGGTAACAGAGCTGCCGATGAACGTTTAAAATAGCAACAGGTGCAACTCCCTCGGCTGCAAAGGCGACTCACGCAATTATCCCCACCATCAAGAGATCTCCCCCATAAGCAAAGCACTGAGGCCCATTTGCCTTATTCTGGTAGAGTTGGCGAATATGGAATAATATCAAAATCGAAGCAATCACCGAGTTCGCCAGCACCTGCACATGCGTTCTTGGGCCTTCGCCGCCTGCGGATCCGGAGGCTGACACGGTCAGCTTCGCCTTAACATCGTGTTTTATCTATCGTGTGTTGAGAGCATGCTGTTAGCCGCCATCCTTTTCCAACGTGCACAGTGGATACAAATCGCCGTGCTCTTACCTTTGTAACCCTCGTCCCGCCCAGGAAGAAAACCACCAGGAATGCAAACGGAGCTGAAGAAGGGTGAACCGCGTGGATGATGGCTGTCAGAGCCGCAACGGCGATTCCTGTCGGAGTTAGGGACTTTCTTGACCAAGCACGATAGACGAGTAGTAGCGTCGCCAGAACTGCGACTATAGGCTTCATTTTGAAAGCAGCTCGACACCTTGTCGTGGAGTGCTAGCTAGTTGAATTCATGCGAAGTAACTTCAAGCCACTTTGATGGACGGTTCTATCTGGAACTCCAGAGTCGATGCGAAGTAGCCAGGTGTACCATACTATCGCGCCAGCCTGGAATGGTTTTGTGTACGGAGTATGTTCCTTGTAAGTAGAGGATGAAAGAAGGTCGCACCCAGCTTGAAGGTGTGATGGACCTCAAAAGTCCGATGGTGGTTTAAGTCCGATCTGATGAATGAAGCTGTGAAGGAAAATAGTTGCAAGTCACTTCAATTCCTCGAAGCAGTTTTATAATTGCCCAGTAAAGGCTATGACTTTACGCAAAATGCCTCTCATTCACCTTTGATTTTTTGTCAAAGCTTTGGATCTCTAATAAACATACACTCGGCCATAGGCCCTGTGAAACCGACAAGGCCGTCATAAACTGGAAATAGAATGGATTTCATAGCCACCTACCGAAGATTGTTTCATTCTGCGATGCTGCGAGATCTGAAATCTTACTGACAGTCTCTGGCGGAGTTTCATAAGAAGCCACCTCTGAAATATGCTCCGGTTTCCAAGTCGTCAATATTGCCAAACCACAGCCGAGAAGCTCAACTCACGCTTGACTCTCTCCCAGATCTTGAGCGCTCGGTGATGACACGCCTGCGACCAATGTGAGCTCTTTTCAAGGGCGCTCAAATCCTAATCACCGCCCTGAACCGGTCCGCCCGACCTCGAAGCTCGGGCCTGCCGTCAGACGAGGACGAGTCACATAAGACACCAAGGTTTTGCATTTTGGACATCTGGACCTCCATAATCATAGATGGAATCCACCATGTTCAGCAGGCTCACAAAGCCGCCACAAGCCTGCCGCTCTCGCAGCACTTTGGACAGCTCCGACCTCTTTCATGTCCACATGCCGATTTATATCAGCATACCTGAGTTCTTCCTGTTCGTTGTCCTTGCCTCCAGTACCACGTCGCTTTTTACCAACATGGGCATCCGGGTGATACTGCTCCATAATATGCACATATAAATCCTTTGAAACGTTCTGTGCTAACCAGGACATTATTTCCTTGCCTTCGTCTTCCATTCCAGGCATGACGAGGTGCCTGACCAGCACGCCGCTCTTTGCAACACCATCCGCTGTGAAGCATAGATCACCGACCTGGGCATGCATGGCCTTTATACTTTCCATCGCGGTCTCAGTGTAGTTATCCGCCTTCAGCAGCCTCTTCGAGGAGCTGTTCTTCCAAACTTTGAAGTCCGGCAGGTATATATCAACGAGGCCATCCAGAAGCTCCAGCGATTCAAGCGAATCGAACGCAGACGTGTTGTAGATGATGGGTAATTTCAGACCCAAGTCTCGTGCGTGGAGGATAGACAACACCACCTGAGGAACAACATGCTCCGGCGTTATAAGGTTAATATTATGAACGTTCCCAACGTCCTGCAGCTTCATATACCACTCCGCAAGTTCCTCAGGGGTCAGATCAAAGCCATTCCGCTGATGCGCAATATCCTAAGTACAGTACCATCATTAAGTTAGCCAAACACGCCACCTAAATCCGCATCGAAGACAGAAACCCACATGGTTCTGACAGAATACGCATCGCAAATTACACCCAGAAAAGAATACCGATCCGCTTCCATTCCATCCTTGTACACAGGGTTCTTCACCGAAATGCGGCGCAATCACGTTGACTTTTACCTTCTCCGCGCCAATCAGGCAATGGCCGGTCTTCTCGTACCGATTCACGCCACACAGGCGCGGACACAGGTTGCAGTTTGCTAGGTGGGAATGCGCGAGAGAACGCTTTCTGGATGCATCAGCGGACGAAAGGAGGTGGTAGCGGGGTATGTAGGAGTCCAGTAGAAATGGAGGGGCAAGATGAACACGGCGCTTCTGCGGCACTGCCGCTCGTACGATCGAACTCAGGCCCGCCTTGGGGAGTCTTCGTGAAGAAGACAGAAATGTGGACATGGTGATTGTCTTTGTTGCAGGGCTCGGAATTAACGATGCGACGGCTTTAAACTCCACCTACAGCGCAACGCTAACTAACACCAGCCACACTTGCGCCACATTTCAAATCGGAGACACCAGCGAGAGAATAGACTGCATAGAAGGCATGTTAATATTTCAATCATGATGGATATCTATAGTACATGTAACCAGTCGACAATGTTCAAATATACACATAAAAAAACACGAAACATCCAGCAGTCAAATCCAAAAGACTACAGACGAGTTCTTCCACGTCGCGGGGAAAGAGCATCGACATGCCAACACCGAACACTAGAACGGCAACGATGCAAAGGACAATGCGATGTAACAAACACTCCAAGCATAATGTAAAACAGTATGGAGCAGAGTGATGGTGTGAAAGTATCAGGCCAGGGAACACTTCAGCAACATCGTAATATACAGTCAAACAAGCCGCTGGCCCATGAATTCTTTTGGTCAATATATTCATCCGAGAGATACCCCAAACGCCTGTTGAGTCCAAAATCGTCAAAAGAAGGCTGAAGTCGCAAAGCACTTAATAACCATTCGCCATTTTAAACGCCCGCTGTAATGCATTTGAACAGAACGCGCAAACCTGTGAGATAAAACGTATCGGAAAGGTGAAATATGGAACTTTGACAAGGCCGAGAGAGCTGCGGAAGGCACTTAATCTTTAAGAGAAAAAGTATTGACTATTTTTTAACCGTGTGACGTCAAATTCACCCTAGATACGAGAGTTAGCACATCTACATTATAACAGTGACGAGTCAATCCTACCTTGGCTGGAACAGGCCGAAACGTCACGGGCAACCAGACCCAGACGGTTGACTTTGCTTTCTTCTTCTTGGGCGTGGAGACCTCCGGCTCCAAGGCTTCCGCTGCTGTTTCCGCGGAATCGACTTCCGCCGCAAACAATTCACTTAGTGGATTGGCTTGCTCATCCACCTCCAGGGCGGTATCGACGCTTGCTGCTTCGTCTTCCGGCGAGATATGACCCATAGCGGCTACGCCAAGAGACTGAACGGAGACTAATGACGCATCTGCATCCTTGGAGGCAGCGAAGATGCTCCCTGGGGTAACCATCGCTTCTCCTTCTTTCCTTTCTGCTTCATTGGTGGAACGAAGTAGCTGAAGACGTTTGTGTTCGAGAAGGAGCTCATCAGCCTGATGTTCTTTTCCTTTCCCTCTTCCATTCTCCTTGCGCCATGCATTAATCCTTTTAGCGATTGCAGATCCTGGCTGTAGTTTGGCGAGGTAAACATGCTCCGAATACCGGGCTTTAAACTCGGCAGCCAGTCTTCCAACAATATCCTCGGAATGCATGCGGACGAAGGCATCGCGCAGGACGCGGTTCATAGTATCGATATCACCAGCATGCGTCCAAAACGAGTCATGCACTGCAGAGAAACAGAGACCGAGCTCGTCACATTTATTCGCCGATAACATCATGTGAGTGGCATCCAGGGAATGGATGAAATTGGGAGGAAAAGCCTGAAGTTGCTTCCGTCGACTGACAACGTCCGACGAATGGGGTTCTTTAATGCTCAGAGTCTGAATAGCAGTCGTAACACGACGAGTTTTGGCCTCTCGGTATGGCTGGACCACTGGTAGCTTGAGTGGAGTAGTCCAGATGACCGTTGATCGGAACCTCGTTGATAGCTCATCCCTGGCAGATTTCCTCTTAGCTTTGACAGTGGGGGTGGTGGGAGCCTGTCTAGATGCTTTGATTGCTTCGATTTGTTCAGGACTCAACGATTGGGTTATCCGATTGGCGCAGTCACCCAACCAGAATTGAATATCATGAGCACCGGTAAACATTGAGCTGAGGGCTGCAAAAATCTTTCTGGTAATGTATGAAGCAGTCTTCCCTAAAAGATCCTGCTCGGCAAATTGCGGGTAGAATTCATTAAGTTGTTTCTGGACCTGTCTTATCGCTCCAAGGAAAGTAACGCCGTAGACATTGGTCATCACTGTCTGCTTCACAATCTTCCGATTAATCTTATTCTCAAGCATTTTCGCAAGCTCATTGCCGGTAGCAGCATCTTGAGTGATGGATTGATGAACGTGCTCTGCCACAGCCGAGTAGATATCCGATGGACGATCTGACGGCTCAAGGTTCACCTGTCGGGCACCGATTATGTCTCCACCAAGAGCAGCGTAGTGCTGTAAACCGTTACAAGAACCGTCTTGATGGATAGGTAAATGGGACAAGAATTTCGTAGGATCTGGACATGCGAGTGCATTTTTTAATTCAACGCAGGCCGCCAAGCACTGGAAAGGATCAGCAGCTTCAAGCCACCACCTGCGGCCATGTAAACCTTTCTCCGCAGAATCAATAACATCATCAAGATGGTCCATGGCAAACTGAGCTCGCTCATCGAAGCTCGCTTTATCGAACCCGTAGACATTAGCAAGGTGGATCTTCAACCATCTTAGGCCACGCTCGCCCAACTCCCGGCCTTCACTGAAGAGTAAAAGTCCACGGCACATGTCCGAACCCATCTGGTTGAAGTACGGCGGAAGCGGATAAGCTCTACCACGGAAATCCAAGTTATGGGGCAAGTAAAATGTCTCGCCGATGTAGGCGCGGGCTATCTCTAGCTGGAGGTTCTGGAAACATCTTTGGGAATGCAGACCGGATCGCTTATTGTCGACAAGAGCTTTAGACCGATAGTACGCCTTGAGCTCTCCCTGATCATTGTTTTGAGGTTTCGTGGGTTCAGGAAGATTGGGATCCGCAGGTGGTATATCGGCTAGTTCAGCACCTGAATTCCATGCTTCAAGCATGACGTCGAACACTGGTTTATTGATCTGCCATCCAGTTTTCCCTAAGACATTCAGCCCAGCATATATCTCCTTTAGGTCACCACGCCGCGACGCAGCCTTGACGTATTGCGCTTGCAAAGAGCTACCTGAACGGGCTCGGATAACAAGTGAAGGCTGGTTTAGAAACCCACCCCGGCTATGCGAGGTCCACGGCCGCGGAGGTGACACCATTGGCAGGTGTTTTGCAAGCACATGACTAGCGGGTTCTTTGCGAAACTTCTCCACAATGTTTTCATGCAGGTGTACAAATCCGATACTGTGACCTTTCGCTAATTGGTAGACATGGCGAAAGGCTGGCTGTTTCACAATGGTAGTCTCGCCTGCCTCGGAGGACTTCTGTCTAACCGAAACTTTTGTGGAAGAAAAGAGCATTGAAGCCAACAAAGCTCCAATTTTAGCTTCGATAGCTGCACTCCACTTGATGGGTTCGTGACTTTCGTGATACTTTGCGACTAAATATCTCCAACCTGAGTTCCTGCCCTTCTTCGAGTTGATCAGTTTCTCCACTAATTTTGCACGCCTCGAATTGTCTATCGTCGAAGATTCAAAGGCAGTCTCTCGAATTCGATCCGCTAGATATTCTTCCTGGACAGCCTTCCCCAAAAACATGATGAGCTGAGTAAGTCGGATACCTTTATCCATCCCTGACCTTCCAAGAGCGTTCATTGTTTGGAGGATTGTAATCGCGGCGAGTCTCTCTGACCCAATGGCAGTCATGAACGGAGCATATTCACATCGATCATTGTCCTCTGGAGACTTCTTCTCCTTCTCTTGGGCCTTATGGATTAACTGCATCTCAGCTTGAAGGCTTGTGACAAGGCCCTGGTGCCAGTCCCATAAGACATCTCCTATCTTGCTCTCAGACGTATTGCTGACGCCCTTAGTCGCTCTTGCTTCGCTTTCTTTCCGCCAGCGCTCCATAGCTGCGGCGATTGAATCCTGCTCTAAACGTCGCTGTCTTTCCAGGCTAGAACCAATATTCTGCACTTCAGACTCCGGCGCGGATCTTGATTTATCAAAAAGCGACAATGTTTCTTTGAGGGAGCTAAGTCCAAACCCCTTCTGAGGCATGGCCCTAACGTCAGCTATTGCGGATTGGTCCTCTGGAGAAATCAACTCTGAAGGATTGGGCGGAGTCAATTCCTGTAATTGGCTAATGTCACCAAGAGCCGCTCCTTGCAAATCTGAAGAGCATATTTCTGAGAGGAGACCGAGATCTGCTTCCGACAGGATCGGAAGGCCCAGCACATCCTCTTCCACCTTCGCTTCCTTTGCCATTCCCCAGTATCGGCGGACTGTACGATCGCGCCTCGGGCCAAGCAGCATGCGTAACGACATTCTTAACATGAGAGCATACGTAGTGGCGTCTGGCGTCACGTTGGCCAACTGTAACATTTGAACTTCGAACCATTTCTGCGCCTCCCATACCATACCCGGCCGCCGGTTCACAATCATATGGGATACCATCATCCGGATATACTTGTTGTATAATTCGAGAATTTCGGGCGAGCCAGGAGGATATAGAATAGATAGACGGCGAACAAGCAGCGCGGCCCGGTCGAACATACCAACAGTCAAACTAACATCTAAATTGGCTAGCATTTCATTCGCATCACCACCAATGCTCTTTTCTCTGCGCAGAGGCTTCGGTCGCGTTGCAAGGTAGTCTTTGATAACGATAAGTGAGGAAGCATCTCGCTCGGCTGGGTCTGAAGGATCGAGAAAAGGTAAAGAGGAGGTGAACGGCGTGGAGAGCGAAATTGGTTCTGGGCGAATATTATTGTATGGCTCGGGGCTATGGTACGATTCAAGATCCTCGAATGGTATATAATGGTCTGATGTTGCAGTTGCATAAACACGGAAAGATTGTAAGGTGGTTGATCGAGGTGGCTTAACGGGGGATGCTGTCCAAGGAGACCCGAGCGAACGGGTTCTGGATGATGCAGATTCGCATCTTGCAAGCGCTGGGCATAGCCATGGCAGAGATAGTTGGTTATAGGACCTCTTTAAGTGGTAGAAGGCATGTTTTCTGTGAGCAGCACGAGATAACATCGCTGCAACCAGAGAATGCTTCGAGCAGTGGAAACGAATGGACTTGAGAATGAAATATTAAAAGGAATAGAGAACAAACAAAAACAAAAATATACAGGAATAATGAAGCGGTGAATGCAGAGGAAAGAGATTGGAAAATCGAATTGAGACTGGATCCCTTTCCCCCTTCACTTCAACCCTTTGTGGCGATGGGAATTGGGATGGAAAGCAAAAAAGTTCTCTTGAAGCTTGCAGTCAAAAAAAAGTTCGCGCGCCTGAATGGCTGAGTCAGCAGCAGTTCCCGAGATTGTGCCAAGGCGCTAGACTGTTCGGGGACTAGTTGCAGCCCTTCCGCACTCTTGCTCCACCACAGATTCAATCTAGCCAATCATGCGCAGTTGAGAGGTATCTCGTGCTTTCCACGATGTGCGGAGTAGTACTTCTACGCTGGTATATAGGATGTGATCCGCTTATAATTTGCTGTGAAGACTCGATAAAGCTCTTAGTAACTGACAATTATCCTTCAGCTTGTGGCCATCACTATATCTTCCCCATCAGTCTCCGCTTTCAATGATGTGCGCTGTGCATTGCTCGATGACCTCCGTTTCTTCCGTCTCATCTTCATCGCCCATCCAGTCATATCCGGTCGTGTTGGGTCTACCCTAGGCGCGCTCATGCCATCGATGTAATCGTCTTGCTCAATAGCGGACTCAAGTTGCGGAGGCTCCTCTATTGTGCGATTAAACATGTATTCTTCATATTTATCCCATGATTCCTCATCCTACATCGCTTGTTAGTACTTGCGGCTGTCAAAGAAGCAGCATCAAAGGAAGACGAAAAGAGTAAACTCACATTCTCATCAATCCAGGCATATTTCTCCCATTTTTCCTCTTGCATTCGTTTTAATAGTTCATTATTTCGTTGGCCGCCAGTCTGCTCTGCCTCTGCAGATTTGACCTTGACATCGATGGCTCGGGGTTCCGGGGCATTTCGAGGCCCTCCCTCGTCATCAATGTCTCTCTTCCCTTTTGCAGCAGCCTTGCCTTTAATCGCAACTTCATCAAACGCGTCGAGGTGATGTAATTGGGGTCGTAGTTGCACGACGGCAGACAAAGGAGCAAGATGGAGCTCATCTGCACATACATGTCAATAATCCTCTTCCCAACGTCAAGGATCAGTTAGCCTCTCACTCTCTTTAAATGCGCCAAGCATGTATATTGGATCCCCATCCATCGCCTCCTTTATCCTCCCTCCCAAAGTCTGCGTTGTCATGATATGGCCAGCCTTGATTTCCTCATCCTCCAGATCTCCATAACCGCCACCATCTTCCTCATCCCAATAGTCCTTCCCCACTGAGTCTCCCTCCAGCTTTGTCCTTGTAGCAACCACACCGCCCGTATTAAAACCGCCGGCCATACCATGCGTCCCACCCTCTTGGATAATCCGACTCTTTTTCAGCGCATTTCCATACCGTAGTCCCTTGCGTTCGTCATAGTTGACGCGAGTATTGATTGGAATGTCAACTTCGACAAGTCCTGTCTTGGGCTTTAGTCGTAATTCGGTAGGCTTTTGTAGGGTAAGGTCGCTGTAGGGCTGTGTCGATGAGCGGTCGGGGTACTGGAAGAGAAAGCGACGGACCTGAGCGTCGGTAATGAAAATGTCGTAAGATGCAATAACGGGATCATCAGCGCTGTCGTCGCCAGAGGTGGTATCTTTGGGCTTCAGTTAGTCAAATTTAGTTACTTGCGAAAATGCGTGGCTTACGAGGCATGATAAGAGCTCAGAACGAGAAACAATGCAAAAAACAATGTACGCAGCTGATAGTGAGTTTTAATATCACATTTATTTTCGAAAAGAAGTGTTTAAGGCCAATATGAGCGTAAATAGGTCCGTGGCGAGCTTCAAAGGCAGCTTTGAGTGACGATTTTTACGTTTGCTTATCGATAAGGCGGCGTACGGCGTTTCTAAACGGCAGTCCCTTGGCTTGACAGTCCTTGAACCTCGCGCTTCAACTTCAACTAACCACTGCATCGTTTCGCAGCGAGGAATCCATTACACACTCGGATGCAAGGCAATTAAAGACTATTTTGTTTATCTATGCTTATTCTGAGACTACTAAGATAGAAATAATCCCGTGTCTGTCAGTTGTGGGAAACACACCGTGACAACACCGAGAGCTATCAACTGTGCGAAAAGGTCTATCGACATGTCAAGCATTAAGATGCGAATATTGAGATTTATGGAGTGTGAAAAAGAGAAATCGAAGACTGATGTGCCATTCATTCCTCGCCCTCATCCTCCGCGACCTAAGATTGGAGTCAGTACGGTGTGGTTCGAAAGATAAAGCAATACTCAAGGCAGAATTAATTCAAAATCAACTTACCCCTTCATGAAAGTTCTTCCCTTCAGTTGTCTCATTGATAATTCCGGCGCGAATACACCAATCTCCGAACCTTTCGGGAAGATTTTGATCCGCATTTCTCTCAAGTGCATACCGCTTCAACAAACCCTTCATAATGTCCAGGATCTCTTCCTCTTTGATTGAGGCACGATACAGCTTATTTAATCGCTGCCCATGATACCCGCCTCCCAGGTACATGTTGTACGCACCGTACGCTTTGCCAACAAAGGCAACCTCGGCGAGCCAAGGGCGCGCGCAGCCATTTGGACATCCAGTCATGCGCATGACGATACTATCCCTAGCCAGACCATTTTCTTCAAGCGTTGATTCTAGCTTCGTTATGAGAATCGGGAGATAGCGTTCAGATTCGGCCATGGCAAGGCCACATGTTGGGAAAGCTACGCAGGCTGAAGAGGACAGGCGAAGGCCGGTGAATGAAGTATTGTCGAGTTTGTATCTGGCCATTAGCTGTTTTACCGCCACAAGATCTGCATCATCGACATTGGAGAGAATCAAATGCTGGTTTCCAGTAAGACGGAATTCGCCTTTGTCGAGCTTAGCCAGTTCTCGCAAGCCGGTCCGCATTTGGAAGTCAGCCGTGTCTTCCACACGGCCGTTCTCAATGAAGAATGTGAAGTGGTTAAGGCCCTTTTCATCTTTCTGCCAGCCGAAACTATCCACGTTGGAATCAAACTTGAACGGGCGAGCTGTACCGAAGCGAAGTCCATTGGGAAGGAGATCCTCCACTTTGCCCTTGAAGACGTCGACGCCCATGTCATCAATGGTATACTTTAGACGGGCATGCTTACGATTCTTCCGGTCGCCATGGTCCCGTTGCACTAGCATGATCTTCTCACAAACAATGTGTGCTTCACTAGCCGGAACATAACCCAGCATGCTACCCGTACGAGGGTATGTTTTCTTGTTGTTGTGGGTCACGCCCATTCCACCACCAGCCAGGATATTAAATCCTTCGAGGTGTCCGTCAGGTCCCTTGATGGCGATAAGACCGATATCGTGTGCATAAACGTCTGTATCGTTATGGGGAGGAATGGCAATAGTGATTTTGAATTTACGTGGAAGATATGTTGGACCGTAGAGTGGCTCATGGTCAGCAACCGCGTCTCCGGCAACCTGGACCTTCTTGTCATTTTCATCCTTCAGCCAAATTTCGTGATAAGCGGTAGTGGCTGGCAGGAGATGGTCGCTGATCCTCTTCGAAACCTGGTGCACCTCACGATGATAAGCTGACAACTCTGGAAGACTGCTGCACATGACGTTTCGGTTAACATCACCACATGCAGCAATGGTGGTCATCAAAGCCTTATTAATCGCTTGCATGGCCGGTCGAAGTTTGCCCTTGACAACACCGTGGAACTGGAAAGTCTGTCGAGTCGTGAGCTTCATTGTCTCGTTACCGTATGCGCTGCTGATGGCATCCATTTGCAGCCATTGCGACGGGGTTGCAACACCACCTGGCAAACGACAACGAATCATAAAGCTATAAGCGGGCTCAAGTCCCTGGGCTTTACGTTCGTCTCTGACATCACGATCATCTTGCATATAAGTGCCATGGAACTTTGTAAGTTGTTGATCAGATGCGGAAATTGCGCCGGTGGAAGTATCCCGGAGTCCTTCAGCAATCGTACCACGGAGATAGTTAGACTGAATTTTGATGTCTTCATTTGTCAACGGTGGTGGCTCCTCCGGCAGTCCTTCGACCTTATCGACGCCGAGAGCCTGCCACAACCTGGGTTCCCATTCTTGATAGCCTGTCTGGTAGCCATCCGGATCCTGGTCATCTCCCAATCCGATATCCGTCAGTTTCTTGCCACCAAGGAATGAGATACGATTATCCAAGTCCTTGCCCGGCTTGTTGTAATAGATCTTGTCCTCCTTCCGTGGCCAGTAATGACTGTCCCCAAGACCGAACACCGAGTAATGGACTGTACTCAAATCTAGATCGGCCGAATTCTTGACAGTCTCCCAAAAGTTGCGTCCGTTTTGAGGGAATTCTCCTTGGCCAGCCGTGCTAGAGATAAAGACAACATTTTCTTCCATTGGCAGATCTTCAATCGGATAATCATCCATCGCCATCACAGCGGTTTTCAAACCTCTAGCTTTACCGCGATTTCCTAGCCTTTTTGCAATATTTTCCGCGTTGCCACCGTCCGAAGCAAATAAAATTGTGAGAGGGGCTCCGAACAGACCTTCCAAAAGCTTGTCATATGCGTCTTTTGCGGCACGCTTCTGCAAAGCACGCACCTCGGAGCCGTACGATTCTGAAAGAGCTGCAGAGAACTTGGGGTTTCGGTTCATGATTTGGGTAAGCTGGTTATCTCTGCGCAGGAATTCCTCTAATTCTCGCTTGATACGCTCGGAATCCAACGCAAAGTTCGGTTCGCCTTTCTCAGCGTTATTTGGGTTCCACCTGTACAACGGCCAGTACCCCAGGTCAACGGCTTTCTTCGTCTCTTGCAGTACAGTCAACGGAGAGTCGTCCTCCTGGTTGTATGGAAGATAAGCAATGACCACGGAGGGACCGTTGAATTGGTCCGCTTCAGTGATGGCTTGCAGAACCTGTGTATATGAGCTGTAGACAGCAACGGAGGCGACATATGCATTGCCAAAGTTCATAGCGTACAAGCCGATATCCTTCTTTCTTCTAGTAGGATCAGCTGCAACACGCTCCGAGTACGGTTGCGAGTCAATGATGAGCATATTCACATTTGCGCCAGAAGCAAGAACATGGTGAACACCAGAGTTGCCAAGGTCATAGGCCCAAGCGTCAGAGCCAATGAGCCACTGTGACTCGGCGAAGAAAAATTGTTTCGAGGCAAGGAGCTTCCTAGAAAGGTCGGAGCCATCGACCAAGAGGTCCGCAATCACATCTGGTGCGAGCTTGTTGATTTTGACCGGGTCCGCGGCGTTTAATGCCCATTTGGATAACCAATTTTTTGGGGTGTCTGTCGCAAATTCGTTGGACTTGATAGCTTCCTGGACCTCACCGCGGAATCGTTCTCTTCGCTCCATCCGTGCAACCAACGAACCGAAGCCATATTCCGGGCTGGCGGATACTGTTGCGGAAATCCCAGCATGCTGGGAGCCAAGTTCGTTTGCAACGTGCAAACGGCCATCAAAGAGTTGGTTGAGAATCTTGACATACGCATTTTCATTTGCAGGTTGTTCCAATTGCGGACGTATGGCAAGCTCAGACGGTCCACTTTCAGTTCCAACCTCAAGGTTCTGAATTGGAGAAGGAGCCGTTAGATTTTGGCAGATGCCATGGAGGGCCTGGCGCGCAGTGGAAGGCTCTACATATCCCAGTCTGTAACCGACAAGGGCGCTACCGGTTCTGCCAGCGCCATGAGGGCCTAAGCTGGATAACAGATCCAAGAAGGATGGACCCCATTTCGTGGTCTTCCGGACTTGCTCCAACACAGCTATACGCTCGACCGACTTTGGAATTGCTCGTGATATTTGGGCTCCAATCCATGGACGGTATAAGCGGGCCGTAATGATGCCAATGCTCCCAAATTCTTCGTTGCTATTCGGATCTTGGACGACGTCGAGGAAATTACCAATGGACCCAAAGATAAACAGCGCGTGCTTCGCATCCTTGGGCCCGGTGTATTCGATGGCTTGATAATTCCTTCCCGTTCGAGAAGCCAGGGAATCCCATATATGAGTCGCGATTTGGAAAATATCCGATGCATCCACGGGTCGACGGGCTGGAGCTTCAACTGTCGTTGCGGCGGAGCTAGGGACAGTACTGCTAGAAATGCTATTCCCTTGCGAGGAGGCGATTGATGAGACTTCTGTGCTTGAGATATCCTTTTGTGGTGTCAATAGCTCAGGGGTTGTCAGAGCTTGGCGCTGTGCGGCAGCCAAGCCTTGTTCTTCAACCGTTGCGATTCGTCCAGAGTTTGCATAAATCGTCTGAGATGCAGTATTGGATTGATGGAGGGCCCTCGCGCTATTCAAGTCAAGTATGTCTCTGACAAGTTCCAGGTTCTCTTCCGGGATAGAATCATCACCACTTGAGTTGCTCACACCAAAGAAATGAACGACACCCTTCCCGGATTTGATCGCCAAAGCGTGAGCTGTTAGAGCAATATCCTGTGCCTCTTGTAAGGTTGCAGAGTGCAAAAACGCGAAACCACATTGCCGAATGGAGCTGATAACAGAAAAATCTGGGAAACGCGCCGGCTCCAGGGCAACATGGAGAACTATGGGATACTGTGCCAGCCGATAAAGATGTGGGATCGAAGAGAGCAAAATGGAAGAGGAAGTAGTTAGAGATACATATTTCCCTTCTTGCAGCGGATGGTATGCAGAAAGCAGAGGATCCTCGATTTGGCGTACAGCGCGGACCTAGAAGAGTCAGCTATATGGATCTAGACAGGAAGGCAGCAACGGAAACTCTCAGGCGATTCAGAAGCGAAATCTGAAACCACCGGATATACTAACCTCTGGAACTTCATTGGAAACTATTCCGCGGACATTTCTCGCGGAGAGCTGCTTCAATTGCGGGGAGAACAGGGAGTCCCTTTGCAACGATGGCTGGACTGAGAGCACCAGGTCGCTCGATAAATAGGCGATCCTGGCAGCTAAATAAGGCCAAAGCTCATTAGAAATGCAGCCAATTTCACAAAGGAAAACCCTTATGGGCCATTCCAGGCGACCTACCTGCTTCAGCTGCAGTTTTGACACTCATAGCTGCAGAGCGTCGCAGGGCCCTGAGGACCAGATCTATAGAACAGGCGATAAGGAGCGGAAACCTATATCACCACGATCCCACCACATGCAGCAAAATGCAGGAAAACAAATACAAGAAGGAAGAAAACCAAGCTCCCCAGTTGCTCTACAGAAAGAAGAAAAGTTACAAGATGGGAAATAAGTTCCTTTTTCTCTTTTAACAATACAGTCTGGCAGCTCACTTGATATCAGGAACAGTCGCGTGCTGATTGGTCAGTGATCACGACATCGATGCAAATAAAGGGTGCTATCAGTGCAAACCATGCAAATATGACAAACATGTGACCACCACCATTTCAGCTTCAGTGCCAACGTCGACCAGAACTGCTACTTGACTGCACTGCAGCTTTGGCTGGTAGTGTGCTAGTGAGCAATATTTGATATCTCCTAATGGGAATCCATCTCTACAAGATTCTACATGTATCTGAGATCTCCCAGCACAAAAAGTTCCAGGATGGTCTAGCATGTGTTCCCATACCAATACATTGGTGATTGATGTCCGGGGAAGGAGGCCCAAATTTGCGTGAATTGCGTGATCAGCAAGAGAAATGCCGACTAATCTGGGGGGAGAGGATTGATTTCTACCAAAAAGCCTGTCACACTAGGGGAATAGCCGTTGGGAAGAATGACTTGATAAACAGGGTATTATTATAATCATCTATTTTGGATATAGCTAGTGCCTGGAATCATGCCCTATGCACTTCACATCTTCCCAAACATCTCATTAAGACGGCTTTCAGCCAAACCACAGATCCAACAGCATATCAACCAGCCCAGAAAACAGCCATGGCCCATGCCAAAACAACCCCATGCACACTCCCGCAAAACACACAAGCGCATATATACCTCAACCCCTCCAATGCCATGAACGCCAAATGCGACGCCACTTCCGTCATATCAGCCCTCAGAGAAAACGAGAACCCCAGGAATGCTGAAACGATATATCCAGAGATAAAGCAACTGTCCATAGACCACTGAGTAGGCCAAAAGCGCCGTGGTGCGCTCGACGGGTTCGAAATCGCCTGCTTTCCCTCTCCGTCTTCGCCACACGAAGCCGAATATCGATGATGACCAGCTGACTATATTAAAATCCCCAGTGTCGTTGAAGTTGCTTCGCAAGCAACGGCACTGTAAGTACGCAGATATATGCAGAGAACCATTATGCCAATGCCAAATAGTACCAGATCAGAAAGAGTTAACCACGGATGTTTTCGAAGACGAAAACACCCACTACATTCGAGAACACAGACAAGCAGAGGCACAAAACTACCAGGGGTTTCCCTCAGGCGGGTTTTGGGCTTTCGGCAATTGTGGGTTCGCTATATTGGGCTGCGGGAGCTTGTTGGAATCATGGACGGTTGGCCCTTGTTGCAAAGCAATATGCTGGAGGACAGACTGGGAGGGAACTGGTGGGCCTGTCCCTGATCGTCGTCGCCGCTCGCGCTCGTTTAGTCCACCATCCGGAGCGTTGAAGAACCCACGGTTGCGGTGGAATTTTCGGTTCAAACCAAACATCCAGCCATCGTCATCGTCCCCGTCGAGCCAGTAGCTCCGGCCAACGGAAATCATTGCACGGCCCAGCTTTCCTTTCCATCCTTGCCCATCTGGCAACCGGGTCGAGAACGGGTTCGGTTCAAGGTCGATATTGCTCACGGTGGACGTATTGCGACTATGAGCAACTGAGCCGTGGCGAGAAAGCGGAGATCTCGGACTAAAGGCGTACTGTCTTAGGCACTGCCTCGCAAATGCCATCATCACCACAACAAAGTAGACACGGATGGTCCACAAGGTGCAAATGATCCCGATGCTTTGAAAGCCCTCGGGCTGAAGTACGCCGTTCCCTAGACTCGGCTTTCCACCCAGTCCATCAACAGCACCGGCAGGAGCATCAGCAGGCTCAGCCGAAGCCAAGGCGCCATCACTAGGTGCAACGTGAACTGATGAGACGTTGAACTTGGGGTTTGTGAAACCGGCAGCATCTCCCATGGTCGAACCACCCGGTCCGGACGCCGGCTTGGAGTGATGGTGCTGAGAGATAACGAGGAACCATGTGATTGCAAAAGCAGCCGTATAGGCGGCATTAATGAGACTGTCTAGTAGATAGAACCATGCCAGGGCGAGGCAGTAGAAGGGCGTCTGTTTTCGAATATGTGGCGCTAGAAATGCGGTCAAAGCGAGAGCCAATATGGAATATATATACATCGATAATTGGAAAGGAGAAAGGCTGAAGCCGGTAAGGATGGCGAGGAGGCCGTACAGTCCGCTGACTTTGTTAAGGAGGAGGGAGAGGGTAATGAGCGAGGCGCCTGTTTGCAGGCTCATGATGTAAAGAAAGGTCTGCGACATGTCCCGACGATCAGCTTGCAATCCAGAACTCCACCCAGCTTCGAGTGCGCTCGAGGTTCCTAAACGTGCAACAGCAGTGTTCAAGCTGGAGGTACCATACCTGTGGCCGCGGAATGCGGAGAAATCGAACTGAGCGGACCATCTTGGGCTGTTCATACAGGAGCAGTGGCGACAATAAATGCTGCTCAGTACTGCCCCAAGGACACCCACGCAGTGGAAAATCAGTTCAGAATGTCGTAATGTCGTTTTGCGGCGTAAAAGAAAGAATGCTGGGATTTCCAGGCTGGGGTTTGTGCATGAATCTTGCAGGATATTAACAGGGCCATCGAGTTTCGCCGTTTCGATCCGTCAGGCTGGAGGTTGATTGGTTGGGTGGGTTGACATGTGGCTGGGCAGCCATCTCGGCGGCAGTGTTGATCCGGTTCCGGAATATCAAGCCGTCACAAGATAGATAGAATCATGAGAAGGAAAAGAGGTATTGTACAATGGTGATTGTTGGTGCTGTCTTGAAAAGACTAGTTTGTGAGTTGTTGTCGTCACTTGCTGGTGCAGGTCCGTGGGTAGCGACACTAGCAGTGTTGATTGGCCGGATGTTAGAGAGTCTGGAATTAGGATGAATGAAGCATCACAGTCTGCGGGTTACAAATTGCCTTAAGAAGTAGATCCCAGGCTTGAATTATACCAATGCTTCTCCCCACATCTATTGATTAACACACGCACTGATGGGTATAGATCAAGGGGATCTGTAAGTACAAAGAGGCCAAATCCATGTCATTCTGCTCGGCACGGAAACTCTAGTAGGCAGATGACTGACAAGTTCATGGCGATATCAGTAATACCAAAGGAAGAGAGTGGGTGGGCAAATGCTATGCAAAACAGAAATGAAATGAGCAGAATATTAGTCTGAATAGGGCAAAACAAACCCGTCTAGACGCCACCCAAGCTGAAACGAGGAGAAAGGCCATAACACTATACACAATATCAAGAATAACCGGTAGTGATTGTCAATGAAGGTCCAGGTGGAGAAGCTTTCAGCATGCGCAACCATCATTGCTGACAGGTTGCGTGGGGTTGATGTTCACGTCAATCACTGCGAGATGGAAAGTCAGTATCATAGACCGATATGGTCAGGGCTTGCATATGCCACACATACTTTGGTTATCTCCCCGTCCCGTCTCACCCTCCATTCCAGGCAATGCCTGCGCTATTCGTCGAAACAGTTGCTTTACGTTGTAGCCCACTTTGGCACTGGTCTCGATGAACATCAAGCCGTTTTTCTTAGCCTCTTCCTCTCCCTGCGCAGTTGTCACTTCTCGCTTATCGTTCAAATCCGTCTTGTTTCCAACTAGGACGATGATAACATCGTTGCCTCGTTCTCCTCGTACGTCGTCAACCCATTTCCGCGTGTTTTGAAACGATTTGGCATTCGAAATGTCGTAAACAACAACGGCCACACTGGAGTCACGGATGTACGAAGGAATCAGAGATCGAAAACGTTCTTGGCCAGCGGTATCCCAAAGCTGTAATCGAACGGTGCGGTCTTCCAGATACATTGTCTGCCAAAGGTAACAAATCAATAAGCTCCGCTCACCCATGTCAAGGAATTCCCTGGCGGATGCAGGCAGACAGGCAACCATCCAGTCAACGCACCTTTGACAGGAAATCAATGCCAATAGTGGCTTGGTATGTGTTGTCGAATGAATCGTACATGAATCTCGTAATCAAGGACGTTTTCCCAACTGATCAACGGGCAAGAGAGCGTCAGTCAGATATCATCCCGGATAGGACGGAGTTTCCGGAGTGCGTGCATACCACTTTGCTCTCCTAAGAAAACAAGTCTGTTTGCTCATGGTTAAAGTACGCCCTAGAAGTACGAGTAGTTCAGGAGTAGAACGCACTTGAACTTCTTCAGCGGGTTCGAATACGACCCTACTGCCGCCGGTGAGGCCATGGAGACGAGGCGAAGAGGGGTGGGATTAAGGGGCGATCAGGGCAAGTTGGGAAATGAAATCAAGTCAAAAAAGGTCGCTCGGTAAGCTCGAAACCCGTCATAAATTCATAGCAAGAATAAACCCGAATAAAAAGCAAAAGAGGAAAAACTAAAGAGCAGCTATCAAGGGCGAACTGTCGAGATAAACTCCCCCAGAGATGCCAGGTGAACAGCGAGCAATTCCGGTGGTTCATCCACCACGCTAAGGTCCACTCGCACCCAACAATTCAAATGTTCTGCCTGCAAACAACCCTCGCCGCCTTTAGTGACACCTTGACCGTGGAAAGCAATCGCCAAAACACAACCTCCACCAGCAGGCCGACTTGAAATCAACTCTACGAACCGCACAGTTTATTTCCTGGAGCGGGACTCGGGCTATTTTATTTGCTGTCCCTGGATACTCCTTGTTGAATGCAAGGATGGGCCTCCGCTACCCGGTAGGAGGCGCGGTGGCCGCCCTCACTGTCGTGGGAGCTTGTAAGTCGGTAGCTACAATGCCCACAGGCATCTGAGCTAACTCGAACCCAGATATGCTCTTTAACGGCGAGGGAGAAGCGTTTAATGTCCGTTCCCTAATCCTTTCCTGTCGTCGATAAGTCGCTCACTCAATCGATAGGTTGGTCAATTCCTCGAAGCAGTATCTCCGTACGCTTGGGCGAACATTGGCATCGGACTCTGTGTCGGGCTCTCGGTAGTTGGAGCGGCATGGTTAGCTTGACTTCTCGCAACATATGGCTCGTGTAAAGTCTGACATGGATGGTTTGCAGGGGAATATTCATTACCGGATCCTCCATCATCGGCGGTGGTGTTAAAGCGCCGAGAATACGAACCAAGAACTTGATATCGATCATCTTCTGCGAAGTCGTCGCAATCTACGGTGTTATCATGTCTATCGTCTTTTCTTCAAAAGTGTTCTACGTTCCCGGGGAGAAACTATATACTGGAGACAACTACTACACGGGCTACGCTCTATTTTGGGGTGGACTTACAGTCGGAATGTGTAATTTGATTTGCGGCGTTGCAGTTGGTATCAACGGAAGCAGTGCCGCCCTGGCAGACGCTGCTGACCCTACCTTGTATGGAAACCCGATATGATGCCTATCTCGGCCAAACTAACTCGTTGGATACACTAGGTTCGTGAAAATTCTGGTCATTGAAATCTTCAGTTCCATCCTCGGACTATTCGGTTTAATTGTCGGGCTCCTTATACAAGGAAAGGCGAAGGATTTCTCCTAAAAGAGTGTTCTCTTCTGGATAGCGCAGAACAGAACGGATACATCGCAGAAGCATCTATAGGTATCTCATTAATGTCGACAGGGTTTCTTTCTTTTTTGAATTCATTTGAATACATGTATGTACGAGGGCCTGGGCGTCTGGTTTTGATTCCATCATAGAGAGTTCTCGGTTATCATGCGAGGAGTTTACAGCTTTTTTGCTCCCTTTCCGCTTGTATATTATGCAAATTATGGGATTGACCTTGGAAAATGGGAGCCTTGATTGTCAGAACAGGACATATTTAACGAAATCCCCTTCGTTGCCTACTTGAACAATCGAAGCTGCTGGGTTGTCTTCTTCCTCTCTTCTGGATGACATGGAAGGTAACAGTCACCAGAGATCCCCGATGACATAACTCCGCACCAATGTAGTTACATCCAACATCTGGCTTCACGACAACGACGCTTCGATGTAGAACGTCAACCAGTCAATTCTAGACAGAAGGTATTTTGTCGAGTTTATCGAATGCATCTAGAAAATGGCTCAGCCTAAATTAAAGCCTGCCATCTTGGTGGTATCCGACACTGCATCAAAGGACCCTGCCACTGACAAAGTGGGGGCCATTCTCACCGAGACGTTTGCCGCAGAGGGCGAGAAATGGGAGACACCAGTCGTCAAAATAACCCCAGATGAGAGAGCGCATATCCAGCGACATATCTGCCAATGGGCCGATTCAGAAGAGGAGTATATGAATGTCATTGTGACCGCCGGCGGGACCGGGTTTGCAGTGCGGGATGAGACCCCCGAGGTTAGACGAAGGCTGAGGTCAACTTGTACGTTGTGAATTGTTCTAACCGCATAACATATAGGCTGTCTTGCCGTTGATTCATAGGCATGCTCCAGGACTCGTGTAAGTCTAGCCTACATTAATTGGGCGAATGAGGAAACCTGACCAAGTCCTAGACATGCGATGCTCGCTGCCTCGTTAGAAGTAACTCCATGTATGAACACCTTTTAATCTATGACAATCCTTTTGTTCGTTTCAATGCTAAGAACCCAGCAGTTGCGATGATGTCACGCCCTGTCGCAGGGTTACGGCACAAGACTCTGATAGTGACCCTTCCAGGATCTCCGAAGGGTGCAAAAGAAAACTTAGAAGCTGTCATCAAGCTTCTGCCCCATGCTTGCATACAGGCGGCCGGGGCTAACTCTCGCGCAATTCATGCCGGAGGAATAGAGAAACTTGAGAAGGAAGCCCAAGTTGGGGGCGGTTATGAGCACAGCCATCATCACCATCTGCTTCCTATCCATGGACGTTCCCACAGCCATGATCATTCGCATTCTCACGACCATAGCCACGGACATGGCCATGGTTGTCCAAAGCCTCATACATCGAACGATCCCACTGCTGGGGCAAGCAGACGCCACCGCACGTCTCCATATGAGATGATTTCAGTGGACGAAGCCTTGAAGCTGATCCACGAACATACTCCCGAGCCAGAAGTGATAGAGGCGCCTGTAGGCCCATCACTCGTGGGCACTGTACTTGCTCAAGACGTCTACGCGAACGAAGCAGTTCCAGCGTATCGGGCAAGCATCGTGGATGGCTATGCAGTTATCGCTTCCGAATTTGCATCTGACGGGAGCACCAAAGGACAGTTCCCTGTTGCATCAGTGTCCCACGCACAGGCTGTATCTATGCCTCCGCCGTTAGAACCTGGTACAATCGCCCGGATAACAACAGGAGCACCGCTACCACCTAACGCCAATGCTGTTGTTATGGTTGAAGATACAGTTCTCATTTCCTCCACACCGGATGGCACGGAAGAAGCAATTGTAGAGATTCTCACTGGGGACGTCAAACCCGGGGAGAATGTCCGCGAGCCCGGAAGCGATGTTGCCTTGGGCTCTAAGATTCTTCAGAAAGGCCAATCTATCACTGCTGTGGGAGGCGAGATCGGCCTCCTCACGTCAACGGGGATTCAGACCGTCAAGGTCTTCAGGAAGCCACGAGTCGGGGTTATGAGCACTGGTGACGAACTGATTGAACATACAGCCTCCGTAGCTTTAACTGGCGGTCAGATCCGCGACTCAAACCGCCCGTCCCTCATTTCCTGCCTTACCGCATGGGGCTTTCCCGCGGTCGACCTTGGTATTTCCCGCGACACTTCCGGTGAGCTCGAGCTCCGCGTTCGAGATGCCCTAAGGGAAGGAATTGACATAATAATAACCACCGGCGGCGTATCCATGGGCGAACTGGACCTCCTCAAACCCACAATAGAGCGCAAACTCGGCGGAACAATCCATTTTGGCCGCGTGGCCATGAAGCCCGGGAAACCCACGACTTTTGCAAGCATCCCATTCAAACCATCCGGGCAGTCTCCCACAGGCCAGTCCGAAAGGGAAACGCGCCTCATATTCTCGCTCCCGGGAAATCCGGCCTCTGCCCTCGTCACCCTCAACCTCTTCGTCCTTCCATGCCTTCATAAATCCATGGGTCTTGCCTCGCATCCCGCCGCTCCAACATCGACTGTCCCGCCTCACGGTCACGGTCTAGGTCTCCCAATCGTCCACGCAACGCTGACTCACTCTATTCGCGGTGATCTCAAACGTATAGAGTATCATCGTGCAATCATCTCGGCGCAAGACGGCCGATTGTTTGCAACGAGCACGGGGACGAGCGGCGCAGGTCAGCGGAGCTCAAGAGTCGGCAGTCTAGCAGGCGCGAATGGATTGCTGATCCTCGAGGCGGGGAGACAGCGAAGCTTTGACAAGGGAGAGGTTGTAAAGGCGCTATTGATGAGCCAAATCATTGGAGAATGACGAGCCTTACGAATGCTATGGCTAGTAGGGGAGCAGGTCGAAATAGCCGCTTCTTGACGATAGTGTATTCTTTGGTAAATTTGCTCCTTTATCTAACATTTTGTCTACCCAATCTCCCAAAAATTGCCAAATATCTCGAACCATCGTGACACCATACCAGTACCTGAACATATCAAGCTCCCAAAATCCGCTAAGAAGCTAGAACCAGAAATCAGATGAATACATCGAAAAAGCCCATGTAATCTGCCCAGTGGAACAAAAGTGGGTATCGGCCAGGCATCGCATTTCCGAACTCCAATTCACGATAACACTAACAGTTCGTACCAGACGGCTACTTCCGCTTCCATCCTTTCTTCTTCTCCGCCCGTAGGGCTGGTAGCGTCCCATTCTTACCCGTCCTCCTCCCGATTTCCACAACGATGAACCTAACAAAATCAGGTAAAATCCAATAACTGCTGTGCGCGCTGAGCATATTCAGGTACTGAATATTCAACGGTCCACCGCCACCGGAGATGTAGTAATCAATCTGTCCATTGTCATTCAGCAAAAGCATACGTTTTTCGGCGATTTCCTCGCGGGTGAAGTCATGAGTTTCCATTTCAATTGTGGACGGAAGTTTGTTGAATAGGCCAGGACGTGTCTGCTGAGAGACCTGCTGGCTTGCGGCGGAGGAACTAGCAGCAGGCTGGGCCGGAATTTCGAGGGTGGCAGACTGAGCTTTGGAGGTCCAGCGAAAGACACTACCTATTGTTTGAAAAAAGGATGTCGAAGAAGTGGGAACCGATACTGGTTTGAGAGAATTTGCGAGGTCGGTATCAACCGCAGCGTTAAGCCGATATGCAATTGCTGGATAGTAATTTAGCACCATGGAGAAGAATTATATAAGGTTCTCTCGTTCCACTTACGATCCGTTTCGTGCATGACATTGTAGAGATTATCAATTGCAAAGCACCCGTAGGTCCCTGCTTCGCCAGTGAGGCCTGGGTCCGAAGCATCCTGGTCGTCGCAGCCAGCTTTATATCGGTCTCGTCGCGGCAATAGGCTTGCTGGTTTAAATTAGTATGTTATGCAAAAGTACTGCGGGTAGTAGACAAACACTTATGAAGTAGTAAGAAGAACCCAGCAGGGCTGCCACAGAAGAAGACATTTCTGGTATCAAATTCAAAAATCGTCTCATTAACCTCAGTCCTCGAGAAATCAATATGAGGTAGTACTGTTGGCTGCTGGCTGAGAATGTCCATTGCCATGATACTTCCAAGCGAGTGAGCTATGAGATGGACTTTCCCAGTCCACTGGAAACCGGGATTGTTCTGGCACCAGAGACGATATATCCTATTGGCCTCCTTGATTACTGCGCGAACCATCTTCTGTTTGTGGTGCGAGAGATAATACGGGATATCAAGCATCACATCGCTGATTAAGTTTCGAACGGCGGGTATGGTCTCAGGGGTAATATCTTTCAACGCGAAACGATTTGCATTTGGTTGATCTTCAATGGCCTCTTCGACATCTGTATCCTCCAGAGAAAGAGTTGACCGCCAGTTGACTGGAAGTACCATGATGTTTTCTAGGTCAGGACGCATGTTTGGCCAGACTGCATTGCTATTAAGTTCAATGTTAACCTGTCTTCGAAACGAATTGATAGCATGCGTAAAATGGAAGCTCTCAACACGCTCGGATAACTTTTGACCAATCCCGTGAATAACAAGCACCAGGTCGCTGACTTCGGGTTTCCGCTCTTCCATCTGACAGGAAAAACACACTTGCCGGCGAGAGGCTGCCTCCCTTGTCGCGGCTTGTTGCATCTTCATGAAGCTCCTTACGTTAGTTGAAGCAACCTTGGGAGGATGAAGCTTGTCCCACGCCTGGCGGTCAAATCCTCGTACCACCGCAACCCCAATCTGCCTTCCTTTTCGAATAGCACTTAGCGGGCGTCGGCCGCCGGCAACTGACGGCAGAAGGCTTGGTCGGAGTATTTGGGCATCCTTACCATCAACGTACATCACACTTGAGTTCTTGAATAAGTTGGCACCGGGCGCAGCAGTGGACGAAGCACCAGCCGCATAGTTCTCCTGAAACCTATGACGGCCACCCGTTCCGCTGCTACACACAGAAGCCCCTGCTGCTGAACCAGGTCGGCTTCCTGGTTTACTTGGAGGCTTTGCATCTTCCGGGGGCCATAGCTTATGGACTATTTTCATTTCTGCTTCTGCTCCGTTTTCCACGCAGCTGTTTAGCTCGTCCTGCCATGTCTCTGTCCAGGGTTTGAGGTACATGTAGCCATCTTCGAGCCGGTTTGCAACCTCCAGCTCGACAGGAAGCATCGAGTTCTTGTAGAACCAGGTAGCTCTGATAACGGGAGATATATCTTGGACTGGGCTCCAATATATCGGTTTCATCTAATTTGAAAGTTAGACTACGGAGTCACTAAGGCTACTATTTGATGATGAAAAATTACCTGTAATGCAGGGAACTCGACGAGGTGAAGCCGTGACGTCCCCACTGTCACTGTGGCTTCCGGTTCATCGCTTCCCAAACCGACATTTTTGTCATCATCTTGCAACTTGTCGCCGTCCGCACTCGATGAAGCAGCTATTTGACCGCCCAAGGGACTTGTATCCATAGAGTCCTTACTAAGCCTCATGGTCGGAGTGGGGCGACGATTTTCACGGTCCCGAATAGGTGCTCTGATAAACGGTGATCCCGTAAGACTCATATCTTCAGAAGGTCGGATAATGTGAGGAGTCGAGCGCCCGCTGCCTTCTTCAGAGGCATGTTCATCTCCAGGAGAAGAGCTCCTGTTCCACCGCGCAGCTTTTGATTTCCGGTCGATAGGGACACTGTATCTCTTCCGAGAATTGCTGATACCTGAAGAATCTTGTTCTAGCGTCATTCGCCTATGGGCATAGAGATCGCCATTACTATCCTTAACGCCGTCAAGGGACGCATTCCCGTCTTGTGGTTCATCAAAATCATCAAGAGTATCATTGGTGCTTTCTTGTACATGAGATCTCAAATGTGATTCCGACACAGTCATGGAGGTGCCTTTTATACCAACGCTCTGACTGCCCTTTTCATCCTTCTTTTTCCCCCGAACAGTCATCTTGCGCCTCGTGGACAACCGATCCTCCGTCTCGCCTTGATTCGGATGGGATTCCCTCTCAGAAATGCTTCGCAATCCTTGCCATGCATCTTCCAGCGCAATATTATCACGCACCGAGAACGGCCTTGGGGGTAATTTCGCGATATCAGGACTGCTCGACGGAGGTGGAACGGCGGTGAGAGGGTCATCAATTGGTAACAAGGACAGATAAAAATATTGCACCCGTATACTTGGAGGATCTGGAGCGATTTGATTGGGATCCGAAGCTGTTGGCTTCTGTTCGGGTGGTTCGTAGAGAAGGCATCCTGGACCGTAGGTGTGCGCTGCGGTCGCCATTATCGGGTGGATGGCACAATATGCCACGAAGTATCAATTTGCACTTGTTAACTATCAGTCAGAGTAGTATTGAGTGTATCTAACAATGCGAAAGCTGGCAGTTGGTTCAAACCAGCAACAGGCAACGACATTCTCTTAAGATGGTGGCATCTGTCTGAAGTACCTCGAAGCTGTTTCCGGAATGGAAATAGCTTTTGATTTTCTGGTTAGTTAAATAGTTTGAAACAAAGCAAAAGGTAATAGATAATCAAAAATAGGAACGGGACAGTCCCTCTCAAGCGTATCGTAGAGTCCACAGTTGGCCGAATGGCAGCTCCCAGGGATCGACGTGTTATCGACAGCCCAACAAGTCGAGTTTCCAAAGCTTCTGGAGTCTGGGATGAGGTAAGGTTAAGCTCAGTCTTGGCGTGCTTGGCAATGACGTCTCCGTTCAGCCTCTCCGCGTGACTAGCAGGTTAGGGGCCACTTCAACGGCCACATGAGGGAGTCCACAAGGCGAAAAGTCTGTTTGAATGGTTCATACGAAAGGTCCGATGATGTAATTACTCTGAGGAACCAGACGTTCAGGAAAGAGGATAAATCAATCATGTATGTACGGAGTACTCGGCTCAGCTGATTGAACTCCATGGCCTACCCCTTCTGAAGAAATCGCGAAGGCGAAAACGGGGTTCAGTCCAGCAATTTTTAAGTGTACAGTACATACATACAACATCCTGTGCTCAGCGAGGGTGCCTCAGCCTTTGCGCCAGGCACAACAATATCATTACTACTATTTACTGGAGAGAACGTATCCAGGGGTTTGAATGGCCCTGGCAGAAATTCAAAACAGTTCCTGGAATGCAAACCAAAACAGTGATAGGAAAACGACCACCGAACTTCCACGCTCACAATCAGTTCCCAATTTCCACCAGTTGAATCTCTTGTTGAAACTAGCCATTCTTACGAAGGGTAGGGGGATGATATTCCTTCGGGATCCCATGCTCCCCACGAAACTGAAGTTTTTTCTCTTGCTCCTGCTTCATCAAGGCAAGTGCATTCACTTGAAGCTCCTGAAACGCAAGGAATGTGACACATGGAGCACCCAGCATTTCCAGTATTTTATGCGTGTCGTGCAAATGCTTTCTGATTACGCTATCCGGATAACAGAAGGTGCGCACGTTCATCTCCTTGGCGATTATCTTCCAATTGTAAAGAGTAGCATTGAGCAGAATTGAATTTGCAGCACATTCTCCGTGAAAAGCAAAGTTCTTGATATTGTGAAGGATCAAATCCCGCTGGGTTGCTTGGTCGAATTGGAATTGGACGACTTGTGGTCGGTTCTTCGAGGTCCAGAAATTGATTACCTTGGTCACGGACTCTGCTGACATACGTCCTTCGCGATATTGCTCCATCAAAAACTTGTTCGCAGTAACACATATCATGAGCTCCAGTTCTGAATACAGCTTGGCTTGAGTTGGGGGATCCAAAGATATCGGGCACTTCGATATGGCGGGCGCTGACGATTTCGAGAATGCTGTGGATGTGGTTTTCATTACATCCCCGGTCTGCGTTTCATAGCGTTAGGGAATTTAACAGTAGCAGCATATATAGAAGTCAACATCGCTTACCATATCCTCGACGCGTTGTTTTATCTTCTCCCCAAGAGCCTTTAGAGCTGGCCTTTTCTGTTTCTCAATGGTTGGTGTTTTTCCTAACCAACCGTTTTCGCCAAACAACTTTTTGTGAGGGGATCGGGGTCGACGCGAAGATGTCGATAGATATGCAATTTCTTCCTGCTCGTCAAGGTCCTCCAGAATCTTCACAGGAGAGCGCGATCTGAATCGACCTCTTGATCTATCCGGGGTGTCATGTTGTTCTTCGCGTTGCTCTGGACGGTAACTGGCGCTCTGGTACCACTGATGGAAATAACCACCAGGAAAACTCGAAGAGTCGTGGCCGGAGTTATCAAAAGATCTGACATTGCCTTCAGACCGGGATTGAGGAAGTCGCGCTGAAGACTGATTCAAGTCCGCTTGGTAACGAAAAGCATTGGGCCCCGGGACAGTAACCATATCAGGAGCATGTTGCCACAGGGTATGACGCCCTGCAGACCCGCTTGAGTCGGTATTACTGCTAAAGGAGGAATGTCCACTAAATAGTCAGTTAGGGGCAGGTAAATAAACCTTCGCTTCAGACGACTTACCCATTATATATGATTGGGACTTCCATGGAGGAAGGGTCAAATTTTACTGGGTCAAGTGCTGAGACTGCACCTTTAGTGCAACTTGGAGCTTGTTCTGTGAGATTCAAAATCTCACGCGTGAGCTGGCGGAAAGTATATCTGGAAGGAAAAGAGGATGAAGAAGAATGAGAGTAAAAAGATGGAGTAGTAGAGGTCGTGGTAGAAGAGTTTGTATTTCGTGGCTCCTATGTTAGTCAATAAGCTTCTGTTGCCGGGCCGTTGCTCATGTGTGAGTATTTTCAGGAAATGATAGGTACTCAACAGTATCACCAATAATATCAGATATTCCAATGTGGCTACTTTTATTGTGAGCAGGATCCATTCCCACAGTGACTGGGTTCTGAATGGAAAAGATTGTACTTCAATTGAATACAATATGACTTGTCTGGCCAGGTATTGATACCAATCAGAATAATGAAGGGAAAGTCCAGCTTGCATATGGAGGAGGGACTCCAGGATTAAGAGGAGCTTGAAATATGGTAGACAAATCCCAAAGGTAAACACCTGAAATGTTGAAGTGTCCTGGAGAAGGAGTCGCATCAACAGATATGCAGAGTGTTCTGGTAACGTTACTTGATGACAATCTATAGGTCCTAGTTGCAACATGGCCAACGTTGACAAAATGCTTAGTGGGATTATCACAGGGCAAAAATATGAAAAAGTAACAAACATGTCTTTGGCAGAATCAATGTCACGGAAACCTCCATGAATGAATGTTGTGCTCTACAACCTGAGGGAAGGCTGCTAAAAAAGGACTTCGCGCACAACAATCTATACTGATATTCGAAATACCAATCAAGGGATACCCAAGCCCATCAAAACGGCTTCAAAAATGAAAGAATCCAGTATGCACAAAGAGTGCATACTGAGGCATGGAAATTGTCGAGGCCTTCGTGAAAGCGGGAGCATCACCATATAGCGCTCAAAGTAGAGTGCCGACCTCTAATTCAACATCAAAATGCTAGCAACTGATACACCGTCTTGAGCCGAGACATAGCATCTTCACTTCCATAAGCCGCATCTGGTTTGGGTATCAATTGCACTGAAGCGACTCCAGCTCCGTCGTCCCAGATACTATCCACGCAGTTGTAAGACCTGAAAAGCCAAAGCACCAGGGGTTGACCCTATTCTAGCTCCCTTGGTTCCCCAAAACTGCCGGCAGCGACTCCGCTAGGGATGAGGTGAGGTTGGAGTGAAGACGTCCATTAGCGGAAAACTCTAAAATCTACCGAAGTTTCGGAAATCGCGTGCGGAGTGGGATTAGTTACGGAGGCGCCCACGTGATCGGCCTCGGCGGAATCCCACGGACCAGTCCGCGGCGGCAAAGCATTTATCCCGCGCTGGCTCGTCGTCTTGGCGCGGCGAGTGGACTGCCGCATCGGGACTAGCGGGCTTCCCCAGACAACAGCAGGTGCGCAGAGCCGTGATTCTGACTAATCGGCTGAGGGATCGACTGACACCGAGATTCAATCCGAACTGTGCAACCTCCCGGCTAACCCCCACTTGAGGCATGCTGTCTGGGCCCCCGTCAGTACCGACTTTAGCTGGAGGTTGCGCCGATGTTACCAGACGCGCGCGAAAAAGCTGCTGCTTCGCCTATAATCATGGAACCTGGCATTGGCCGCTATCACTGCCGTGTCCTGAGGATAGGCGAATCTGCCCCCAGAGCACGTTCTTTCGGCGGTTCTGAGATATTTATTATGGCTCTTCATCCTCATATAGACTGAACGTTTTCTCATCTTTCTCTCTTGATACTTCATTTCGCAAGGAGTCCGGTGGAACATTCATCCTTTTCACATACCAAATCTCCTCTGCACATCGAGACCGACAGCATCGCAGCATGCCGCAAGAGAAGTACGATATCGTCATCGTAGGGGCTGGCCCCGTCGGCCTCCTCCTCTCCCTTTGCCTTTCCAGATGGGGCTACAAGGTGAAGCACATCGACAACCGAGCTGTGCCCACCAAGACCGGCCGTGCCGATGGAATTCAGCCCAGGTCCATGGAAATTCTGCGAAATCTCGGCCTCAAGCGCAAGATCATGGCGTATGATCCGGCGAAGGTATACAACGTTGCGTTCTGGGACCCTCTGCCCGATGGAAAGGGAATTTGCCGCACTGGAAACTGGCCCAGCTGCCCTGATTTCATCGACACCCGCTATCCGTTCACGGCGCTCCTTCACCAAGGTAAGATCGAACGAGTCTTCCTGGACGAGATTGAAAAGGCCGGAACTGTGGTTGAGCGCCCATCCACCATTGTTGGATTCAAGAACGATGGAAAGGATCCCGAATACCCCGTTGAAGTGGACTTGAAAGATCTCGACACCAATGTTTGCACGACCGTGCGCGCAAAATACCTCTTTGGAGGTGAGGGAGCTCGTAGCTTCATTAGAGAGCAGCAAAACATTGGCATTCGGCATAAGGATCCTATTGCACATGTGTGGGGTGTGATGGATGGTGTTGTGAGAACGAACTTCCCAGACATCAAGGTAAGGTTCCCAACGTGGTTAGGGGTATAAAGTAGCCTCTCTGACATACCATTCTAGACGAAATGCACAATTCACTCAGACCACGGCTCGATCATGGTTATTCCTCGTGAGGATGATATGGTCCGCCTATACGTCCAGCTAGCATCATCCACAGACAAGGACTGGAACCCAAGAATGACTGCCACAGTCGATCAGGTTAAAGAAGCTGCAGTCAAAGTCTTCAAGCCGTTTGATATTACGTGGGATCGCATTGAATGGTACTCCGTCTACCCAATTGGCCAAGGCATTGCTGAAAAGTATACTTTGGACCACCGGGTGTTTATCGGCGGTGACGCTTGCCATACTCACAGCGTACGTTCCATTTGCTTTGGTAAATTAATTTTAGCTAACGCATCTGATAGCCCAAAGCTGGCCAAGGTATGAACACTGCCTTCCACGATGCTCTAAATCTTGCATGGAAGATTCACCTCGTGGAGGGAGGAATGGCCAAGCGTGAAATCCTGGCCACCTACGAACCCGAGCGAAAGATGATCGCAGAGAACCTCCTTGACTTCGACGCCAAGTACGCCAAACTGTTCTCTACGCGCATTCCCTCCGTGAGCGAGGTCGACTCCGCTCTCGGCCGTGCCAAGGCCGACGAGACCAACGAGTTCGTCAAGGCTTTCAAGTCCGCCTGCGAGTTCACCAGCGGCTACGGCGTCGTCTACACACCAAACATCTTCACCTGGTCCCCCTCGCATCCCGCCAAATCCCACCTGTTCAACCCCCAGGGCTCCAAGCTAGCCCCCGGCCGCGCCCTCCCCACATGCACCGTCACCCGCGTCCTCGACTCCAACCCCGTCGCACTCGAGCAGGAAGTCCCCGCCAACGGCTCCTTCAGGATCTTCGTGTTCGCCGGCGACGTCAACAAGAGCAAGACCGCGCTGGCCGATTTCAACACCAACCTCCAGAAATCCCGCTCCTTCTACTCCACCTACTCGCGGCCCGCCGACCAGGCCGCGTCCTACTTTGAGCGGCACAACCCGCACTCGCGCTTCTTCAGCCTCCTGCTCTCGTTCGCCAATGAGAAAGATGATATTGAGATCGCGGCGCTGCCGAGTACCTTCCAGGCCTACTCGCACCATATTTATGCGGACGATCGGTCTGATCGGTTCGTGCCTAATGCCAAGGCGCCGGCTCATGAGAAGATGGGGCTGGAGAAGGGTGGCGTTGTTGTGGTCAGACCCGATGGACATATTGCTTGCGTGGTAGAATTGGCTGAGGGATCGGGCACGGTTGATGCGTTGAACGAGTTCTTTGGTTCGTTCTGTGAGAGGCCGCTGGGTGGAGAAGCAGGCCAGTCGCGGCTATGATGGAAGGCTAGAGGAGGGATGAGGACTAGTGGTTTTCGTGGCATGATTTTGTAGATATACCTTTGGAAGTGCAACAATTTACTGTTTTAGTTACGCACGCATGTATATAAGATGATAACCTCTTACAAATGTCTGCTATACAACTTCACAGTACTCCTAAACATACTCGCTCGAGATATGGTCAAGACATACGATACTTCTTATAGAAACCACTCTTTCCCGATACAGATAATACACTGAGTACAAAACAGTCACCCGTCTAGACGGGGATGCCATGAGTCTTTTGCGACTGATTCCAAGCATTTATCCCCTCACACCCGCTTAATCTCCCAGCTCAAGCCCGTAACACTAACCTCCTCCCCAGCCTTCTCGTCATAATCATACCACTCTCCCTCCTGCAAATCAATCCCCGTGAACGGCGTATTCGACTCCGCGCCTTTCGCTTGCCATTCACCCTGACCAGCGGCCCCCGGGATCCCACATTAGCAAACCGGGAACGCGCGGGCGTTGGAGAGTCCCCAGGAAGAAGAAAAGAAGGAAGAAATATTTTAAAAAAAAAGAAACGAGAACTTACATCCGGTACGAATTCTAAGAACTCGAGGCCGCGGCAGTCGAATTGGATGATCTGCTGCCGGGTTTGGGATTCGGTGCATGCGGATGGGTTGGTGGTGAAGGTGGCGGAGTTCTCGCGCTGGTGGAAGAAAGGGTTAGTAGCAGCCGGGGGCAAGGGAGTTGGCTCAGCCATGCTGGACGGCGGAGATGGGGAGCGGGTATGTATGTCAAATCAATTCTAGCCCGAGCTGGAAAGGCAAGGATGAATCTTAGGGTGGATGATTAAATGTTGATGGAGGAGAGCCGGGTAAACCATGAGGACCTGGACAATCACCAGGTCCATGCTAAACACTTCGAGCCCGGGGAGGAGACTTCATGGGAATGATTGATTCTCATGCTTCGCTCCCTGTAGAAGCGGCACAAGGGAACTTCTCCATTCATCCGCTCAACTTACATTGCAAAACCCACACTTCCACACAAAATGCGCCTCTCCCCTGCTCCCCGATACATCGTGCTTCTCCTAAACATGCAACGCACATCAGCAAATAGTAGTCACATTCATTAACTAGTGGTAGTCGAGTAGTGAATCAGCGTAACCACGAGAGCTGAAAACAAGGAGCACCCACCCATCTGTTGAAGCTCACCAGCTTAGGATGCACCTCCCGACACGACGTGCATTGGACTTTGAACGAGTAGTGGTATGGCGAGTCTTCGGTGTCGGTGGGCTGGAGATCAGTGATCCTGCACGTAGATCCGTTTAGTTTGATCTATTCTCTCGTAGATTCACATAACTACATGGGAGGGATGGGCATTGGCGGTCTTGGTGCTTGGGTGGTGGAGGTGGTTGAGAGCAGCCTAACACGTACCCTGCTAGAATCGCGGAAACGGTGAGAGCGTACATCGCGCCGAGATTTAGATTGCTGGCTGTGGAACGGAGGTTGTATGCAGGTGGATTTGATGAGATCAGATAGCGATGCAGAGTCTTTGTTGAATAGTATCAAATCCAGGGAGCAAGTTGCATATCTTTGATGATGGCGGGGTGATGAGAGCAGTGGGCGGGGCGGGGAGTCTATCTACCACGAAGGCATCGACATGATTTATTACAACGTACAACCACAATAGGACCTGGCATGGTACGTGGAACCCATAAAACTACATTATCCTTTATACTATACGAAGCCAAATTAATATTCCATAAGAAACACAACATGCTAGCCAGATCCTCCAATCTGTATGGAGGCCACCCAAAAGCCAAAGACACCATTGCTTCAGAGAGGACTTTTTAGGCTGAATTTTCCAAACCGACGGTGGCGAAGATTAAAGAAAAGAGATATCAGAACAAAGAAGGGGGTATCATTGCATAAGGGAAACAAAAAGGAAACAAAACGCTTATACAGACGAGCAGGCGGATCTAGGGGTATCGTATTCAAACGCGGACTCGAGAGTGCGATTCATGTTCATGCGCTGGTTACGAGCGCTCGTTGCGTTAAGAGTGTCGTTTAGTAGAAGTATCGGTCATCGAGAAGGCATCGAAATTCATTCGCAGCAGAGATATTCAATGCGCCGTCGAGTTGTCACCGGCCAAACTGGGGCATCTTGATCTTGTTGATCCAGCCTAACTTCTTCACAGAGGTATCTGGCCGGTCTTTCTCCATGCTCTCTTTGCCCAGAGAGCTCGTCGAAGAGTTGGAGCTGCGCACGCGGCCATATTCCTCTGCGAGAATCTCCTCAAGCCGTACATCTGCCTCTGAGGATGTGCGTGGCTCCTCGGGGTCGAGGTGTTCGATGAATCTCGAGGTTAATCCCGGCATGTTGGAAGGGTTTGTAAAGATAATGGTATGTACGAGGTCGATCTGGACTGAGGGTGTGCAAAGAGTAATATCGACTGCGGTGAAACCTCGAGATGCGGATAGCAAATCAGTAAGTAGATCTTGGTTTGTGTATTCTTTTTTCGCGAGTAATATGTTCGTTTCGGAGGCAACGTTGTGAGAGATTGAGAGATTATAAAAGTCACAGGGAGCTATGCACGTCCGGCTGTGCGACAAGGAGCTCCGGCACTTGCAGGCTGTGGGATGACAGAATGCGGAGGAATTCCCGTGAACCGGGGTTCTTCAGGGCGTCGATATAACATGCACTGCCCTTTTTGCTGTGGTGCTAATGGCTCAGAAGGTGTTGGCAGTTAGGCATTCTCGTCATAAGCAACCAATAAATCACAAGAATACAGACATAGCAAGTGCTTGCATTATTTGCACCTTTGCAAGGGAAAAAAAGAAAAAAGAGGAAAGAAAATATAATGATTAAAAGAGATAACAATGTTGGGCAGTACAGGGGCCAGTCTGTGTGTGTGTGTGTGTGTGTTTATGAGATCTGTGTCAAAGGATGTTTGAAATTGAGCCTTTGATGGGCCGGATATCAACTGTCGGCCCCCCTTGGAGATGCTGAAATCGAGCAAAGCTCCGACATGCTGAAGCAGCGGGCGCAAGTGATATAAAAAACAAAAAAAAAGAATGCATGCATGCAAGCGGTTAGTGAAATCCCAGGCGAGGGGGGGACCTTTTGAATGGATTCGGCCTCATCCTCCGGGGTCGAAGCGTCAACCAACTAACTAGCGCCCTTCGCTGAGGGGTAACTAACTGACTAGAATCTCGAAGTCTGAACGAACGGGACGATTGGCGTCTGTGCATGAGCAATCCAATCCCCCAGCTAGCAGCCCTTGTGACGTCCTCCCGCATTGGTGGAAAACGGAACCAGTGGAAGCTTTTTCTGGAGAGAATGAAAGCGCGGATCGATCGTCATGTCGAGCATTTCTTTGCCAAGGGGATGCTAACCCGAAGACACCCTGGCCTCAAGGATGGCGATTGTCCGAGGGAAACCAAAGATGCGTTCATCGTGGTGGGGGCAGTGCGTCTTTGATGCCCATGATGCTGCTGCTGCTGATGGTGATGATGATGATGTGCGGCAAGGTTTGGGCGTGGCGTCCTGACCACCACCCTCCATCGCCTGGACTTGTTCGTGATGATCGAGTCACGAGCTGCACGCTCGCTCTCGAGGGAGGCAAAACAGGACTTGATCCTGTACGGCGTATGCAGCGAGTAATCTTCCCTTTACTAACGAACTACTACTGGGCGTGTCTCATCCCGGAGGCAATACTCTCCAGCCTTTTCTCTGCTGCCTTGGCCTGCGTCTCTCCGGCTATCCGAGATCGCCTTGATGGACGGCCGACTACTGATGAGGCTACGATTCCACGGCTGACCGGTGTCGTCAGTCATTGCGTAGATAATTCCAGCACCAACAGCGATCAGAGAATGAAGTGTATGAATCTATTTCGAGCTCCTAAGCGCTGGCCTTCAAAGCTTCAAGCAGCACTCGATCCCCAATCGTTGATCATCTCCACGCAACACTCGAAACAGGACGTGCATGCACTGTAACCCACTACTGTAGGAACCATCACTGCGAATCTGTTGACGGCTGTCCAACGAACAACTCGGCCGCAGAGCCTTTCCAGACGCTCCATCAGGCTCCTTAAGGCCACCGTCTCCAATCGGTGTAGATCGAGCCCTCCGTCTCCTCCTTCCAGACCGTGTTTCAGGCTGGGATGATGCTACGCGAGACCCCGCCGTTTCCGATTGGCACATGCTGACACACTGCGTGCCTGGCCGCAAAAGAACAGCGCTACACGATGTCCATGTTGGAGCTCGTCGGGTCGTAAAAACACATCTACAGGCAAAACAACAGCTACCAGGACGCCATTCTAGGCGCCAAAGAATGCGGAAAGAAAAAAAAAGAGGCAAACTGCTGGCTTTGCTCCCGAGCTCAGCTTACACCTGCAAAGCCTCCTCGCACACGCAACTTGCTGAACAGTCATCGCAAGAAACTCAAATCCGACATCTCGACTGGAGAACGATACTTCTTTTTATAGTGCGCGTTTGTTTAAGCCTGATCGAGCATGGTATCTGAACTCGCTCAACTCCGATTCCACACACCCACCTGCCGCGCAGAGTCTGGACTGCCACCGACGGACAGGCAGCGCCATAGATGCGATCAACCCTCCCGCCGCGGTATAGATCGTAAGTCGCCTGCTCCCAGCAGCCCTCTCCTGGGGGCTCGCGCTCTCTATCCCCAGCGGCTCCCAGGTCGACGTGTCACAAAACCAGTTGCCATAAGTTCAAAGCTCTTTATTTCCCTCCCGTCAAAACGCCGTTCCCATGTATAAACAATCCAATACCACCTTGCACCATCTCACCCCGCCATTTCCACATCTTTCATCTCCACGCCCTTTGCTGCTGATATCCAGAGGACGTTGTTGCATCTACATGCCATCGCACCAGTTAGCGACCTCATCAAGCTAAGCACATAATATCAAGAACCCAAGAACAACAAGCCAACAGGTCTTAAAAAGGCGTTCAATACCGTATCAAAACTTGGCCCAGAGTTCCCGTATTCTTTCCATCAATAAACTCCTCCGTGTTCGACAGCTGGATGTTCATATATGAATCCACGCTGATCAATTGGCCTTTATATTCAGTCTGGCCCCATTTTAGGCGCACGATAACGTCTTCGTTGATCCTGCAGCGTCATCCTGTCAGTGCTTCTGACGATCTAAAAAAAACTGCAAGGCCCGGCGCATGCACGGCAGGAATTTGGGTCATGATAAACGTACAGAGTTTGCAGCATGGGCCGCGGGTTAAGAGGAACAAACTGCGAGACATGGTCGGTTAGTATTTCAGGTGATGAAATTGCGTGGACCAGGGGAATACTGGACATACACTCATTTTCAAAAGGGAGAGTCCTGGTCAAGATAGCATCAATTAGGATCTTAACCAAGTAGCGTGCTCTAAAGGACGGCAATGCTGATGACCTTGCCGTAACTAATCCCTTCAACCTCCGAACAGCTCTGGTGAACAAAAGCAACTCGAAAGCTCCAAGACGGCCAACGAATCCGGTTAGCGTTCCGTGCCGCTCCAGCAGCTTATGTCATCAAGGGCTTGACCTCCGCGAATCCGAATCGTGGGAGCTATGTAAGAGATTGATACTGAATTTGAATTTTAGTTATTGATTATTTATTTATTTCAGAAAAGCTCTGGGATGCAGGAATGAATCTAGGAGGTCATTGGGCACCTAGAATGCTAGTTGGTTGTTGAATTCGAGCTGTGTTCCATCGCCTCATCACAGACCTCAATGAAATCCGAATAGCATCAAACAGTCGCAATAACTCCCGAAGAGCCTTGAAAGGACCTATCCACAGGATCAATCATGTCTTCGTCCCACGGACAGGGCTCCGCTTCGTATTTCGAGCAGATGCGTGGCGAGCTACTGCGGGAGATCTCCCTAGTAAGAAACTTCCCTTATCATTCTTCTTTCTCCCCCCCCGTGCGTGTCTAACATCCGACATCCAGAGCTTCGAGCAAGTCCTCCAGAACATCAACCGGCTAAATCGAAATCTCGAAAGTGTCATTGCAGTGCGTCACCACCTCTTCCATTCTGAGTGGTTTTCCTTTCCTGTCTCTTTCTTTTAATCGTGGCGTGTTGCACGTCCCCTAACCCGCTCCCGTCCTGGTTTCCAGGTCGGAAATGAATTCTCTTCCGTAGAAGCTTTGTGGTCTCAGTTCGAAACCGTGATGGCCAAGGATGGCGAGGGGAACGGGGAAGGCGAGCATGAAGACGATCGCCGTGCTGACGGGGGAGAAGGATCGGAAACAGCTCGCGAGACGGAGAGAAGCCACGACACGGGTGGAAATGTACTGAAGGAGGAGAATGTTGATGATCATGATGCTTAATGACCGGATGAGCCCTTTGCTTCTTTCAGGCTCGTTGGATGTTACTATACCCGGAAAAGAATAGAATGACTGTATTCAATCAATACATATGCTGCATTACTCTGCTTTAAAACGTACAAGAAGTAGGTAGCTCCAGTAAACACCGAATCCATGCATGATATCCTCCAGAAAAGCCCGCCAGGCAAATAGACAAGCTTTCCCAAGACCACGAAAGACAGAAATAAAAGAGAAGTTAGAGTCTTAAGAAAGGTGGACAGACACAATCTGCACAGGGAATGATACAAACATACCACCACGAGGTAATAAAGGAGAAAAGGTACATGTGGGCTGAGCCGTGATCTAACAAGGGGGAAGCGTCGCGAGGACAAAGCCATGGCGTGGCGGGCAAAAGGAACGAGATAGTAAGGTTGAAAAGAAAAGGAGAGGAAGAGGGTGCATGTCGCATGGCAACAGGACGTACCATATCCTCCTGCGGCCCATCATACATCATCCGCAAACTTGAAAGAGTCGTATGTCATCGTTTGAATAGTACCTGAAATCATCCATAGGCATAAAACAATTCGCTCCTGGCCCGAAACGCTTTTTTGCTAGCCGTCTTAAAGAATCTTGCAGGTCCGCTTTTTTATTTTCTTGCCCCCAGCAACGCCTTGGTGAGGGCCCGGACCACTGGGGTTCCAGCTATTTTCTTCAATCCCGACTGCTGTGTTCACAGCAAGCTCAAAGACCTCGTCAACGCCTCTCATCTCTTTGCTGCTGCACTCCACGTACAAGGCGCCCATCCGCTGAGCTACGGCTTGGCCTTGCTCGGGCGTAACTGGGGTCAGTCCTTGGCTCTTCAAAAGTTCGATGCAAGTTCTTTTTGTTCGTAGATCAGACTTGAGGCCGACGAGAATGAGCGGCGTGGTGGGGCAAAAGTGTAGGACTTCGGGATACCACTACGAGCAGACTGTGTTAGTCCATTGTTTCGTTTCGTTTTGACTGTGATGTATTTGTAACAAAGGAGGCTGTGTGGACATACCTTGTCCATTACATTTTCGAGTGAAACCGGGCAGTCGATGGCAAAACACACAAAGAGCAGATCCGTTTCCGGGTAGGAAAGTGGTCGAAGTCTGTCGTATTCTTCTTGTCCGGCAGTATCCCAAAGGGCTAGCTCGACGGTTTTGCCTGACGGAGCATGGGTAGTCTGCGTGATATAATTTTCAAAGACCGTAGGAACATATTTCTAAGCCGAGGTCAGCTCTCTTTGTCCGAGACGCGGGCTATATATCTCCTCGAGATGGGTGATCACCTTACCTCTGGAAAATAGCCTTGGGAATAGCTGATTAACAAACAAGTCTTGCCACAACCTCCGTCGCCAACAACAACAAATTTCTTTGAATATGACGGAGGTTGAGTGATATTTGTTGCTTGAGACATCCTTCCTGTCGATACGCTCATCGTGGTGCTGACTGTGCCATTGCTTGCGCGCGTACTCTGGCTTCTCACTGGCTTGCGACGAGGAGACACAGAAGTAGGGCCTTTTTCATTTACTACTGACGAGTGGCGCCGAATGTGCCCACTATAGCCATACTGGTCTTCGTAGGTGCGAGCTGACATTGTTGAGGCAAGACAGTAGACGAAGACTGAGTTGAGAGAAACGTTGGAAAGAAAGGGAAAGCAAAGGCCGATGTGGAGCTTAATTTCCCTTCAGTGTTGGTAGGCAGAACGACCCAACAGTGGCAATAGAGGTCGAGAGAGATGAAAGTAATGTACAAACGGTAGTCGATCTGTACAAGTGGGATGAACGATGGGTGAAGAGGTGGTTGGTTGGGAGGAGGTGAAGGGGAGAGGATTTCGAGTTGCGAATCAAGAAAAAGTGCTGTTGTGAAGAGAGCTGCTTGTGAAAGGCACAGCAACGGCCTGACAACAAAAAGGAAGCGAACGCGTCTTAAAGCGGGCGTTCCAGGTGGTCTCCGGGTGTCTCTGCCCTGTAAGGCACGCAGTGGCGGCCCACTGTTTACCCCAACGCGCTGCCACAGCAACGGGCGGGTTGGGCAGGGTTGCAGCCACGCTATTGGCGCCAGCCCCTGGCCCATTCCCCTCCCGATCTGCAGGTTCACGACATCATCATCTTCAGCTCGGGCGAGATTGCAACGAATCGCGGTTTCAGGAACGCCGATGGAGAATTTTCTTCAACCTGAGATATTTTTGGGCGATGGATCCTGGTTCTAGATGGGAGAGTGGGAGGGCGAGGACGGGCCATCGGTCAGCCCGTGAGGCATCCCAGGTCTACGAGTGGATCAGAGAAGCGATGTCGCTGTTATCAGTGGAGCGGGCTGATGGGGTTTATTCCCTTCTCAGCCCGGCTTTTATGACTTCAAACCACATAGTACGTACTCAGGACTCCAGAGGCATACCGACTGTGAGCTGGTCTTCAGTCGATTGTTTCAAGAATGGCATTTTTGTCTTTCTCAGTCATACGTATTTCAATTGTGAACCAGATACTCTGTACGCTAGAGTCTGAGCAGAGTACATACAACAGACATTCATGCAGCTATCCTTCTTGTGTTCATGCACGTTTGTATCCTGTGTTTCCCACAAACGCTGGCAGTTGGAGCTGTTGGAATGGAGCAAGAATGACACCAACAGTCCTGGTGTTCGGCTGAACATGCCCTGATGGGAACCACAGATTCCAGCACGATCGGCTATTGTTGCACCTCCACAGCCCAGCTTGGCACACACAAACACTCCGTCATCATCATCCTCATCAAGCCAAAACCTCATGTTTGAAACCAACAGTTTCGAGCCAAGCAGTTATCTCACGTGTTCAGCAGATAAGCAAGGTAGCTTTTTTGGATTTGGATCCGAGGTTTGTCAAAACCCTTATCAACCACCTCGAATCATTCTCTCCACTCCATGCAAGTTTTGCAGAATTCTTTGTGCCAAATGCTGTACTGGTGAAGTGAGCCCTTGCTGAAAGCTGGCTGTGATAAGGAGCTCTTATGGCCAAGCCTACTGGGAACCTTGAAGCTGTTGTTATCATAGACCATGAACAAAGACAAACCACAGCCAGACGCGGGTCTGCGGAGCTTGAATCACTGTATGTATTCAATTAAACAATCATCATTGTATTATCCTCTTGGAAATTCCAGGTAAATGTATTTGTTGCTGATCGCTTCGTCCACCTACTTCAGACCAGAGAAGACTCCCAAAATGGCGGTACTGGGTGCGACAGAAGACCCTCCCCCTGGTTCGATGGGAGACGCCGTATCTTGCTTGGTTGCAGGAGCGGATGCGCACTCCCTTCCTTGATACCTGGTTCGCTATCAGTGCGAATCTCGGCACCCACACCTTCTACATGGTCATGTTGCCCATCCTGTTCTGGTGCGGCCACACTCAACTCGGTCGCGGGTCAGTTTCTACCTCAGGAGCGAAAAAAGGACATGCCTTGTATCGTTGACAACTCAATAGCACCGTCCATCTCTTAGCGTCGGGCGTCTTCTTCAGCGGATTCATCAAAGACTTGCTATGTCTCCCTCGGCCTCTCTCACCTCCCCTCCAGCGAATTACCATGTCCGGCTCCGCAGCGCTGGAGTACGGCTTCCCCTCGACTCACTCCACCAACGCCGTTTCTGTGGTTGTTTACGCCATGCACAATCTGAATTCAGCTGAATCTACATTTTCACCAATCTCGACCATCATATTCCAGCTTCTCTTGTTCGTATATGGGACATCTATCGTTTTGGGGCGGCTCTACTGCGGCATGCATGGATTCTTAGACGTGGTGGCAGGTTGTCTTCTTGGAGCTCTTTTGGGATTTATTCAATGTGCATATGGCGATGTTATCGACAACTACGTTCTTTCTAGCTCCTTCCAAGGGCCGCTTCTCGTGGCTTTGGCCATCCTCGCGCTCGTTCGGGTTCACCCGGAACCTGCAGATTCTTGTCCATGCTTCGACGATAGCGTTGCTTTCGCAGGCGTGCTCATCGGTGTCGAGGTTGGCGGTTGGCATTTTGCGAAGACAGGCCTTGGATTGTTGGATCCGATTCCAGGCAGTGCCGTTTTTGACCTTCAAAAGATCGGCTGGATTAAGGCTGCGCTGCGGATTGTTCTAGGCGTTGCTACGGTTTTTGTATGGAGAGAGGTGATGAAACCATCTCTCCTTCGATTTCTTCCACCACTGTTCAGAATCATTGAGAAGCTGGGCTTCAGCTTACCTCGACGGTTTTTCACAAAAGCTTCGTATGTCATCGCTTTGCCTGCCCTGCGAATTGTAGATAAAGAATGTGGTTGGCTGACGAGTCCTTGGGTACAGAGAATACAAGCGAGTTCCAGATCATCTTAAAGACGACGACGTTATCCCGAATGTCTCCGAGATACCTTCCATGCTCACCTCAATTCGCCATCCACGCCGTCGTGCAATCTCCATTGGCCCACAGTCGGAAGCTGATGCATACGAGGCCCTTGCCTATCGCGAACACCGCAGGCGACTAAGCACATCCTCTCCAGATTTGATCCGGAATCCTCGACCATCCCCTTTTGCCGCTGATCGCGAGAACAATGATAACGGTTCCACCCCGAAACACCAACAGACCCCAAGATCCGCCAACAGAAGTCCATTGCGACTTGATGAGTACGAGCACATGATGGGAACCGGCACTCCAACTTATGAACAGAATGGCACTAAGAAACTTGTCGACGCTGTAGCGGGCTCGTCGGACTACCAGTTCAAGTCGCAGGGCGAAGAAGAGATGTTTTCGATGATAACCAAACCACGAGTACGATACGATGTTGAAGTTGTCACGAAGCTGATTGTGTATTCTGGTTTGTGCTGCCGCTTTTACCACCGAATATTTGTTTCTATATGACAAGCTTTGCTAACTTGCAAACATTAGGGATCGCATGGCTAGCCGTTGAGGGCAATCCAGTCTTATTTCACTTTCTCGGTCTCGAGTGACAACATCTTGAGTGTTGGCAACCTCAGCTGGGCTAGATGTCGCCAACGGTTGGCCGGCTCTTCCTTTCCCAGCGCCTTACTTCTACCCCTTTTACCTCTTCTTGCTCTTCTTCTTTTTCGCCTTTCAGATCAAAGAAAGTTAAACCCACCTTGTACATTTACTAGGATTCTAGATTTCTGGGTTGACACATTTGTATGTGGGAATGCTTTGCTGTTTGCGTACCTCAAGGAAGCCATCAAAGCAGGATAATGATAATAATGCAATTCTTTCAAACCTCTCACTTGCACAGATCACAACTATTATCTTCACTGTAGGCATTGCGCAATCACTGCGACCAAATAAATAGCATTCACTGTTGCTGTCGCTTGTGGCGCCCAGCATATATATATATATATTTGGGTAGTACTATTTTGATCTTTGCCGCCCACCATCTTGCCAGGCACAGCTTTCCCTTAGCCGCCTGCACTGTCAAGCTCTAACTGGAGTCTCGGTTCGGTCCAACCAATCGGGAATAGCGCGCACGATCTGCCAAATGTTTCCACCTGTGGCCCGTGCGCCGTCCCTTGATTCGCGCCACGCTAAGCCGGAACCAGTAAGGGCGGCTAATTCCACGTGACCGCGCGCCAAAGGTTGCGGCGCCGTGACGTGAGAACTTGATATGGACGAGACGAGCGCATAAACTGGAGGGACCCGCGAGGGCGCAATGCGCTGCATTTCCGTATTAGGCATCCTTGACTTCACCTCTTGCGCGGGCTACATGTCTGACGCCAGTTCCCGCCTTAACCCCCGCCCTTCTCCCTCACCCTCCCTCTCGCCCTTCGCCATCCTCTCTTTTTCTCCTTACGCTTCCCTTCCCTTGGGCCTTGTTTCGCTCTTCTTGCTCGTCGCGAGCCTTTCCATTTATATCCTTAATTCAACCTCATCGCGCCGTCACTCGCTTTTCGCCCGGGTTTCTCCTTGCTGTGCCCGGCTCGCGTCACCTGCGAGAAAAATTTTTCAAAACAAGGAACACTTCGTTCCCAATTCGGTAATATCAGTCACCCTTGTTTACAAACTTGACGGAACTCGCCTGAGTCCTGGCCTCGCGTCACTTTTTTCTTTTCAACCCCTCCCACAAATCCTCTTTCTCCTTCTTCTCTTCCTTCTTCTTCTTCTTTTTTCTTCTTCTTCTCTTCACCTCATCACTCACATCCATCATCACCTACATCCTACAACTATATCAACTCACTTATACCCTCTATCCTACTATCCTTTTTTTTTCTCCAAGGCTCCGAAATGGAGTCCGAAGACGGAAACAATGGTCATAATGACCAACAACGGGTGCCCAGTGCCCCGTCATACGAGTCCCCACGTTTCTCTGTGGAAATGCTTCTCGCCACACAGAGCTATCTCGCAAGGGAGCCAGAGCCCGCCGCTCAACCGGAAGCGGTCGACACTCTTTCTCTGGCTTACCTATCCGGTGGTACCCGGGTAACAATTGAGTATAGCGACAGTGAAGGCGAGGAAGAAGATCCCGCTTTAAACCCATCATCCCCAGTTTCCGACAATGGGGGGCAAGTCAACAATGGGGGCGGATCAAACATCACACCGGCAAATGAAGCCCGACCTTCAGAAACGGCCGACACACGCGAAGAGAGCGCTCGCCCTTCAGACCAAGCAATGGGCCTTTCTGAAGGAGAACCGGAACAAGTTGTGCAAAGTATTGAGGGTGATCAGGAGGAACTGCTACAACAAACTGCCGCTTGTACCTTCGAAGATACCGACGCTCGAGCACTTCTTCGACTTGCAGAACAAGATGCTCTGAGGGAACACTTCTCACGTGTTCGACGAGCTGCTATGAGTGTGCTGCCAGAAAGCCCACCACGACAAACCCAACAGCCAGCATCTCAGAGCTCAGCACAAGGTGGATATGTTGGTCCTAAATGTTTCGACATTTCACATCTGACAAGACAGCAAGTCCCCCGCAATGCGGGAACGAACGAGGACGGTCGCCCGGCTTCCCAGAGCTCGACCCACAGCACATATTTTGGGCCTGGCTGTTTCGATGCCTCACATATCCCACAACCACCAGTCCCCCCCGAAGCGGAAACAACCGACCTCGATGTGGAAATGAACGAGAGCGGCAGGCAAACCCCCTTCGATGTAGAGATGGGCGAGGCCGAGCAGCAGATTCCCCAGGACCCACAACAGGATGGTGGCTTAGGATGCACATCCTTCAATGTAGGCTTTCAGCCCCAGCAATCAGCTTGTGATGATGTGATAATGGAAGACAATGATCAACATATTCACCAATTACCGTCACAGAGCGATAGCTTCGGTCCCCAGCATTCCAACATCCAGTTCGTATTCCAACCAGAGTCTCCCGAAGTTGTGATGCACGACGATCCGGAAAATTTCCAGCAGGTTCCTCAATTCCCGTCAAACGTCGCCCCGGAGCCGCAACACTCCGTCATTACCTTCCCCTACCACCCGGCTCCAAACGTCGAACTGCACAGTATTCCGTACGATCCGACACCTGTTTGTTTGGACATGCCTCAACAACAAGCTCCCGCATTCGATATCTCATCTTTGCCGTTTATTCCGATTCCCTTCCAGGTCGCGCCTTTCGAAAACGGACATGTCTCGAATACAGTGCAGCTTCAGCCCCAAGTTAGCTTTAATGAGACTAATCACGAGGTTGCAGATCCATCCAACCTGAATCCTGGACTCCCTGGATTCAATCTGGAACAACCGGGAATCGAATTGCCTTCAGAGCCCCAGGCCGTACCAGTCTCCGAACCGAAACCCGAGTCGGAATTAGAAACTGCTTTGCCCCCAACTGCGAGTGGCGGACTCATCCAAGAACCTCAGCTCCCAAAGGTACCTGATGACCCGGTCGAGCAAAAGTCTGAAAGCTCTGTCTCTGAGTTCCCTCCCAATACGTCTTACCTTTTCGGAGCCCGGCGTCGGCAAATGCTTAGGTTGGAAGCTCTAAATCCTGCTCCTGTTTCCCAACCACAACTCTCATTGGGGGCAAAGTTGTTAGTACAACAACTAAAAGAACGTCGGAAACCTAGCTTCAACCTTCCTCGAAAGTTCGTTACAACGAATGGCTTTGTCCATAGAAGTGGAAAGGTTCAGAGTTCCAATGTGTCGGAGCCGGTTCAACTCAAGCGTAAGATTGACGAGGTTGATGATCCCATGCAGAATGAGGTCGAGGCAGGGCGAGCAATTCCACCGCCAGGTGTAAGTCAACCGTTTCTTCTAGCTCCTAGCCATACCCTAACAATCTTGCAATATAGGCGAATATTGGCACACCCAGCATCATTCAAGCTGACATGGAAAATGTAATTCCTCCTTACACCCCAAAATTTTTTGAATGTTCAGACTAACTTCTCGCTAGGCCGTGCTGCAAGCAATGCCTGGAAGTTGGCCAGTGAGCCCATCGCGCGAATCCTCCAGTGTCAGCGGTCAAGGTTCTGCCAGTGGTGATGCTCCAAGTGTATGCACCAGACGCGAACGTGGTATGTTTGTCCCAATTCTAGGAAGCACGTCGTCCCTTGAATACACAAACCCTCATATCTATCCTTCACCCCTTCCTGTCGTCAGATATTCTTAGCTCTTTGGATAGTAGAATTCGTTCTGACATTTGGTAATAGGCAATGACCAGTCAAGTTCACTTTTCGTGCCCTCGTCAATTCATGCACGAAATCAGCGAACCTGGATGTTCCACGCCAAGAGAATCATTGGAACTGTGAAGCGCCAAGTCACCCGATTTTGCAAGGGTTTGTTTTCGCAACCATCACGCAAATCCACTCGGCGCGAGCAAAGACAGAGACAGCGAGAGAGCCAAAGCAAGAAGCGGAAATCCCAATTCCCAGTCGTTTACGTCGACGAAGCATCCGCGCTCTCCACGGTTCCAACACCCGGCCCTATCGAGCCGCCGACTTCTATCTCGAGCCCTCGACCTCCTAAGCCACTCCCGGTGGGCAAAGCTGTCCGAAAGGACAAGAAACCGTCTGACAAGTCCAAGGATTCTCTCAAGAGAATCTCCCGAGGACGCGTTACCAAAAGCAATGCCAGCCAGAGTGATACGTCGAGCCAGTGCACTACCAAAGTCGATGCTGGACACAAGCCAATTAACCGTACTCCTTTCAAGAGTATGGATCTGTCCAGAATCCCGACGGAGGCAATGCTTGAAGAGCTCGAGTCAGAGATGGCGGCATGGTTGGCCCCATCCTCCCGCCCGGATCTCCCATCCCCTTTGGAAGAGACGTCGCCAGTTCAGCCTGAGACACCGGAAAAAACTCCTTCGACTATTGTCGAGGACCAAGGTGTTACCCCCGCTGAGACAACGGCAACGACTCAACCTGAGTCTGTCACCGACAAGCCAGTCCGTCCCAGTCAAGAAACACGGACCAGAAAGAAGTTTGTTCATTGGATGCCATCCACGACCCCGCGTGGACGTCCAATCTCGTCAGTCAGGGTCTTCGATCCGCAAGCTTCCGTTCTGTCAATGGTAACAGACAAAGAAGGGGAAGATTCGAAACGCCCAGCCGGGCGACCCCCCCGAACCCAACAAGGCCCAATAATCCGCCCACTCCCAGCCAAGTGGGAGTCGAGAGTCGAAACGGCACTGTCCCAACCCGACAGTCGTCAGCTTGGCACCACCCTTGGTGGAGATGCCCTGACACGCCGTGACTTTGCGACGTGCGCAACGCCGTTGGCTTGGCTCAACGATGAAATCATCAATGCGTACCTAGCACTAGTCATCGACCACGCTCGGCGGTCAACGGGCAATTCGGGAAGGCACCATCAACCAAGGTACCACGCCTTCAATACTTTTTTCTACTCGAGCCTTCGGGACAAAGGCTACGAGTCCGTACGGCGTTGGGCTACGCGTGCCAAAATTGGGGGTCCAGCATTGTTGAGAGTGGAGACAGTTTTCGTGCCCATTCATCACCATGCACATTGGACTCTCATGGTGGTCAAACCGGCCGATCGAACGATCGAACATTTTGACTCCCTCGGCGGGAGCTGCTCCTTCCACGTTGCCAAGATCAAGGAGTGGCTCCGAGGTGAGTTGGGCAATCTCTTCGTCGAAGGAGAGTGGCGGGTTCTCCCAACAAGTTCCCCGCAGCAAAACAACGGCAGCGACTGCGGTGTATTCCTCCTGACGACCGCCAAATTGGTGGCGTTGCAACAGCCCTTGTTCTATGGGCCAAAGGACATACCCGCGATCCGCAAGAGGATCGTTGCCGAGCTGATGAACGGGGGTTTTGAGGGAGATTTCGACCCGAAATCGGAGTTCCCTGCTAGATCGTTGCTGTAATGGCTCCGTGATAGCAAAGCTCTCTTGTCAATTTATTTCGGGGCGAAAGGATGGGGTTCAACCACAAGAGAGGTATGTGCAGTCAAGTAACTTTCTAACAAGAGAATGAGGGACCAGTTCTGTATCCGGCTTTCGTTCCGGGTTGCTTTTCCAGTCCCATGTAATACGCTCGCCGGACCTTACTCGCAGGGTTTCCTGTTGCAGTGTTGGGCTGGCAGTGTTTCGGTGATGTACTGCTCTCGCTTTGCTTTTCCAGTCCCATGTAATACGCCCACCGGACCTTACTCGCAGGATTTCCTGTTGCAGTGTTGGGCTGGCAGTGTTTCGGTGATGTACTGCTCTCGCTTTGCTTTTCCAGTCCCATGTAATACGCCCACCGGACCTTACTCGCAGGATTTCCTGTTGCAGTGTTGGGCTGGGGGTGTTTCGGTGATGTACTTTGTTTTTCTAGTAATTCGCTCATCCCCGACCTCCTGTCCCGGGGAAACCTGGTTCAGTCGATGGTTGGGAAGCGTCTTACGCATGCAATGTGTTTTCGTTGGTTGCTTGCATGTCATGAATATGTTTCCTTTGTCTTTGCGCGAAGTCATGTAGTCCCTCATTCTCTTGTTCACGATGCACTTACTTTCTCTCAAGGTCGGGCTCGCAGGCAACGTCACAGCAGTCTTTGGCAAATCAGAGCGATCGATTGATTCGACAGCATCATCCTCCTTAGCGGCCAGGAGAAGATGATAGCAGAGTGTGATTCTCTAATATGGCACGTCTTCTAATTTCTCGAACGAAACGGGGCTTAATATTGATTCGGTGTTTCGACGATGACCCATTTTCCAAATAACATTACTTTTCCGTCGACCACTGGGTTTTGATAGAGCTGGGCTGGAGCTCTTTAAATACACATCTCGAAAAGGTTTTGAGTCGGCTCATACCTTCTATTTGGCATATCAAAATGGCGTTTTTCAGCCTATTCTAAGGTCATTGATACGCATTGATCCGGTTTGGGGTCGTTTACTCGGAGTTTTATGGATGGAAACAGGTTGGGACTTGGTGTTGGTTTTGCTTGAATTTTTTTTTGAAATTTCCCTCCAAAGTCTGTTTTTTTGCTGTGTTTTGTCTGCTTTTGAACAAAAAAATCATTCTTCTTACTTGCGGCGCTTGGGTACGGCATAGCTTGGTGCTTTGGTCGGGGTGCTTCTGCTATCAAAAAGGCATTTTACGGACGGGATACCCCCTTTGCAGTCTTCTGCTTTCTGCTCAAACGGTCGGCCGGCTTGCTTGCTTGCAACGATGGAACGGGAACGAAACGATTTCAAGAAGTGTGCTGCATGTTTCAACTCTCTTCGCGCAACTGTACAAAATGTGTACCATTATTTACCTCACCCAGATTTTTCAATGGGATTCGGCCCCTGAAAGGGCGCTGATGTGCTGAAATTGTTCATACTTGTTTGTGACCTTTGGTATCGCTTTGGCGAACCAGATAAATTCATTTCTCGACGGATTTCTCGTTATTTGATCAATTTTCGAGTGTTTGATACCAGTGGAGGCTGGGAAGAAGAGGATGCCTTGACAACTGCATAATATTCGAAGCTCATCGTGAATGTTACGGCGTGGGCAGGAAGCACCACGCCGTACAAATTCAATCTAAGACATACATGCTGGAATTTCTAACCATGTCGACAGGCAAAGGATCGGAGCTTTTAAGAAAAGGGCACCCTGGTCCTTCTCTTGATCGTTATCACAATGCAGAACTCCCAAGCTTCGCTCGATCGAGGCTTTAGCGTCGTTCCCAAGATGCGTCCCATACGACCTCTGGAACTCCCACAGTTTCCACGTTGTCGATTCGGCAAACGAGGGTACACCCACCACGATTTTCCTGTTCGCCGTTAAATTCGTCGTAGTCGCTATCCTCGGAATCATGCTCATGATCATCTCCGTAGCCAATGCCATCGTCATAGTCGTGGTCGTAGTCTGGATCTTGGTGGCCGTCTTGGTCCCAATCAGCATAGTCATCGTCGTCTCCCGTCCTCGTTTTTATTTCGTTCTCTCGATACTTCTTTTTCTTACCTTGTCCAAACTTTTTCCTCCAACGGCTCATCCATGAAGTACTAGTGAACTGTTCTCCCCAACGACTGCCATGGCCTTTGGACGAGACATTATAACCACTCGCTTCTCCGACATCATGACTAGATGTATTGTACGCAAGTTGTATCCATTCAATCCCCATATAAACCGATTGACCTACGGTCATATTACCCGACCAAATACCCCCATCGCTCCATAGATTCAAAACCAACACACTGGGGGAGGTGGGGACACCGTAGCCTTTTCCGAGCACTAGGTCGTTATTGAGAAACCAACGACTTTTCGTAGGAAACCAATCAAGACGGTGATCAGCCCACTCAGTCCATGGAACAGCAAGATCGATAGCGTCACTGGCTTCGGGGATCATTTCGTCGGTAGCTGGGTCCCAATCCGGCTGGTTAGCGTAGCGCACACGAGAAGGCGGATCAACGGTAAGGATTTCAATGTCTGACTCGCTGGTTCTGGAGTGATAAGTGAATATTCCGGCAACTGCACCAGCCGGTGGAGGAAGTATCTCGCCCGCGCCTTGGGATATTGAATAAAGCCGCATCCTGACGCGAAACGAACAATGGAAGATATTCTCCGTGGAGGTTTGGACTTCTGCGGTTGATGTGTAATCTTCGTATCTCGTAGATCGCAGCACAAGATGAGACGACTCGTCCGAGCTATCTGCCTTGTCCTTGGTGATGTATACGTTGTCGAAAGAGTGGACAATGCTGATGGGGAAGAGCGTAGAGGCTGCACGATTCCAACTCTGAATGTTCCATTCTTTGGAAAAAGGGTGGTCGTCCAATGTGGGATGGCGGCCACTGACTCCTCGAGTCCTCATCTTTCTTTTACGTTCCTTTCGTTTGCTCTGCTTGTTCTTACTCGCAGTCAGGATATTTTCCGAAGGAGACCTGAAATCATAGAACCGGTAGTGCTGAAAATAACCTGGCTCCGGGCCAGAGACGACGTAACAATCGCATTGACCATTAAGAGCCTTTTGCTTGACCTGGCTCTTCGTGCTGTTACCTTTGGGAAGGGCATTTTGCGAAATTCGAGGTTCTGCTAGGGATGACAGCGTGACGAGGGATATCCCAAGGATGATAATGAGAATAAGAAGCCCCATCCTGACAATGGGCACGCTGGATGAGATGGAAGGCCAAACAGAAACCATGAAATGTCAGTCTATAGGACCTTCTTGGGCACGGATATTGGAAAATGGGTTTGCTTGACGAAGATTTGTCCTCCTTCCTGGCGGAAGGAGGATGTCTGTCCACGAGGAGAGACATGACGGAAGGCGCCATCTCGAAGGGCGAGCCCTTTGGCATTTCCGCGGCTTCGTACTCAAAGGCAAGGATGATGGTTATTTCGTCCTAAGCGCCATTGTACCGCTGTAATCCTCTCTTATTTCAATAACAGAAAAAGGTGAAATGGGAGACAAGTGGGGATATATGTACAGTACTTCGGCTGTACATAGTATCGACATGCTGCGACCAACGCAGTATAATATATCAGATTCATTAAGGGGTACAGGCGAGCAGAGACATAGCAACTGCAAGGTCCTAGCTAATGTGTGCTCTGTTAGAGTGTGTGATGAAATGATATCTCATTCTTCCTCTTCAGCAATCGCAAGTTCGTAACGCCCAAATGAGGTTGCTCAAGGTGATGCCCGCCAGCCAATCAGATGTTCAGATTCCGTCAAGCTCCACGTGACTGACCGGAATGGAAGATTACATTTATCCGTTGCCAAGCCACAGCTGCCTACTCCCAAAGCGGAAAGCAACCAGAACTGTCCGCCGCTTTCCTCTCGCTTCTGTGATCTACGTGTGCAGTCAGCCTGTGACTCGTCAAAGCTGGCCGTGATGGATTCAAGACTATCGCATCCGCTTGCTGGCCGGTTGGCTCCTTCGTTGAAAGAGACGCCAGGGCAAACAAGTTGTCATTTCCGCTGTTGGCACTCTTCATGAATCATACATACTCAACCATATCAATATCATGCGAACCACATTCATTAAGCCCCAATGAAGTTGGGCTGAATTATATGGACTTAAAACAGTTGTTGAGACCTGAAACATTACTTTCTGACAGAATGCTGCGGGCGCTCGGAGAAGGAGGAGGCGATGGACCAACAGAACCAGGTATCATTCCAACGAGGAAAAATCATTTGACACCTTTGTTTTTGGATGAATGGTCTTTCGTGGGCGCTTTGCTTAATGGCTGCCTGGGTCCGCCATAATTTGGGAGGCTGGAACAGACTTCGTCGCACATTGATTTGCGGCACAGACACACCCTTGCAGCAAGGAGCCTGTGGATTCTACCATCGAGGCTCGAATGGAATGTTCTTTGAAAAATGACAGTCCACTCCGAGAGAGCCCATTGCGGCGTGCGACACCCTGGAGCAAAATAGGAATGTTGACAAGTTGCTTTCGATGTACCTCCCGTTGATGCGGTATCGGCTGCCTTAGTGGACTTGCTTGACATGGAACCCAGGCCCGTTCGGTCCTATGGAGACCCTTTGCTTTTGCTTTTGAAGCGACCCAACTGTATGAGAACAGACCAAGGGAGATATTCAACCATAAGCTCTGGAAGGGACCCTGAAGACTCTGCTTCATGCTGACATGATGCAGACAACATGTGCCAGGAAGAATGGCCTCTTGAGAAGATCTTGGGCTATACCTACAGCGAAACAATCTCAAGCATCGGAGGAATGCTGTTTATGAATGTTTTTGCCACAAGGCAAATAATTCTTCAGCAGAAAGAGTCTTGGACAAGAAATCAACGCTGACTTTGATGCCAGTTGTTTCTGCCTCCGCCAATTTCAAATCACTCATGACTGCCCAATCAAGAACGGGGGGAAAACCGAAGATGTGTAGGACTGACGAGGAATCATCCTCTCGAGTCACGATTGATCATATCTCGGCATCTCGTGTTTGAGCGCGTCACAGACCGTGTTGAGTTGCTTTTCCAGAGTCACGAGAATGACACGAAGTCATTCGCCTTTGAGCATGTGAGTCAATATTCATGCGCTCGTCATTTGGGTCTCTCGCTAGTCTCTTGGTTGAGACCACCTTTTCGTCTGATGTTGGAGTTATTAATTACAGATCGAAGGCCACTAAGACACTAGCGCCATACGCGAGCATTACCTTTGTTACACGAGCCCTGCAAAGGATCAGCCCCACCGCCCAGGACATGTTGGCCAATCTTGCAAGGGGCAACTGTGCCCGGGGCGTTTCTTCTAGACCAATCGGGGGGTTCGATGGGTTTCGATACGAATACGCAGGTTTTGCAGTTCGGATGATTGGATCTCTTGGCTCCAAGCAGGATCAGACGAATATCGCCAGTTGGAGGCCACACACACCCGTTCTGAGAGTCTCGACAGCGAGGAATGGGTAACAGAGCGTTTGGCCACCATGCAAACAGCTCATCCCACGCCATTCATCATCTCAGTGTTGGAAGACAACAAACATCTGCCTGTCTCCGTGCAATCAGCAGTTGCCTCGCTGTTCTCTGTCGGTCCACGATTTCAGGGAATCCCAGAGGCAATCCCAGCCTGACAATGTGTGGTCACACCGCCGTTCTTGGCACGGGCTGATGTTGCTGCGTTGGGCTTAGCGCCGATGTGCGATACGAGGCCAGCGCAGACGCGATACCGGATGCGGGCTAGCGCGCTGCCCTGTGCATCATGCTGTGCCGGGCTGCCCTGTTTGACTTTATATCGCCATTCTTGCCGCTTTCGCCCGCTTGCTTTGTCTCGCTGCCTCTCCTCCTCCAAGATTTCGCCCCTTCGCCCTCTCTCAGTCCATCTCCCCATGAACAACGACGGTCTCTGCTCCCCAACAGCACCCAGATGACGATACCGAGATCCCCATGACATTGACATAGAAACACACAACTCCCACAGAAGCTACCATAGCAAACCACAGCCAACCCCCTATCAAAATGGATATTCCGACGACATACTAAGGCCCTCCCACGGTGACAGACTACTTCTCCTTCGCCATGCTGTCCACCGTGGAGAGAGGGAGCAGTTTCCTTAGCAGGTCATCGAGCATGACAAGCACCCCTTCTCTAAAACGCGAAATTACACCTATATCTTCCATCTCCGACCCTACTCTTCTTCACATCCACGATCGTCTCAACCAACTCGATTCCAAAGTCCTTGATCTCCGTGCCAGTGTCTTGACAAGAGATGGCTATTCCCGACGAATAGCCAGGGAAGATGAGTCCATACAACGGGATTTTGACACTCGCAAAGCTGCAACTGAAAAACTCAAGGCAGATGCCAGTCAGGTTAAACCCGATCTTACTCAGCTGAGAGCAGAGATCCTACAATTACGAATGCACATCGATCAACTGGGATCAAAAGAAACCCTTTTGCACAGCGATGTCAGTCAGTTGCAGAATGATGTCAATCAACTTCAGCTTGACGTGCAGCTACACACAAGAGTGTGCGCCACCAGCACCGACCTCGGCCAGCTTCAGGCCATCGTTAGCCAGATCCGAATCAACTTGATGACCTTGGAGAGAGACATATCTCGACATTTTGGTGATATCTCGGCTCGTTTTTCGATAATGGAAGCGAGGATGAACCACACCGAAAGAGTTCGCTTCAACTCACTTGCCCATACAGTCCACGCCCCGATTACTGCCGTTCCTGTCATTGAAAACGATGGCTCCGTTCGATGGCCTGAATACTTCCCCCGAACCGTGTGGAAATTCTGGTGCTTAAAGCGACGAAATCGAAGTAAGTCCATGTGCCGCTATCCTATACAGTTTTCTTTGCAGTTCTTCTACACAGGAAACCCATGCAGGCAAGTAATACTGACGACTCCGCTCCGCGAACTCAGTTCATCGACTTGTGGAGCTGGCCGAATTCTACCAGCTAGAAGGTTATCAGTACTGGGGGCGTATGCCACATCCCCATGATTCCATGTTCCCAGGAGATGGGTATTCGAGTGACTCAAGCGACTCCAGTGATCAACCCTCCGACCTAACTCGCGCTGAAGCTGCTGGCCTCTTCCCTGAGGCCTGTCACCAGGCATTGGCGGCCACTTTGGGTTTGGTGTACTACAAGATTAGAAACGAAGTGGGAGAAGGACCCAATCAACATCTGATTCCAGCTGCACCAAAACGTACCTTTGGTGAAGCGGCATCTCCAAATTCCCCGAAACCAAAGCGAGCGAAACTTTCCCGACGATCAAACGAACCGTCGCCGACCCGACTTCACAAGATCGTCACGTCTGGTCCTGCCATCGATGCCAAATCAATTGTGTCCGAAGGCATGGACAGACTAGGTTGGAATTTGAATGCCTCACAAATGACGGACGAATCGATGAATAAGCTAAAGGATATTGTGGCCGAGGGCGTCAACTCTCTCCTCCTTCAAGCTTTGGAACGTGGTCGCCTCACGATTCAGCCGAGTCGAATGGAACGCACGTCTGGCTCCCCATCGGAGTCCGCGAAACGTAGCGCTCGAGCAAGGTCTCATGGTGGCGATGGGGTCGCAAGTTCGGGCGACGAAGAATTGCGAACTGTTGCTACCGAGGTTCTTTCACCCGGTGAGGGTCAATGAACCAAGAGCCAGAGGCTCGAACTTGAAGCTCTCTAAGATTTCCTCCCGTATTTCGGCATCTTCCTATTTTACCGGTGTTTGGTGGCGTTTATCATGCATGCTTGTTCGGACTTATACACATCTCTACACTTGCCACGGTCCAGGAGTCTCATCGGCTAAGGCGTTCACTTTTCCTGTTCCTATCAACAACAACTAGCATTACGGGCGTCCAGTGGGCATTAGGTCGCGAAGGCCTGGGAACATGGCATGCATGATACCCCCAACAGCGCATTATGACGGATACGATCTATTATCAATTGATAACTGCTGATGGGCGTTGGAGTTTCCTACTATCGGGTCTCCTTCCCATATAGCGTTTCAATGACTTCACGAGATATCAATCTCTTGGTAAGTTGCATTTACATGGTGTTCCATACCTCTTATGATTTTCACCTCTTGAGTTGGACGGACATTTTTGGTGTTATTTTGGAATTTTTTTTGAATATCTTGGTTTCACTGCGCATCATGCATTTTTATCACCCCTGCCTCGCACCAGAACAACTATCTGGCGCATTTATCCTATCAGACTATCTCTGATACAGACAATTGCCCTCTACGCGATTTATGGTTCCTTGCGACAGCCTGTCCATAAAAACATAGCATAGGTAGCCAAATATAGTTGCTTCATACCCCTATTTATGTTTAATCAGCATTGTACTCCGTACGCTGTAGATGTTTGTATCTGAAAATGCTCCGAATCTTCTATCGGTGACACGCGGCCGAACTAGTTTTTTAATTGTGGCGCTGTCTGTATCGTGAACATCGTGTCGCTGCAAACTCGAGTATGTAAGGTACGGTACTTTGTTAGAGTACTCTACTCCGTACCCAAGGCTGCCTAACTTCCATAACTTTCCATAGGCATTCTACCATCACCAACGTTCAGCCTCAAATCCAACCCAACATGTTAGATACAAGACTTCGGCCTGGTCACTCTCCAGCCTTGTGGACAAGTAACCTATTAACCCCTGACCAGTATGAAACAATTGTGCTACTCCGAAATATTACCTATAATAGAATATGTACTGATTGTCTTGAAGCAGATATATAATCTTCCCAGAGTCAAATAAGAGCCGCTAGTCCCGTCGCTACTATCTATAAGGATATGCTGACATCGGTACACCTTCAATAACCTGGGGACCTGTCACTTTTCTGATAAAGGCAGTACTGGGGAACCACTTTGCGCCAGCCCCTGGGCCAACCGATAGTTTCCTGCTGACCTTGCGGATCATGTCCACGACATTCGAGAAAACTCGGTCTGGAATGCATCGAATGATCATGCCAGCAGGAATGGTGATGGCACCAAGGACAAGGGATATTCCCCATTGCCAGCCATTCAGGCGATGCACAGAGAATGCAGCTCCTCCTACAAACATGACCGTTATCTGCCCGCCGATTACTGCCAGCATGGCAATCACAAAGTGGTAGCTTCGCCCAATTCCCCAGAACACGTTGACATGACTGTCGACTCGGCGGTTCGTTATCAGGTTGAAAATCTGCATCCACATAAATGTATTAAACACTAAGGCAGACAGTCGGCTGTCTTTCGTGTCGTTCTTAAAGGGTAAAAATAGTGGGCCCGCAAAGAGCAGAATATATAAGGCAGCTAATTGATAAACTACCTCTCCTGCGATTACTTTCCACATTGTTGTGCTGATGAGAGGGCGAGATGGCCGCTCAGGCTTCCGTTTCAACAGGCTCTCCATTGGAGCGTCCGCAGTCAGTGCGACCACGAAAAGTGTGTCCATGATGAACTTGCTCCATAGAAGCTGGACAGGCGTGAGCCCGGATAGCTGGTTTTCGCTAGCAATAGCGGATACAAAGACTAGGCAAGACGCCGAGATAATGACGGTAAGCTGATACTGTCCGCACCTCTGGACAGTGTCATTGAGAGTACGACTCCAGAAGAGAGCTTTGACCAACGACCCAAGGCTGCCGTCCACAGTTACCATATCTGCAATCCTGGTAGTAGTGCCCGTCGCAGTCATACCCAAGGAGATCCCCACGTCAGCTATCTTTAATGCGGGTGTATCTTCGGCAGAGTGACCAGTGACTGCAACGGCCTCGCCCAAGGCTTTGAGTTGCCGGACAAAGGCACGCTTATCTTCCGGGCTGCATTCAGCAAGAACACACAATCTTGGTAGTACCTCGCTCGCTCTATCGCCCAAGTCTCTGAAGTCAGACCCTGACATTATCAGGCCACCTGGCTGAAAAATTCCTACATTTTCAGCGAATGAAGTGGCTACTGCCATATCTTCACCTGTGACCATGCGAACGGAAACTCCAGCCGTTTGAAAGGCTTGCACAGCGGCAGGCGCTCCGTCCCTCCAGGAGTTAGTAAGGCCGAAAATCCCAATCAATGTCATCTCTTTCAGGGCCCGGTTGACAATACGTCTCGGGTTTGAGGAAGCAGCAAAAGCTCGCATTGTCCAGACGTCAAAATCACGGTAAACAAAAGCAACCGCTCGAAGCGACCGCGAATGATAACCAGTCATAATCTTGTCAATAGCCGCTTGCTCCCCTTTAGAAAACAGAATTGATCCAGTATTCTCAGCTGGATTTGCTAGAATTTTGGTACACCTTGGCAATAACTGCCCAACTGACCCCTTCACGTACATGCGGCATGTATTAGTTTCTAGCCTAACAACGACAGCCGAGTATTGTTCATTTGGATCAAAAGGGAGGAAATAGACGATATCTGCATTGGCCCTCTCAATGGAAAGTGAGCTAGTAGTTAGTAGGTGACGGCGAGCAAATCTGAACAACGCTGCCTCTAGCTTGTTTTCAGCATAATTGCCCTCAGCTGGATAGTCTGCCTCATGAGCGAGAGAGTTGAGCACAATTGAATGTTTCAGCAGGCGCCTAACATCATCATGAAGAGTATTGACAACCATAGGAAAGGAATGGCTGAGCGTGCTTTCTGGTAGAGGATAGGGGCTTATCCTTTCATCTGGCCCATCATCATCGTCACAAGTCTCAAATATCACAGTAGAGCCAATCACACCAGCAGAAACAGTCATGCCTTCATGAGTGAGCGTGCAGTTGTTAATACAAATGCAAGTAATCGTTGCCATTTTCTCAGCAGCTTGTGACCGGCGGACAAGGATATTGTCCTTTGACAGCCTCTTAGTGGTATATGCTGAAGCGGAGAGATATACCAGCGGAAGCCAATTGTTAGCAGAGACCACGAGAAACGCAACACATTCTAAAAAGAGGGAAAGAAAGATTCTGCTCTTTCCAGCGGGAGTTGCGGGATTGCGAGGGAGCCGGACACAATATCTTATCAAAAGCACGGTGAATAGGAGAACTGCGGTACAGAATCCTACTCTCGCAATGTGCTCTGACATAGACACAAGCCTTACCCAGTGACGAGTCGTCTCAGGCCTTTCCGGAGTATACATCAGGGTCTTTCCATAGGACGAGTGTATCCCAGTGCAAGTGCATAGGAAAGAGCCTACACCCCCAGAGACAGTAGCACCGGAAAGAAGGAAGGGGTCAGGCTCATCCCAGGCTTTCTGGCTCAGCATATCTTCGTAAACTTGATCAGCAGGAGTTTTCTTCATCATAGTACATTCGCCTGTGATTTCTGATTCATCACATTCAAGGCCATGTCCTTCGATAAGTATACCGTCTGCAGGAACCACATCACCGGGTGCTAGGAAAATAACTTCTCCAACCAGGATGTCAGAAATGGGTATTCCTATGATCTTGCCGGAGCGGATGACTTTGACCATTCGGGTTGCCAGCTCCTTTCCAAGATTTCGGAGTCGACGCTCCATTTCCCAATGGTAAACTGTAGTAGCGGATAACATGATGATAACCGCGATCAGGGTAGAAGCGCCCTCAACCCATTCAGCCGTGAAGTTGTGGTGCGGCCCGAAAGTCTGATATAACCCGACTGACAGAGAGGCCATAGCAACGATTGAAAGGAAAAGGAGCAATCTGCCGTACTTGAGCCGGGCCAGTCTGAATATACTTCTCTGTCGCCTTGGAGGCAGACAGTTGTCTCCAAACACTCGTCGCCGGCAATGATAGGATTCCTCTTGACTCCCACAAGGTAGAATGTCACATCTGGCCTCATCCGCATTCACCGTGCCCTCGAGACAACATTCATCCACGCTTAGCCCAGCGATTTTATCAGTTCGAAGGCCCCTTTCAAGTCCTTGCAAGCCTTCCAATGCATGGAATACGGCGAGGTTCTTTGGATTATAGAGCTTCGTGAGTTGACCAGGGGAGAACGCGAACGGATTATTCTGCACTTGAAACGCTGTTTCATCGCCGGGATCTGGGCGTAACGCTTCCGCCGCCCCGGCCCTTAGCTCTGCAAGCATGGACTCAACGTCGTGAACCGAGTTACGGCTCGAACAGCGAGAATTGCTTCTCGAGCGACTGTTTGGCGCAACAAATGATTCAATGGGGTTTTGTTTTGGCGAGGGGTGGTCGCTCCACCGTGAGCGACGAGGTCGGATGTCGTCGTCTGGAGTATTCTCATCATCTTCTTCGTCTGCTGACAGCAGAGAACAGGGACTGTCGTCAATGGCCTGCAACTCGGGATTTCCGTTGTCAATAGCGTGGTCATCGTGAACATCGCTCGCAGCTTGTTTTTCGTCGGTGAAAGCCATGAATCTTGTCTCAAACCGAGCACAGTGGCTGCTCACGTCTTCCACAGCCAAAGTCTTGCACTTCTGCTGCCTTTTTACAGCGACCGTTCCCCGGAACCGAGGGATGCGTACTTCGTATTGCTATTGACCGGTTCTGCAAAATTCAGTTAGCTTGCAGATCGGCTGAAGCTGATAATCGAAAGATTGCATAACCGGCTGACTGGCTTCACTGCGTCGATATCTATGGCTGGGCTTGCCGGAGCCCCATCGCTATCTCTGAGACGACAGGCTGGGACAATGCTACCCAAGCAAAGCCCCTGCTGTCTCCGAGCCTTTCCTGCGAGTTTGCTTGATCTCTTCACCATATAGTGGGGCTGCAAGTGTGTTTCCAACGCCGACGTGGCTAGGCTCGCCTTGCGCAGATCTAGCTGCATGATGCTTGACGGTTGAGCAATCTTTCTGTCCGAACTTGGAGAGTCAGCCAGGGCGATAAAATAATGAAATAATGGACAAAGCCATTATGTGCTCCATCGCCTTGATGCTCTCAGAGTGAGAATATGCATTTACCGAAGCAAGTATCGGTAGGCCTTCACGTCGTCTTTGAGCCACCGGCCGCTTCCGAGGTCGAGTATGACCACCTAGCCAGTTACTAGTTATTGTTTTGATGAGAAGCAAAACGGGCTGCGCTGACCTTGTGGCCTTCCATCTTCTCCAGCATTATCGCTGTTCACGGCCTCAATTTCAGGAACAATCCCAACCATGCCACAGACACATGGACCCATGAGCGCCGGCTCTGGCTCAGAGACTTCTTGCCCATGCGCCTCTCAAAGCCTGCTCGGATTATGCTGTTCGCATACAACTCCAGCCCTGCAATGGGTTCCTCGGGTATAGACCTTGATGACCACGCAAGGAATCTTTTGCACTGGGTTGCCCTGAAGCGTGGGGTATGGATCTGCCAGCTTGAACCTGGACTAGATACAACTACATATCAGTGTAGAGATGTTGATGCGGCGGTTATTTCTTCAGGGTGTTCCTCCACAGCGGCCGCTTGTCTTTGTCTGCCACAGCCTGGGCGGCCTTGTGGTTAAACAAGTACGTGACTATCATTCCCCTAGAAGCGTGCTGCTTGCGTACTGTCAATAGGCTTTAATCGAAGCGACTTCCCACCCCATCTATGCCTCGATCGCCGAAGCAACATGCCTGCTTGTTTTCTTTGCCACGCCTCATCAGGGTGGAAACTATGCCAGCGTTGGTGATATAATGGCAAAGGTTGTTCGGGCATCGTTACGTCGGCCATCGAACAACCTGCTCAAATCACTCAAACACAAGTCGGACGAGGCTACCCGGCGATTCGAAGAGTTCAGACACTACTCGGAGAAATTTCTGGTCATTAGCTTCTTCGAAGGACAGTCTTATGGGCTTCTGGGCAAAGTGCGTTTATGCCGACCCAGAGGATGGGAACGGTGGCTGATCTCATATCGCGCAGATCGTGGACAAGCAGTCTGCAGTTCTCGGCCTGCCGGGCATTCGCGAAAAGCAAGTTGCCTCCGATCGGGACCATAGCTTGATTTGCAAATTCGCGTCAATTGACGATCCAGAATGTGAGTTGGCCATCGGCATGATAGCGGCGGAGCTCAAGAGAGCGTTGAACCTACGAGGTATGTGAACATGGCATTGCTTGATGTTCTAGCATGGCTGATGGAAAGGAAGATTACTCTTCGTCGGAGAAACGGCTTGCGAATGTACACTGGTGTATCCCTCGTTCAGTCAATCCTTTATTCACTGGCCGCTCCGCAATCATAGAACAGATGAAAGAGGCCTTGCTTCCGCGTGACGATGGTCTCAGCATTTATCGCCAGAGGAGATTCGTTATCACCGGCATGGGAGGACAGGGCAAAAGTGAAGTATCCTTGCGAGTTGCTGATTTACTGCGAGAAGAGTAAGAACGCACTCCGTCTATCGTCGTCAGAAGCGCTAACTACGTGACACAGATTCTGGGGTGTCTTCTGGGTCGATATCAGCACGGCCACGACAGCAGCCACAGGGTTCCGCGCAGTCTCAGAGACGCTTGGAGTCCCCACTGAAAGCACTCAGGATGCATGTCGGTTGCTTTCGAATGCTCACGAGGACTGGCTCCTTATCCTGGATAATGCTGACGACCCTGAATTCGACTATCAACGGTATTTTCCCTCCGGCACACGGGGAGCCGTGGTCGTGACATCCCGAGTACGCGAATGCAGACGCTATAACACCGTTGGGTTTGTAGAACTCGGTGGTCTCGATGAAGATGATTGCGTCAATTTGGTTCTCAGAGCTGCAGAGGTCCCGAGGGACCTGTGGCTACAGAATGGCGCAGAAGCCAGAGAGATTGTCAGGGAATTAGGGTCGCACACCCTCGCTTTAATACAGGCGGGAACCTATATTTCTCAATCGCAATGCTCTATCGGAGAATACATCCCACAGTATCGACGGGAGCGTCAGCGGCTACTCAGGTTCAGCCCAAAACAAGCGCAGCCAAGGTACTGCAACGTATACGCTACCTTCGAGGCCTCGACGCACTATCTACAGTCCCTAAAGACCGAGGAGGCCCAGGACGCATTGGATCTTCTTGGAACATTATCTTTACTACACTATGGCGATGTTCCGACACAAATGTTTGAGGATGCCTGGTTGGGCTGTAGGAAAATCCAAGCGAGCAAGAGAAACGACGCAGATATCTCAACCCCGGGTAGCTGGCACGTTTCGCAACTACCTGGTTTTGTGCAGCCGTCTATCGGTCAATGGGATTCATTTCGCTTTCAGCGGACGCAGAACCTGTTGGTATCGCTCGCCCTCGTGAATCGGAGCGTTGATAAGGGGTACACATTGCTTTCTATACACCCACTTATCCATGCTTGGATGCGGGAGCGCCAGGATGAGACCCAGACAATTCAATCCTGGAAGTCAGCAAGCGCCATTCTTGCGCTATCTCACTTTGGATGCCAGGCCTGGAAGCCGCATTACGCTCAACTCCGCCAACACCTGCAATCAATTCTGGATATAAATGCAAAAGGACATACGGCACTTGCCCATGACCCCAGACACGCTAATATCCAAACGCTCTTTCAGTTTGGTTGGTTGTTACGCTATTTACGTGATGACGGCGCCCTCAGGAAGCTACTACAACACATGTTCCGGGAGCTGGGGGCTGATGCAATGTATCCAACAGCGGAATTTCTTCCTCTATATGAGCTACTTTCCCAGAACCTAAGCCATCTTGGGAGGCACAAAGAGGCAGTAACGGTTCTAGAGAAGATTGTCACTATCCGGAGAGAGAAACTATCTGATGATCATCCGAGTCGACTGGCGTCAGAACATGAACTTGCCCGTGCGTACCATGAATACGGACGACCCCGACAGGCTGTAGAGCTCTTGGAGAAGGTTGTTCGGGTTAGAACAACGCTACCTGAAGACGACCCATCTCGGCTAGCGTCGCAGCATGAACTGGCACATATGTATCTCGCAAATGGACGTTCCGCAGACGCGATCCGGCTGTTGAAGCATATCGTCGCTGTGGGGAGGACAACTCTACCAGAGCATCACCCCGACCGGCTGGCGTCCGAGCACGAGCTTGCATGCGCATATCGTGAAAACGGCCAGCCGAGGGAAGCCGTGCATCTGCTTGAGCATGTCGTCCGCGTCGGGGAAAACACACTCTCCGAAGAACATCCCGACCGCCTAGCATCCGAGCACGAGCTGGCCGCAGCATACCACGCACAAGGCACAATCAAGAAAGCCGTGCAGCTCCTCGAACGCGTCGTGCAACTTCGCCAACGCCATCTGAGCGAAGACCACCCAAACCTCCTCTCCTCACAGCACGAACTTGCGCGCGCGTATCGCGCGGCCAAGCAGGTTAAGCGCGCTTTGCAGCTGCTTGAGCATGTTGTCCGGATCGAGGGCGCGAGTCTCCACGACGAGCACCCGGATAAACTGGCTTCGGCGCATGAGCTCGCCCGTACGTATTTATCAGACGGGCAGCCAGACCGTGCCGTGACGATTCTGGAACATGTGGCCGAGGTTCGGGATAAGACGCTGGATGAGAACCACCCGAGCCGAGTAGAAGCAACGCGTGACCTGTTGCGCGCGTATCAAGCTCTGGTCGACGAGCACATTGGGCATAATCCTCCGGATACGGTGATGTCGAAGGAGGGTCGTGGGGATCGCTTGGCTGGACGGTGCAGGCAGCTCAAGCAGAAGGCTCGTCGGGCTACAAAGTCCATTCGGGGTGCTGTCGAAGCACGGGTTAAGAAAGTTGTACGACACAAGAGGTTCCGGTGGATGTTCTAACTCCTAGCCAGCGTTCCCTGGCTGGAAACTTGACCGGACGGCTTCTATTGCTGACGGTGACCTTGGGGTTAATCCAGGGATTACAACAGGCACACTCGGTGATGCTTCTTCGTTCTGTTCTTTCCTTTGGGCGCATCTTTAGCGTTGTAGCGTTGTAGCGTTCAAGTACCGACTTACAGAAGGTCGTGATGCGATTTACAAGTAATGAAATTGATTACATGTCCAAGAATGATTGAAGACATATCACTGAAGACTTCCGGTAACACGGTGTCATATGAGAATGAGCACCTTGTACAAATTCCATATTTGTCTGACCAGATGATAAAAAGAAAAAAGGAAAAAGGAAAAAGGAAAAAGGTTCTGTGCACCACAAAAAAAGGGAACTGTAGGATGATGAGGGACGAAAAGGGGAAAGATAAAGCACCACACGACCCGGAATACATACCAAGAAAGGGAATCTAAAAAGATCAATAGAGATAATACAAAATAATACAGCCAAACATAGTAGAAACAGAAAAGAAAAGAAAAAATAAATAAAAAATAAACAAGTAGGAATGATAGAGGAAATGGAAAACCAAATGAATGCCACAAAAGCCACTTTGTACAATACAATACACCACATCGCGTTGTTTTACTACGCAACAACATGGACCGCACCCGCCCTCATCGTGTCAACACTGGCACTCTTGTGCACCGCCTCGCCACCCTGATCCTCCGCATCCGCCTCATGCGCACGCTCGTCGTCATCTTCCACAATCCTGGTCGGGAAATCGCCCGGGCCGTACTGCTGGCTCGCGCGCTCCGGCACCGTGGTGCTGCTTACCACGGACATGGACGTGCTCGAGCGATTGTGCACCAGGTCTGGCGTGGGCGGGATGCTGGAGATGCTAGAGTTCCGTCCGTCGGGAGTGAGCAGGTTATCGCCCATCTCGCTCTCGGCGCGGGACGGCGGCTCGTGGGTGGTGCTGGTGCCGTCTTCGGTGGGGTGCAGGCTGTTTTGGCGCTCGTGGCCCTGCTTGCTGGATTCGTCGTCGAGTTCGTCCTGGGCGAGATGCAGGCCCTCGACGGCGGCGGCGCATTGTTCGCTGATGTTGCGGATGATGTCGGCGATGGCGTCGGTTTTGGCGCGGAGATGACGGTCCGCGACGTCGGTGATGCTGAGCTGCGAGTAGCGCTTGTGTTTGCCGAGGTTGAGGAGGTGGTTTTCCATTTCTGGGGTGACGTCTTCGCCGTCAACGCTGCCGGCGCGGCTTGATGAGCCAAGCCTGGCGGTGGGCTTGCGAACAGAAGCAGCCTTGGATCGGTTGTCATCGCGATCTTCGTCTTCTGGGAGATCATCGAAGCCTTGTTCGATGTACTCGGATAACTCTGGGGCATTGCTGATTGAGCGGATAATGTGTTCCATATGGTGGCTTTGACCATTGATCAGACTGCGAAGGTGGAGGACTACACGCTGAGCCTCGTCCCGTTGACGGGTAAGAGTGGCAGTGGTGTGCTGGAGAGCGGCAATTTCCTTCTGGTTACGCTGCCTTTCGCGCTCCAGCTCCTCTGCGATCTCTTGCTGGAGGACCAGTGCCTCCAGAGCGTCATCACGCTGCTTCTCAGTGCCCGAAAGACGCAGGGTGAGACGAGCAGCATCGTCCTTTTGCTGGTCGATAAGGGCGGTGAGCCGGCGATTCTCACGCTTATGGCTCTCGATTTTGACCTTGAGTTCTGATGTTTCCTTGGTGAGTTGTTCAGCAAATGCTTGGAATTTGAGGAACTAGAGCTAAATGTCAGTCGAAACATAGAACACTTGGGATTGGGGTAGAATATCGACGGACCTGCTGCTTCCAGGTCTCGAGCTCTTCGACCAAAAAGTTGTTCCGCTTAGTAACTTTGGATAATTCCGTATCCATTCTCCCTTTGAGGTTGATGAAGTCCTGCCACGCCTCAAGAGCGTCTCTGGAGTACTGGTTACGTTCTCGGACAATCTCATTGAGATGTCTCATCGAGATCTTAGTCATCAATGGCTTCTTCACTGATCCACCGAAAATTGCCTTCATTCCAGTGTTGCGGCCCTACGCATTGTTAGATATGAAGAACACAATGAAATGCAAACAACAAAAGGAATAAGAACGCACCAACTTCTCACACACATGATCCATCACGGCCATGACTGCATCCTGGTTCCACCAGGTAGGGTCCTGGATGCATTCGACCTCGCCTCGCATGACAATGATCTGACCGGCAGGGATCAATTTTCCGCCGCCGTAGGCAGATCGGAGATGCTGAGGAACACCGCTGGGGTTAACATCGCCATTGAGGGCCTGGGTTAGGCGGTTGATCATCTTGGTTCTCTGTCCTTGGGTCAAGATATTTGGTGGACTGGAGGTCAAGACGAAATTGCGATCAAGGTCGACAACCAGAGCATCAGGAGGGGCCGTGAACAACGTGCGACACTCGGAAGTAATACCCAGAATATACGGACCAGGTTCCTGAACCAGCTCCTTAACGTGGCGGGCGTGCACGACGGGGTTATACAGACCACTCCACTCGTAGACACGGACGCAGAATCGGATGGTCTCAGCAGCGATGGTAAGAATAGCGGGATAGTGACTGACAAAAATAATACGACGCGTTGGAGACACGGCAGCTTCAACAACGCCGACAATGTTGGGAATAGACAAACAGTTGAAGAGCGGCCACATGGCAAAGTTCTGAAAGCCAGTTGGAGAAGAAGGAAATTGATAACATAGAGCGTAGTCTTTCATGTCAATGCGAACCAAGTCATTAAGGCGAGGTGCAGGGAAGCTTAGAATGCGAGAGACCTCCTCTGCGTGGAAGAGATTTGTGGCCTTGTTCCAGTGGATCCACATTCCACGGAGGTAGTCGCCAAGTAGATTGTAGATCGGATAACGGGAGAGGAAGCTGAGGCAGTAGGGAATCCAGTAGGTCTCCTCTGGGTTATCATAGAAATCAGGCTCAGTTTTCTTGCGTAGTTCTCTGATGGTCTCTGCGCGCTTCTCGTCGGCGCGAGACCAGACACGTAAGGCGATGCCGTAAAGAGTGTGGGTGGAGTCCTGCTGGAGGACAAAAGAATGATGCACGCAATGCGGTTGACTCTTGCCGGTACAGATTTCAACATCGTGAGGGAAGCAGGCCTGGCAGATACGTTAGTTGAGCAGAGCGAGATGGCGCTTTTTTTTCTACTTACTCTCATGGCGGCATGTAAAGCTCTTGCGATCTCATTATCCTGTTCCAATCGAGGACTGCTTCCGAGAATTTCTGGCAGCCAGAACTGGCCGACGGCTCCCTTCATGTGGCCAATCTTTCCCTGGGATGGCGGGGGAGCTTTAACCCACTGAGAGGGCTCACGACCAACACCGCAGACCATGTAGGCGTGGGTGAGGGTGGTGGGAGTCCTCTGAGCGGGCTTCATGTTCAGGGTTGAAGGAATGGGCTGGGTGATGCGCGAATGCAGAGAAGAAGTGCGACTAGGGATGACCAGCGAGGTGTCTCCCTGATCACCACGGGTGATGGGGCGGTCGCGGGTTGAGGGACGAACGAAGGAGGGATGGTCTCTCAACGAAGGCGCCATGGCTGACAAAGCTATCAACAGTCGACAATTGTGGTTAGTGTTCTTGTTGTTGTTGCGTGTTATTGTTGGTGGTGATAGTGCGCTTGGGCACTATGTGTATGACAGTCTCAGTCAGACAATGCTATGGAATGGGAGAGCCTGCGCCCCAATATCGCTCCCACTTGACCAGCAATGCCAGCAGAAGGGAAAGAGAAGAAAGAAAAATAAAGAATGGAGGGAATTGACAGAGTAGAAGTGGTCGAAAATACGACGAGAAGGACAGAGGGCTTAGGAGAGACGAGATATAGTATGTACCTTTGAGACGCACGATCAACAAGAACTATTGGATTGAGGGAGGTATGGATGGATGGGTGTCTCTTTCTGCTGCTCCCGGGCCCCTAGCAATAATAACGAATGATACTGGTTAATAGCGATGAAATGCCTCGCTGTGAGGAACGAGCTCCGGGCTGCGTTTCAAGACACGATGGGACACCTCATCGGCCACTGACAATCGAAGGGAGGATCAATTGCCAGTCAGTGAAGCGACAGAGAGGATATAGATGAAGGATGCGCAAAGAAGGGAGAAGCGAGAGAGAGAGATTGAGAGGGCGAAGGGGGAAGAAGAAGAAGAAGACAAGGAGGTTGAGGTTGAGGAGGAGAAGAGGAGAGGAGAGGAGAGGAGACCTGACAGGAACAGGGGGGGATTCGGGGCCCATCCACGGCATCCACTTGCACTCCCACTCCCACTCCCACCACCACCACCAGCAGCTAGTCGACGGGCTAAACCGACTGGAACCCACTCCTGGCTAGCCGCTCCAACAGGGGGCAAAAAAGGGAAAAAAGCACACAAAAAGCAACGAGAAAAAAGCAACGAAGCAGCAGAAGAAGCAAAAAGAAAAGAAAAAAAAGGCTTCCCGGCAGCCAATCGCCCGTGGTGACACGCCCACTCGTCCTCCACCGCCGGCCCTCGACTCCCGTTCGAATTGCACCAGAAAAAAGGCGGGAAAATCTCGAGAACAGCGAAAAAAGAGTTTCAAAACTCCCTCGGCGATGGACTAACGGCCGCACTCCCCGTTGATTCGTCACATTTCTAAGATGAGACTCCGCCCGAGGGCTTTTGTGACATCCGACGCCCTGGAACCCGTGTTGCGAAGAGGGTTGAAACTCGTTTTATACGACTACTTCGCAAAAGCTGTAGAGCCTGGGTGGCAATGGTTGATCTAGGGAGTGAATACTAATCTCTGGGAATGTACTATACATACGTACAAGACGGAGGGATCCAAGACCAGATCATCATCGCGACACCAGGGGATCAGTCACCTGGATAGCACACTCTCCTACGCACAGAGTACAGTCCATAGATCAGCGTTTTCCTTTTCTCCACCCGCAATCTCCATCCTGAATCGACTGGTCTCCCGCCCCGTCCAACCATGGTACTTCTCCCGAAGAAGCCGTGGGTGTGCATTCATCCATCCGTCCATCGCTATCTATCAAGCACCATGAGATCGGGCCTGAAGTTCATGCACTCCGCAAAACCCGGCCGTTAATTGATACAGAACTGAATAACGTGCCTTGGGACCTGCATACAAATAGAATGCATGTCCCCTGATCCCGAAGCGTGGTAGCACACCCAGTCAATATCACCGCTTCTATTATCCCCCAAGCTACCCCCTGCTTCACCACACACCATCAACCTGCTGCATCAGTCCTGCTCAAGCCGGGAGGAGGGAGAGGAGAGGGGTATCGTTACTTTCTGTCGCTTTGGCCTCTGTTTCCAGCTCCCTGGATCAGACTGGATTGCACCCGTCGATGTTTAGTTAAATGACTGTGGGGATGGTGCCTGAGTCTCTTTGTCTGCCCCCAAGCCTCGCCAAGCGATCCTACGTGGGATGCGCTCTCGGATGATTTACTAGCATTCATGGGACCTTGCAGAGCGAGGCAGCATCCCCGACTGCATCCTAGCAGCTGTTGTGGGTTGCTCGAATTTATGCACTGGCAACGGCTTTGTTCCTGCTGATGAGAGACGCAAAACTAGTTTTATCTTGCTTAGCTATATTCCAGCAGAAGATCGGACTCGAGGGATCATAGCATGCTGAGATTTGGAAGCCAAGCAGGTCAGGTTCCTACAATCAGAGATAGTACTATTTTCCGATTCGCTCTCCAATGCCAGTTGACCTCCATATTGCTCAACGTCTGCACAGCGCTTTAAGGTACGCTCTCTGCGCGGATTGCAAGGCTTCTCGTCCTTAGTATTATATCCAACATAATCTCACGGGTCCCCCGATATAGGATAACACTTGAATCTGACGGATCCTAGCAATGTCCACGCCAGGTCCATTTTCGAATCGGATGCCGTCGCCATAAGTTCGATGCCGGCCCTAAATTTTAGACCTCATCGTAAGATGCAGACCTTTGTTCACTTGCCTGTGTACATTGCCATGTTCGCACACCTTCAGCCGACTTGTATCCATCTTGTATCGCAGACTGCACATGCCTTTCCACTTCTGAATCGCTGCAACATCGCGGCGGTGAAGGCTCGACCAGCAAAGTAAACTAGCCTGTTTTGGTTAGCGGTCATTGCCTGTCTGGACCCGGGTTAAGGTTCTGCCGAAGTTCACGTTGAGCCCGGTCAATGCCATCATGAGCTCGAGAATATTTCGAGGACGACAGTGAAGGGGATCGACTGCACTGCACTGGACTGGGAGTACTACAGAGCAGAAGAAGTTGCTTATATTCGCAGCCGAGTTCAATTGCCACTTCCTATAATGGCTACAAGCTCCCTCTCTGAACTCTGTACAATCTGGTAACTCCCTTACGATCCTTCACAATTTCTAGCATCATTAGCTAACACCTGCGATGAAGCCACACCAATCTTCCCAAATACACCTGCCCGCGCTGTTCAATTCGTACCTGCTCGCTGCCTTGCGCCAAACGGCACAAAATCTGGTCCCAGTGCTCCGGTGTCCGGGACCCGGCCGCTTTCGTGAAACGGACAGACCTCGCGACGCCCGCGGCCTTTGACAAAGATTACAACTTCATCACCGGCATTGAGCGGTGCTTAGAGCGAGCGGATAAAGATGCGGAGAATAGGGGCATTGTGTTCGACCATGGGGAGAGAAGCCGAAAAAGGAGGCGCACGGAAGAATCACCAAGGCAAGAGATGTTCGCAGGGACCGGAGTGGAGGTGATAAGAGCACCCAAAGGGATGACGAGAAGCCGCCAGAACATGTCTCAGCGGAATAAGAAGTGGGTTTCGTCCATGTTACTGATGCTAGTACGTCTCGCGTCTTGCCGCTGACCGTAGGATAGACACAAGTGCGTGAATTGGTCGGTAGAGTGGATTCTTCCGGACGGCCAACATGTGTTCACCAAATATCTCGAGACATTGACCGTTAGCACCGCTTTTTCCAGAACGCAATACGCAACTGAGCATAAGCTGATCGAAAAAGTACGGAAGAAACCCAAGGTCAAAACCGTGGCAGCCGCTCCAAGTTCTTCGGATCGGAAGGAAGAACCCATCTCGAACACCGAACTTCATGCCAATCCAGGCTCTACTGCAGAGACACCACAGGACCAGAAAGAACGCTCGCACACTCTTAGCCCCGAAAGAGCCTTACGTGCCGTCCAGGAACCTACTGCCGAAGAACCATCCCCAAAGACCACAAACGAAACTAAGCCCTTAAGTGAAAGTTCAACGCCCAGAATCAACCCCAACATCCACTTTTACCTCCACCGGCCACGTTCCTGCGCCAAGGTTCCTGTCCTCATCACCCTTTCCGCGTCAATGACCCTGACTGAAGCCCTTCGGGGCCGCAAGGTGTTGGAGTTTCCAACGCTCTACGCCTTAGAGCACCCGCCCGGCGAATTTCCTGGCGAGAAATATATGCTTGAGGAGGAGTACCTGAGACAATATGGCCAGGAAGAAGGGATTGCTGAGGAACTAGATGACCAAGATACGGAAAGTATCGCAACGGAGAGTACGGATATGGTCCGGAAGTTGGAGAATCTCGATGAATCTAGGATCAGGGAAGTTTTGACCAAGGATCTGGGTGTCGCAGACTCGGGGCTATGGAGTTTGTGAATCTTCATTGTCGGTCAATTTATTTTGTCCCTTTTTATTCATGCCTGGATGGATTGAGGAGAAGAATTGGACAGGGATGGTAATCTCTAAAATTCTTATAATGTTGACATTGTAATGTCTGTTTTCCTATCTAATATCTTGCTGCTTGTGGCATAAACAGCATATATGTGTCCATCCATTTAAGCCAACTTGCCTGGAACAAATGGGTGTCCAGCACTCAACCCTCCACAAACCGCCCACGCCTGCCCATTCACATAACTGCTCTCATCACTACCCAAGAACAACGCCACTCTTGCAACCTCATCCGCAACCGCACCCCGTCGCAGGGGATTCAATTGTCCAATCTTCTTCTCCGTGCCCCTTTGTCGCGCCATATCGTACATGCCCTTCGTCATGCCCGTCTCAACTACACCGGGGCAAATGGCATTGACACGAATCCCCGTCCCAGCAAGTTGGAACGCGCAGGTTTGTGCGATGGACACCACGGCGGCCTTGGAGGCGGAGTAGTCGGTTGAGCCGGCGTTGGAGCGAAGGCCGGCGACAGAGGCGGTGAGGATGATGCTGCCCGAGGGGTAGGGTTTGGCGTCGGAGGTGGTCTGCATAGCGAGGGCGGCGTATTTGGTGGCTAGGAAGGGGCTATACGCTGTGAGTTAGCATGTGTAAACGAGATTCTATTCTGCTATGGGGCCATTCCGAACCCTTTGGCGTTTGTGTCCATGGTCTTCATGAATTCGTCGCCGGAGACGTCAGTGAATAGCTTCGGCTGTCCGACTATCCCCGCATTGGCGAACATAACGTCCAGCCGGCCGTATTTCGCCATCGCCTCGTCGACGACGGCTTTCACCTGCTCTTCATTGCCGGCGTCGAACTGGCGCGCGTGAATGTCGACGTTTGGATAGAGCGATTCGAGCTCGCGCTTGTGCACGTCCAGGTATGTGGAGGAGAAGTCGCAGATGAAGACTGCCTTGGCGCCGTTGCGGGCGAATTGGTGGGCAGAAGCGCGGCCGATGCCGATGGGCGAGTTGGTGCCAGTGATGATGACGACTTTGCCTTGGGATCGACTGTAATTCATGGATTGTGAGAGCGAGTGGGTAGGACAGTGGGAAGGTGGGAAGTACATACGGCCCTACCGAATCGGGAGCAACTTCTCTGATGCGAGGGATGTTTTCAAAAGTGCCAGCGTCGGGAATGCCCTCGACGAGCTGCTGGCTCACGGCCTGGAGTCTTCTCTTGGCGACGGCGGTCATGCTGAGTGTAGAGCTGTCTTTTCTAAAAAGAGAGGTCTAGAGTAGGGAGGATGCAAGTGATTGACAGAGGTCGCTATCCAAACTCCTTCCAATGGCCAGATAAATAGAGGAACAGGTGCGTTGAGAGAACCATGCTTCGGGTGTTCCTGGCGGCCACAACGAGCTTCCCGCCCGAGTTGGTGGTTGGCAGTTACTCCGCGCTTCACGTTCGGGCCAGCCAGCCAACTTCCGAGGTTGAAGTTGGAAGTCCGGCGCTAGTCTTATTGGGTTTAGTACATTGCCTGTCTTATGTAATTCGGATGAATTGTAGGGCCGAATGCTTGGCGCGGCCAGCCCACGTGTCACGTCATCGACTCCCAAACGGGAAAGGCGCCGACCCGATCAGTCAGCAATTGCTCTGCGGCGATGACGAGATGATACAACGTGCGTGTCTGGACTTCATCTCTTCATTGTCGCCGTGCTTCTTTTTCTCTTCTGTCTTGCTCTTTGTTTCTCCCAATCAGTGTCGCTCTCTTGTCAAGCCAGCATTTGTTCAGTGATTCAAGAAACAGAGGTTTCATTTTGTGGTGCCAGCCAGGATTCACACTACCTTCAAAGACTCGATCTAGGTAGTACTTCTTTTTTCCTTCCTTGCTTCAAAAGGGACCAGGGTTTCGACGCCCGTCTCCCTACATTCTAGACTCTCTTATTTTCCCCGCAAAATTTCTTGGAGATATCGAGTACATAAGTCAGAAGGGAAATGCTTGTAACCCTGGGAATGCAGGGGATTGATTGACACTATTCCTCCCTTTTTTTTAAGCACACATCTCCTTCCCAGGTACTTGATGCAGATCAGCGGAGATTATCTCGCGTGAGAAGATATGGCTGAGACAACCGAACGTCCTGCCGCTCTTCAAAAACGATCCTCTTCACAAAATTCTACTACATCCCGGATAAGCCAGAAGGCGAAGACGGTTCGAGCGAAGCCCCCAAAGCGACTTTCGACATGCTCCTCTACACATACGTCAACCGATCTTACCTCTTTCCCGTCCTTGTCCCCCGATCGGTCTCCAGAAGGGTTCTACGGCGAACCAGCAATAAACCATGCTCTCAGTCAGGCGCTGTTGCTCGAGGATGATGGACAAACCGGAGGGACCGACCGCGGACGCAAGGCAACTCTCGCTGGCCTCACAACAAGCTTACCACAAGTCGCTGGTCGGGCAGCTTTGTTCAATGATTCAGTTCCATTTCATGATGTGCCGGGATCGCTTCATCTTGCAAGCGATGACCATATCGAACGATTGATTGCTCGTACTGGTGCGATAAAGTTAGTGAGACAGTTTGCGAGAGATCTCGCCCTGCGGGATGCTGAGATATCTGCGCTGCGTCTTCGTGCAGATGAAAGGGAACGAGAGCTGAAGAAAATGCTCCGTGAGGTGGAGGTTTCAAATAAGGACATCGAACGCAGACTCTATTCGCTCGAGAACCCGGCAGAGCAGCAAGAAAATGGCTCCGAGGCCGATCAAACTGCATCATCGATAGAGCAGCGAGCCCACGCCAAGTCTATCGACCATATGGTGAACCAAGCCATGCTTGATGACGTTGGCGCCCAAGCACTTGAAGACACCAATAATGACAGGGGGAGGGACGAGTTGCAGGCGACAATTCGACCCCTTCGAGGCGATGGTGACACCCGCTCAGGCACTTCGAGCTTGCGGTCTGTCAAAAAAAAGTCAGCGATTCCCTCCCGTGGATGGCAGGACTATATTTGGGGAACCACCACGCCCAGTCGCAAGACTAGCGGATCAAGTAGCATTGTCAGTGAAACCGGTGATAGGGATGACGAGCCGGCAGCCCGTGTCGCTCCGTCTCGCGTACCTAGCGGGCCAGGTGCGCGCCGGAAGGCTTTAGGTTCGGACTTATTTTTGCCCCCAGAACCCGATTCCGCACCCAGTGTGCTCGCAGTGGCCGGGAAGTCAAAGTCAGGTGATGGCGATGATAGTAGCATTCGTTCCAAGCGCTCCAACAAATCCGTTACATCATGGACCGTGAGGTTGTTCGCAGGGAATCCTCAACCTGGTAAAGACATTGGGACGGTTCGAACCCGAGCAAGATCAAACGCGCCAGATGCCCAAATTCGGAACGCATCGCCCGCAATGCCACCAAAGGCAGCTGGTTCTGCTATGGCAGCTTTAAAGCGGATAAACGGCGGCACTGGTGTTCAACCATTATCAGGACGATCATCTGGAGCATCTAGCATTCGAGGTTCAACCAAAAGCACTACTACCACGAGTTCGCGACGCAACACGGTCCAAACTGTTACTCCCGAACAAAGAGCTCCAAAAAGTGACTCGACGCATCTAGGCCCTGTCGAAATGGACGCTATCCTTCCAATGGAGTCTCGGCCACCCACTCTCGCTCATATTTACAGTGATTACAATCCAGGAGAGATGCTTACGGATCGTTTCGGATTTATTTATGACCAGCGAAGGAATAGACGACAAAGGGAGGCTAGCGGCACAGACGTAAAACAAGCCACCAATAAAGAAATCGGTAGCACCCTTATGGAAGGCCAAAAAGGCCCCGAAGAAGCGGAAGGTGGGAATACAGACATGAACAATTGGCAAAATTATCTCAAGGTTGCCACAGTTCCAACCGAGCTTCTCTCACATACTCCAGCTGCTGGTCCCCTCATTTCGGTAGAGGCCGCCAAACCCCGAGCTTCGTCCGTCACCATTGGCAAGGACGGATCTCTTTCAGTGGTTCGTTCAAACCCTCAACTGTCAGCCCTTGCCTCAACGGTCGTGGAGACATACGGTGAATTTGCTGGGACCCCTACCGAATCTCCAGCTTCGGAGCCCACAACATCTGAGCAAGAGCCGGTAAGACTGCTGCTTCAACGTTTGACAGAGCTTCACGACTCTTCTCAGAGAGAAAGGACGGTCAAATGGAATGAATTCATGCGCAAGGTTCGGGCCGAAAGACGTAAGGAAGGGGAGGCTGCAGCCGCTTCCGCAACACCAGACCGCTCTAACATCTCCCTTGACATGCCCGAGGTCGCCATTGCCGATGGAGAGGTAGTCGGCATTTCTGGTTTGGGAAATAAAGGCAAGGTCGGCCGTGCGAAGTGGCGGGAGTTCAGAACCCTTGTCCTTGGAGGTATCCCTGTTGCTTATCGTGCCAAAATTTGGGCCGAGTGTAGTGGCGCTTCTGCCATGCGAGTGCCAGGATACTACGAAGACCTCGTCAAGGGTGACACCCCTCGCGATGCGGATCCAAGCATCATTGCGCAAATCGAAATGGACATTAATCGGACACTGACAGACAATGTATTTTTCCGGAAGGGTCCAGGTGTTGCAAAACTAAAGGAAGTACTGCTTGCATACTCGCGTCGTAACCCAGAAGTTGGGTATTGTCAAGGAATGAATTTGATTGCTGGCTCACTGCTGTTGATTATGCCGACAGCGGAGGACGCTTTCTGGGTCCTTGCTTCGATCATCGAGAATATATTCCCCCCTCACTACTACGACCATGGTTTGGTTGCGTCTCGTGCAGACCAGCAGGTACTTCGGCAATATGTGACCGAAATTCTGCCAAAATTGTCGTCCCACCTGGATGATCTCGGCATAGAGCTCGAAGCTTTGACGTTCCAGTGGTTTCTTTCAGTCTTCACGGACTGCTTATCGGCCGAAGCATTATATCGTGTTTGGGATGTCGTGCTATGCCTTAGTGCGCCGGCGATGTATATTCCTCCAACCGCGCCACAGCCTCACAGACTCTCAATCGCAGACCCCAGCAGCGCCAATAATATGTCCGTTTCCAGCACACCTACTAATTCAAGCTCTACTCCGCCGATATCCTCATTTTCTGACAGCGAATCCTCTAGCAATGCCGGCGGTGGTAGCACGTTCTTGTTTCAAGTCGCTTTGGCCCTGCTCAAGCTCAACGAGCAGCAGTTGCTGAACACATGCTCGACTCCTGCAGCAGTGTATACGTACATCAACCATCAAATGACGAATCATGCAATTAGTATCGACGGTCTTATCGAGGCTAGTGAAGCTTTGCGAAACGTCGTGAGAAGGGAGGATGTGCTTGCAAGACGTGCTGCTGCTTTGAAGGCCATGACTGATCCTCCATCGTCATCAGCATCGAGGGACAATGATTCCATTAACGGCGATACCCAGGCCAAGGAACCAGTAACTCAAAGCATCTAAGTTAAAAGCCACCCGTTCCTTAGATATTTTCCTCTTTCCTTTGTTTGATTTGCATTTTGACAGGTGTTCATTTCATTGCATCGGTTATACAAGATACCCACTCCTTTGGCTTCAAATTGTGCAGCTGCATGGCTTGTTCCTTCAGTGTTTTCTTCCCTAAACCTCCCTAAATGTATACGTCCCTTTCCAGTTGCGTTCTTATAGCCAGACTTGATTAAATATACATTCCTTTGGATGCTACTTCAGTTCTTCGTGTGTCCTTGGATATTTTGCTAGAGTGCTTATCGAATTATAAGCGTCTACATGTCTTGACAATCCCGCTTGCACTCTGCTAGGCACGTCATATCACTGGTACCACTGTGCTCTCTCTTTGGTGAGACTCGTTCATCGCACATTTCAATATACCATTATTTGGCCTGCAATACAAGCACAATGAGGCGGCATTATACACTATTAGGTTTCAGATCCCGTTTCCTATCGGTATGTCAATAGTGTTGGCAACTGGAAATTACATCGCCAGAATAAAAGCAATCTTGAAAATGAAGCATCTTCTCAACAACCAAGGGTCTATAAACAATATAATTTATTTTTTTTTATTCTAGTGAATGATTAATAGATTTTTTGTGGGAGTTGCCAACATTGTTGACCTTGTGCTTGTTCTCAAATCAAGAATTATCTGGATATCCAAATGTTCTATTATGCATCTCTCTTGTGCTGAGAACCAACAATTCTGGATTATAACTATCATGCACCGAGTTCCTGGGCACCTTTTCTAGTAACAATTATCATCATTATTGAAGAGTCCGCTTTTCCATTTATCAACTACTACCTACGCGAGAAGCCATGAGTGGTCTCTATTCCCTTCCACCCGAACTCATCCTCGCCGTTGGAGACTTGATGAGTGTGAGCGATATCAACAGCCTCGCTCAAACCTGTGTCCGTTTCTATGATATCTTAAACAAGTGGCTATATAAGAAAGGTTCAGTAAAGGGGGGCTATCTCCACCACGCGGCGCAAAAAGGCATGATCTCGGCAGCAATGAAGTGGCTAGCCGCAGGGGCAGATATCAACCGCGATAAATTGTATTTTCAGCTGACATGTCAAACTTACTCCGATTATGCAACTTGTTTCGAGTTGTTTCGAGATGCCGACCTTCCTCAGTCGCCGCTACAGCTCGCGTTAGCGAATGATCACCCAGAAATGGCACAGTTCCTTATTGATAATGGGGCCCGCGTCTCCGGGCAGGGGTCCTATTCCCCGATCAACTTAGCAGCACGGCATGCCTACCCGGAACTGACCAAGGCACTCCTGGACGCAGGCTCGGGTTTCCCGATGGTCTCCGTCGCACTTGGAAGGAAGGGGGAGAGGCCGGACATCGCGCTGCGACGTGCACGGACCGTCAAGGTCCTGCTCGACGCCGGCATGCAGTTTGAAACGTCCCCGGGCATGGTTGGTTCGAGAGAAATCGATATGCTGACTGACAACAAGCTAGTCATTGCGCAGCTACGGGGTGGATTCGAGTCGCATGTGCTTTTGTCGTCCGCTGGCCTGTACGATGACAACACACGTGAGCGTCTAGCAAAGATTGAAGCCGGTGAATACTATGTAGAGGCGGACAGAGGGTTGGGTTCTTCAAAGGCGCCCAAACTGCGACAGGTGAATCGAGTGTTTCCGGAGTCCATTTGGTACTTGAACGGCGGGAGGTCGGTCCCGGAATCTAGGTCGGAACCAGCGACTAATTCTCTAGTTGTGAATTTGACGAATTTTTGTGGATCCATCCATATATATTAAAATGTCTTAGCTGGAGGAACACTAATACCGGTTCAAAGACAAGAAAATTTAATGCCATTCATATGGCCATCACCCACGCCACGCTGCACAGTAATACTAAAGTCACTGAAACACGTAGATCATCCCTCCCCGATCCACACTAACCGTCATCCCATAGGGCACCACCAGGATCGCCACATCAAGAATCATATCCATGTGGCTCTTCAACAACTGCTGCTGCTGCAAGCTAATCACGGTACTTCGTGGTGGCCGTCCCGTGCCGCCTCCCGCGGCACCACCACTGCTCTTCTTTGAACCATGTCCCGACTTTGTAGACGCCGACGCACCAGCGCTAGGCAACCATTCTGTCGTTATGGTCAACGAAGGTGTCGGATTCGTAACCTCATACCTCGGTTTCACTGGAGCACCAGCTCCATCGGATATCAGATCCGGAGCGCTTACTATCGTGGATGCGTCCGGGTGCGAAGTGTCCCAGAACCGAAGCTTGCGGTCGGAGCCACCAGAAATGAGGAAGCCACACTTTGATGAGGAACTATTGTCTGGATGGGTTCCGGCAGGCGCGTTAGGGTCGGGGATATCGAGGCCCACGGCAATAGCACGAATACCATTACGGTCATTGTTCATGTTACCGGACGAGGGTTCTGGCGAGGAGGCTATTGCAAAGCGGGAAAGGAGTGATTCGGGCTTTTCGTCATCAACACGCCAGGGATCATACGCTTTCCAAGTCGTATCGGGGGTGAAGTGAGTGTTTCTGTGCGTTGGTGTGGCCGTCGTAGGCTTACCGTTATCACTGGGAGTGCTACTGATGGTGGCAGTGCGATATACCTCACGACATTGCATCTTGTCAATGTCCCAGACCATAATTTCCGAGCTGTTTTTGCCCCCACCAGCGACGCAAACCCATCGCCCTCGGCCCTTTAGTGGATGAATAATGAGTCGATGAATCGGAGAACCACCAGGAAGGCCCCACGATTTAACTAACACGCAGAATCGAAGATCCCATAGGTTCAAAATCCCATGGGTTGTGCCGATCAATATCCAATTCTTTTTCCTATCGACACAGAAAGTTGTTGGCATTCCATAGTGGACCGGATTTTGCAAAGTGAATATCTCCTTCATTGATTTCAAGTCAAGCGCGATAATTCTAGAACGGCTAGTTGCCATCACGAGGAGAGAATGCACGTCTGTACGATAATGCTCCATCCATATAGCATGCTCGGGTGCGCCTTCAGGTGACGAAATTTGATATTGCCTTACGAGTTGAGGCTTGCCATACCGAATTGCATCGTTATTATTTTGATAATCGATGCGAACTGCGTGAACGCTGCCGTCTGTGGCAGCACTTATAAAGGTGTAAGTATTTTCGACGAAAGTAACACATTTGACTTTCGCCCCCGTTGTATGACGATGGGTTTGACGAGATCGCGGTGTTAGGTTCTTTTCCAGTCGTGTAGTATCCCACACTTTGAGAGTGCCGTCATCCGAAGCAGTTACGAAAAATGCATGATCGGGCGCTACGGCAACCCTATTAATAGGGCCCGTGTGTTCACCGAACAGTGCAACTAGATTTCCTTGTGGTCGCCAGGGTGTGTTTGACAATTGTCCGTCGGCCTTCTTAATAGGGCTTCGGCTGGCGACCGGGGCGACAAGCGGTCCGAAATCAAAGAGATCCGTGGGGTAGTTCTCTGCAAAAACAGCATCAAGAAGTTTCAGGATTGTCGGGTCATTGCCGCGGTACGTGTGATTCGCTCGATATCGAACTCGTTCTGATGTGGTTTCAGCGGTTGAAGCTGGAATAGTTGATGTTTGGGATGGGCGTCTTTGCAATGGAGCATCGACCTGGCCAAGCACATTTGTAGAGGTAGTCGCAGTCTCAGGATAGGCTTTGAAGTTATCTTGACGATTAAGAAGGTGGATTGGGCTGGATCGACGCTTGATATCCTCACCTCCGGCTCGTAAAAAGGAGTTCTCTGACCCTCGGGCAGATGAATCGGTCCTTGCAAGATTTTTCCTTTGTCTAACCTGACGGCTGGGATCTCTCCGCTCAGAATCTGAAGCTGCCGCGGAAGAGTTAACAGACTCCGAATGGGCGTTTGGAGAAGAAGCCGGGGAAGCTCCTGTTGAGGCGTCACTTTTGACGGAGTCTAGGGTACGTTGTCGAGGCATTGACGACGCTGCTTCAGTGCTATGTGGCCGGCCGCTGCGGCGCGTGCCATACTTTCTCAAAGGATCGTTTTCGTCAATCGCGCTCGAGGCATCCAACAGAGCGTCGGCAATAGTGTGAGTCCTCCTTTCACCGTTTGATGACTGAGGTCTTCTTATCACCTGCGGAGGTTGCTGCCTTGGTCCTTGTTTCTTGTCAAAGAACACAGTTTGGGGTGTTATGTCGTACTGAGATAAAGAAATAACGTCCGTTATTGGGCCAGGCGAAGCTTTTGAGGGATGCTTAGTTTTCCTTGTCGCTATTCGCCAAATATATTCTTTCAGGGCTAGCAGCTTGAACTCGTCTTCTGGACCCATTCCCAGGTTTCTTAGCCTCCCAATCCATTGTTGGTCTTCGTCATTTTTAGTGATGCTATTCAGGGCAGAGCGCCGCAATTTTCCAAAATTCGTAACGGCGGCACCACCTAAGCTGAATGTAGCGTCTTGTGATACTGATTCCCAGAAGACGCCCTTTTCGGATTTTGTAGCCCAGATCTGGGCCATATCATATACATTTTTGGGCAGCGGTTTCTTGAGAGCATCCAGCAATTGAGAGGCGGAGATATCAGTGGTATTAGCTTTGAGAAACGGGCGAACAAGAGGTGATACAATACAGTACTTGTCAGCCACGGATAGAAAGGATGTAGATGCGACCACGAAATGCACAGCTGCTTCACGTATCCATATGCTGGGATGCACAAAAAAACGTACAATGATGTACAAGAGATCCCAGGTTGTTGATCTCTGGAAAAGGCCAAGCCGAGCCATGCTGGCAAGAGACCTGACGGCTCGTTCGACAACAAATTCTTCAGGATCAGCCATGGATTGAACCATGAGAGGGAGGATGAATTCTTCGAGGCTGACGCTACCAACGTATGTTGCAACACCAACGACGGTTTCAAAAAATGCGCATTTGAGGATCCAGTCATCATCGTTTAGATAAGTGTTCAAGTGGCTAAGTATGACCTCGTTCACCTTAGGGTTGCCGAAAAACACGCAAAGGCTAGAAACAGAACCTAGAAAGGCCCGGCGAACAGAGGCATCAGGATCCGTCAACAGGGCTTTAGCGTGAACCTCAAAGAATTCAAGCAGATCAACACGGGAAACGTCATAAAGGTTGTGATAGGAAGCTTCCTCTGTCCAACCGGTCTCAGACCCGGCTGGGACTAGTGCCATTAGGCGAACGTCAGATCGCAGCGCTTGGACCATATCTAAAACCCGAAGCGAGGTGTGAGCCAGCGAGGCAATGCAAGACGCGTAGGCGGCCCTAACCATGGGACTTGAGTTCCCATTTAATCCAAGGATGAACGGCTGAAGCCTTGGGAATATGTACTCCGGGAAAATATAGGCATTGACTGGTGATACGACTTTCACCATAGTGAGAAGCTTGGTCAGCGTTCGAACTGCTGCAACTTTGACAACGTCACAGCGGTCATTCAACAACAGCATGACAAAAGGTAGGATTCTATCCAATTTTGCTTCGTCAGGAACCTTCTCAGCAAAAGCGAGGAGGATGTCGCAGGCCTTCACTCTGGCGGACGACTTAACAGTATTTCGCAAACTTGATACGACTAGTGTGAGGAAAACCAGGATGCCCTCTACCTCATTAGTCGGGGCTTTGGGCGGTTGACTGCTAGATGTTGGTAGGTCTAGCTGTACCAAATCTGCTTGTTTGGTCAACATTGGAGTGGCTACTGTCGTTCTATCGAGTGCAGATTGAGGATTTGATCCCAAGAAGTAGGATATTTTGTCAAAATCAAGGAAGACTTTCTCAATCCTATCGTCTGCTTCATGAAAATCTGTGGGGTTGATATCGGTCCGGACACGCCGGGATGACGGATCGGTAATCAGTCCCATGTACTGATGAAGGAAACTATAGAAGTATTCGGGAAATGTCTTCTTCCTCCAGAAGTTCAGGCACTCTTCAGCTGAGTACCGCGATTCTGGATCGATGCTGATCATGTGTAGGATCAACTCCCTGACATCTGGGTCCCGAATCTCAGTGAGTTGGCCCTGCTCTGGATTATATTCGCCTTTACGGTACTGATAGAGCTGGCTTAAAGTGAATATAGGCGATTCCAGGAAGAGCTCTGCAATGACACATCCGGCACTAAATACATCCATTGCCCAGTTAACCTGCCGGTCGCCAGAGTCTTCGCCCGCAGACAAAAACCGTTCTGGGGCAAGATAGCAAGTTCGACGGCCAGATGTGTCGAAATAAAATGAAAAATCGGCGGGATTGTCTTCAGGAAGAAAGGTCGGCTTGAAGGATGAAGAAAAGTCGGAGAGATATACCCAGTTCCACGATGTAACCAGGACATTTTCAGTTTTGATGTCGCCGTGGAAAATATTTTGAGAGTGGCATTCACGAAGCGCACAGAGCAGCTGGAAACATATCCATTTCTTCTCCATGTCCTCCAGGAAAGGGCGAGTGCTATACAACGTCAGAAGTGACCGAATAAAGCATGATACCCGAGAATTGTTGAATTATACCTCATGCGATCATAGAGAGAGCTATGGATGTATTGACGAACCAGGTAGCCGCCAGTTCCGGTTTCAATAATCCGCTGATAAGAAAGCACATTGGGGATATCCCTCAGTATCTTCCGTTCGCCTAAAAGATTGTTAATAGATGCCTATATGAGATTAGGAAAATACGGGCGGTACAAACGAATGATTGCTTTCATGTAAGGGTCCAGCTTTAAACTCGGGTATGGCTTCATGATCGCTTTGACAAAGACCAGGCCATTATGCTGCCGAGCACGTATACTTTTCATGAATCTTGCAGTCCCTAGAGACTTCTCATACACAAGGTCCGCAAGCTCCGGTATGTCAATACCAGCAGACCCTGCCGAGAGGGTGGTGATGGAGTAGCCCTGGCCCATGATGACTTGTGGCTGCGCAATCACAAACGCGCAAAGGAAAGGTCAGCCAACAATGTCCACCTTTATCCTTAGTACTTCAACAGATTCTTGTCCCCGGGAGTGGGATCTCTCCTGTCCATGGTCTCAACGAGGATCAGCATGGAGCATCAACATCAGACAAAGGCATCTCAAAGCTGCCAGAGGCCCAGTGTTGAGCGCATACAGGTTATTTCAGCTGTAAAACCAAGATGAAGGCTAGGTAATGTCCTCTTTATGATGAATGGGAACGAAGAAAGGCTGTCTCCGTTTTTGTTTGATGTGATCCAAATGTCCGCTGGGCAGCTGCATGGATTGACGTTGACTGGGTGCCAAGACGCCAAGATCAATGACATAATCACATCCACCCATCTAACCACTTTCGGCCATCCACTCTTCTTCACTGAACCCGAACCTCCAGCTTCAACGAAGCAATAAGGCCTCCTGCGAACTCACCAACAAACCCGACGAGGCTACCTTGGATCTGGAGGGTTTGCCCCGTGAGGAGACAGAGGGTGACTTGTTGGAACTCCAGGTGTTTCATACTCCTGCAGCCCTCCTCCAATCAGAATTGATAAACAAGGGTTGATGAAAAAGCGGGAAACATTTCAGCCGCACTAAAGACAATTCTTCATGAATACTTAAATATCATGGGCTTTCCTCTTTGCTCCATGATTTTATGCTCTTGCTTCTTACCTCCGCTTTTCTTTGATGGCACTAGACGTGGAGTTCACCCATCTCTTTATCAGTAACACCCTTTCCCGAGCACTGTTCCAGTCCGACTTGGACTCTGTATCCTCTCAGCCTAGGTTGCTTTAGCCGTCAAGCTGCTTTACCGTGTTACGTCTTCCAACCTAGTTGTCCATCGAAAACAGTAAATACAACTGTGGAGTCTTCTTTGTTTAGAGTATTATTTCGTTGGTAAGAGATATTAGTCAGGGAATAGGAGGAAAGGGCATTCGGTCTACGCAATTGTGGGTGCGTCAAAGATCTTCCTGAGCTCGTCCACCGCTAACAGCTTGTGCTTTTACAGCCCGGGGAACCATACATTGTAGCGGCGAAAGGTCTGTTTCACCTGACATTGTCTGCCAACTAAGCTTTGAAGCGGAACATGCAAAGCAAAATCTAAGATGCCGGGGCTGCTGCTCTTGTCTTGGAGGTTTGCCGAACGTCATGGGAAAGACACTCAATAAATGACGCCGAGTGCTGGGTTGTGCGCAAAGTCATGGTTTGGGGACGCCATTGACCACTTCAATTGAAGAGTATTCGCCACGCCTGTAAGGCGTAGCCTTAGCTATAAGTTCATCTTGGAAGCTTCTGAGGCTTTTCTATCGGCAAAACTGTTGTCTACCTGCAAAGGAACGCGAGAACTGCGTTTAGGTGCTAATACAGTCCCTGCAAAGCTAGGCGTCCGGGGAATAACATCCTACGTTAGAACGCATACGCAATGGGAATCGCTTAGGCTCAGCGCAATCGATTGGGCTTTCAGGTTTTTTGACTCGACATCTGAGACATCAGAATTAGGGTGCAGGTCTTGTGCACCACAGGCACAGCCTTGGGCAGCTGCATGGAAATAGGTCTCCGAGTTGAAATACCCGATCACAGAATACAAGTTGTCTCAACAGTCTTAGACAGCTAATGACCATTGCCTGCAAGGGGCAGATGGAAACTGGCGACGGAGAACCCAATGGTTTCAATCGCCCTGGATTGAAAATTCTTCGAAACGAGATTGGCTGATTAGCGCTCCCGAGAGCCTCACTTGCGGATACCCCCGTTAACAGCTTTGCACTGCCCCGGAAAATAGCAGGACCAATACCTAGCTTTTCAATAAGATCTACGACCTGTTTGGGCCGTAGGTCGTATCGTCAGGGCTTGAGTGTGATCAAGATGCACGTTTAGTATTTCTTCTTCTCACAACAATTTCCTGTCTTGAGTATCTGCATGAAGCCATTCCTGGTTCTGGCTCATGTCGCATGTTGGTTTGGCCCTTATGTGGGATGTATCCGGGAAAGAACCCGGCCAAGTTGGGCCTCGCAGCTGAAGGCCAGCCCTGTTGATGATCCTACCGGCTTCGTCCCCTCATCCAACCCAGGTTCCATGGGTGTGATCCTTGTACTACGCGAACGGACTTGCACTCGCGATAAGTAAGTGATGGCAACTTTTCTTCCATTGACGAGCATCATAAATGCCGCTCCACTGTCTTTCGGGTTTGCGAAGGATAAATGCGACAATCTTCTAGTGCTTTGGATATCCTTCTCGTCATGTGGGAAGTCCAGTGTCCGTTTCCAAGCAAACAATTCGGGCATTAAGCTGAGCTTTTATGCAAAAGTGTCTGGGTGGCTGAATTGATTGGATGTCAAGCACCCATTTTCGAGCGCGCTAAAGACCCTTGTGCAATGCACGCGGTTGCATCCAGTCTGATTGCAAATTACAGCGTTTCGTCAGAATCGATTGGCTGTGGTTGTTCGATGACAGATGGCGCTAAATTGTGCGGGCTCCGCTCTGATTGGTCGACACAAGTTTTCCCCTGCGACACTGACCACTCATGTCCGAGTCGCATCCAAAGGAGATCACGTTCGGCTCTGCACTCGATATTTGCGTCGTGTTGATGGCATAGTCTACCGCCCTTTCCTGCTGACATTTGTCTGTTCTTACCTTGCTGATTCGGCCTCTTCATGCGCTATCTTACTTTTATCGACTACTATTGTGCAACTCAGAATCCAGACATCCCCCGCCTCTACCCAGCTTCCATACCTGGATGAACCCCATCCAGCCGCTGGAAGACTATTGAGATATGGTAAATGTGATGCATAAGATATGCAGCCCTTGTGGGTGGTCTGTCGGCCCAAACCCAGCTGAATGCCTGACACGTTTGATCGCTGGGATGCTCACTATAATATGGGGCTTTAAATCGAAGCATACCATGCCTTGAAATAACCAGCACTGCCCCTCCTGCTGCCTTTGTTCTCTTTCGGCAATAGCATTGAACTTCAGACCCTTGCAACGCTATTAGCGTCCAAGTCGGCTGTGGTGGTGTAGCTGTACTGGATACCATCGTCGGTGCAGCTCAAGCCCCACGCTGTTTCTTACCTATTTCCGCAGGATAACTTTGGTTCCTCAGTAGGCAGGCATGTCTGTTAGTGCGATGGGCTTCGAGAGACATTGGAACCACGCAGGCAAAGTTCCACCTTCCCTAGCCAGCAACCATCAAAAGGCGCCATTTCCTAGTTTTAAATAGCAACCGACACAGGCTACCACGGCGTGGCCAGAGTTGTCTGCGCCCACAGTGCCGTCAGTCCCAGACTTTGAGCGATGGGGTGGAAGAGCATCTGTAACAGACTGTTATGCTTAATCAGCCCCTGCTTGCCAGGCGCAGGTTCGGGATATGTGGGAACGATGCAGGGTGTATACTATTTATGAATTAAAATCAGGAAAAACCAGCCAGGGTTTGGGGTCGCGCAGGCTATGAAAAAAAAAGTTAAGGCTTCCGGAAGAGTTCTAGGCGTATCATCGGCCTGTCAACCCGGGTTATTGGTGCCAGCTACCGGCGATGCTTAATCGCCTCACGCCCCGAACAGAAGCCTTGGCCCAGTAGATGACTCGAGAATGCCTCGCCTCCGCGAAGCGTCAGGGAACATGGCTGATTTCAGTGAACATGGAACGTGCCAGTTTTGATCACAACAATGGAGAAGGAAAGAATGGCTGATGAGAGCGCAGCGGTTTGGGAGCATCGTGTCAATCCCCGGTAACGGTGAGACCCCAGGAGCGGCTACTAATCAGGCATGAAGGAGAAGAGTACTACTATTAGTGAATGGTGCCTATGTGCTGGGTGGAAATTCGGGCATTTTGGACCTAAGACCACGCGAATTGCTTTTTTCTCTCCGTCCTCCTTTCTTTGCTCTCGATTGTTTGCTCTGTGAATGGCTGGGATGATGGGATGGGCGATGTACCAGGTACAAGTACAAAGGTATTGTGTATCGGGGATTACAGGCTGCAGGTGCTGTTGCGCCGGGGAGCTGTACGGGGGTACTGTCCATACAGTACCGTACAGGGAGTATGTACATACAGTACATACATACATGCCTGCGGAGTCCGCCGTAACACACAGTCGAGGGCTGTGTGGTAACAAAACGGACGAACCAGCGGGCGTTCCGCTGTGTCGGGTCCGGCGCGCACCTCCATTGATCGCAACCTCCTCCCTCGCCCGCTCGCCCTCATCGCTCGCTCTCTTGCGCACGCTCCCAACACTGTCCTCCTCGCCAATTACGATCGGCATCATTCTGGGTCTCCTGCCTGTGTTAAAACGGGTGTGGCTTGTCCGTTTCTCTTACAACTTGCATCGCCGTTCTGGCTGCTACGTGATTGACTCGAATTTGTCTATGCTATTGTTTCCGACCCCCCCCGTACTAACACACCCATGTCTTCTCCGCAACGCCTGCTACCTGAATGCACCTTGGGTGTATTTTTTCAGAGGCTTCGCGGCTATCTGGCCTCTAGAATGATGCCTAATGCAGATACTTGTCTTTCCCAAGGCAGAGTGTGCCTTGTGGATTCCCCGATGAATAAGTTCTGCAACCCGCTGGTCAATGCAGATGAGCCCTACTTTATTTCCTGCTTCGCCAATCGAAATCCCTCCCTTTTCAATCCTGCATTGCCTCCGACTCATTCATATAGCTCCCTCTCCGCCAACTATTTTTCGTCTCTTGTCCTCCGTTGTTCTTATAGACCGGTCTCCCAAGCCGTTCTTCTTTGCATTCCTTCCCCAGCTACATAAGCTCCGTCCGCCGCTTTACCTTTCATACCTGCATATGATCCCATCTTTGATTCCTTTCTAGAGACCTTCCCTTTGCTTTACACAAGCAAAGTCATGGATCCAAACTCAAGACCTTACTCTGCTGCTCCCCAGCAATACTGCCCTGCGTATAGATCCGCGATGCCCACTTCGCCCTATCCAACTCCTCCCCATACTCAAATCCACAGACAGCCATTGCCGGCCCATGCATCGCTAATGGCTGGACTCGATCTCCTGGGCTGCCATCACAACCAGCAACTCCCGATCTGTGCACCGGCGCAGCCTCTCCTCCCTCCTGCAGTCAGCTGGCCGAGCGAACCCACTTCCGCCCAGTGCTACTCCAGCCAATCGCCCACCATAGGCGAATACCATGGCCTAGGCATCTACGAAAGCATCGCCAACATCGGGACAACGGGCTCTCCATTCATGGTCCCTAGCACAAATGGCACGTACCCCAATGCCTTCCTCAGCCCTCCGATGGAGCCCCGGAAGGCAGCCGGCGTCGTTTACGAACGTACCCCGACCCTCGAGGAAATTGCTTTGCAATACCCGTCGGTCCCGGCGACAAGACCACCCACAACTCCAGCTAAGAGAGTGAAGATCAGTCACGACAATGATGACGAAGTAGCAAGTTCAAACAGTTCCCATAGGACGCCTGTCCAACATTCCGTGCCATACCAATACGAGGCCGGATACTCTGTCCCCACGCAACCTAGCCAAGCACCTCCTAACACACTGCTTGAGTTGGACAATAACATAAAGAGACCGGTGCTTGATAGCAGGATACCAAGAGAACCACGTCGCGTTGTGAACAATACAAATACCCAAGCCCAAGTTAGTTGCTCTACTGCGGTTTCAAAAGGCGGAGTCAAGAAGCAACCACGGAAAGCTGCGACCACGGCCAAAAGCAAATTTGAATGTCCAAAGTGCGGGATGCAGTTCACAAGAAATTCCAATTGCAAGTCACATATGAAGATACATGATCCGAACCGAAAGTTCCCTCATAAGTGTACTGTTGGACAGTGTACAAAACAGTTTAGCCGCAAGACAGACTTGGTACGACACGTTGAAAGCGTAGGTTGATGCTACTTAAAATACCCCATGCTACTCTTTGCTGACTTGTAAATTAGGTGCATGAAAAGCTTCGGAAGTATAGCTGCCTTGAGTGCGGACATCGCTTTGCACGACAGGACACCCTGAGACGGTAAGTTTAACGCTGGATACGGCATCGCGTCGCTTGTTTGATTCTTGCTAATTCCTTGTTTCAATGACAGACACTGTGAAGATGGATGCAGGAAGCAACAGCGTCTTGCCCAACGTGCTGCAGCAATAGCTTCGGTTCCCGTCTCAAGTGAACCCATCCACGCATACAGCGTCCCTCCCGTCAGATACCAGCAGCCTGCATCTCCATCTCCGTATCGAGAAATCAAAACGGAGCAAGAACAACACCCCAGTCCGCATGACGCACAGATTAACAATACTACTTTCATGCGGGCTGCCTTTTTGGGACATAATCCGCATGAAACTTTCTCGCAATATGTATGAGGCCCATGGCAGTATGGGAATGAAATCTGGATGCCATTCATGATTCATACACGGCGCGAATGTTGGCTTTTTCATTGGACAGGACTTGTATACGTACAGTACATATAGACTTGGTTTCAACGGGGCTCAATCAAGTGATGCCCCTGAATAAAGTGCATTTCATTATTGTCCGTTTCTTTTCTTTTTTCTGGTGTTTTGCCTTTGGGTTTTCTTGATGCAAGGCAAATTCTTTTGGGAGACGTGACAAGCGTGCAGGTTCGGAGCCAGGGGTGGGTTCTGGAGCAAGGGTTCAGGTCGCTGATCCGGGAGCAACGAGCCGTAACCTTTTGACGCCAAAGAAAGTGGTCGCATTTTAGGTTTGGGCGAACCTTCGATTGTGCTTCCATTTTGATTCCACTGCATGATGGCTTGTGCTTCTGGCTTCCCGTGTGCTTGGCGCCAAGGCTCGAGACCCCACCCGATGCTCTCCGTGCAGCGTGATAGGGATGCAGCAAGAATGATTTTGTGGTTTTTTGCAGAATTGCTTTGCTTTCTTTGTTTGTTATTTCCTTCAGGGTTGGGGATTGCGTGGTTTCTTTTTAGTTTTTAGTTTTTGTTTGGATGAAGAATGGTTGTATACCCCACTCTTGCAGTGATACTACTAGTAGTTTTTGGACTTGCCCCAATTGAGCAGTGGATGACTCGTTCGAAAGACGCTTGTAATTCCGCGTTGGCAGGGTACACTGATTGATTGCATACTACTCCGTATCAATTGTCGAATTCCGGGATAGAATGCCTCCCCCTACTTTTCTTATTGTTGCTGCTAGTGCGACTGCTCAATGTGAAACGTTGAAGAATGCTTCTAGAATGCAGAGGACCTTCGATTTCTTCAGCACGAAACAGCATCTTCTGGCTGGTGATTGGACTGTTCTGCTCAGCCCTACCTGATTGATGCATGTTTTGGGTTTAGCGCTGTGGGTTTCGGGCCAAACCTTAGGTCGTAGGGCTGGACCGGGGGGGGTTGTTTGGAGTGCAAGGATGCCAGCCGGGGATGGGGGTAGAAATGGGAAAGGGTGGTCGGCGCTTGGGGAGATTGCTTTCTCGACTGGACCGGATATTACACTGTTTTCTAGAAGGGATGTAGAAGATTAAGGTGGCGAAAATCACGGGTACAACTTGGGGATCTACGAGACATACATCGTCGGTATTGTATGTACATATGTATGTATGGGAAAGGAGGACGGGAGTATTGTATGTATGGATGAGAAACCGGATGAAAATTCAAGCACTTCGGGAAATTAACCGCCCGGCGGAAAGGCAGAATCGAGCAGTAGTCGGTTTGTGAACCATCACCATTTTTCAAAGCTCCCTCCCTAGCTGCTCAGCTGAACCGAGGATGTCAATCGCTACTACGAGTGTATGGTGGGCATTTGCATGGTGTCACGAACCAAAGCGTAGGTTGTTTGTCTGTATGCCGGTATCGACATATGTACATCATACTATCTATTATTCAAAACAACAATGACAACAATAACAAGCCATGTATCGGAATTGCATTCTTCATTCTTCATTTTCTGCAAGCCATCGAGTTTCTGCTCCCCAATCATCCCGCAGAGATCTAACCTTTCTTTTTCCTTTCGTTTCTTTTTTTTGTTATTGATTGATTGATTGATTGATTGATTGATTGATTGTTGGGGGCCGATCGGGACGGGAAAACGCCATTTCGATTCCTTCGACGATTGTTCCATGCATCTTCCGCTTCGGGAAAGGATCGCCCGTGCACATCCTTCACCGAACGCATCCCATCTTTTGTCGGGCTTGATCTTCCCTCTAGCGTGTTTTGAATTGAATGGGACCCTTTTTTGCTGCTTGTATCGGCAGATCTTGTCCTGTCCCTGGCTGTTCGCGCGGTTGGTTCATTGGGTGGCTGGAGGGATTGGTTTCGCTAAGCGCCGACATCTTGAAAACCTTCTTCCCATTGAGCACCGATTCAGGAAAAGCCCATGTCTAAAAATTACCACACGCCGAAACAATCGTGTTTTATCCTACATGTTGTCTATGGAGGGTTTGGGGATCTCTTCGTCCTTTTCCCTGTATTTTGGGGGTTGAGTTCGAGCTGGCGTGATAGATCTCCTCGGCATTCTACCATCGAACTTGTCCCTTTCTTTTCCCGCCTTTGATGTAGATTATCATGCAGCTTTCATGCAACCCATTTTTCCACCTCTCTCCCGCGCATATTTCCCCGAAAAACGGCCGTTCGATTTACACGTCATTCCCGCACTTTCATTATTATGTAAAAAAGTCATTGACTACCCCTTGCAGACATGCAGTGCAAGCCCTAAATCAGCAACCCCTTTTAGCTAGAGTTTTTTCAGGCAACCCCAGATTCTGCAGCCACTGTTTCTGATCCACGTCTGACGGACGGAGGCGTAGGATGCGCAACGCATCGGTATCTGCCTGGCCAGCACTTGAATACCGATCCTGTATCGACGTATGAATGTATGTATGTACCGTGAAGAAAAGTACAGGTACATTGTCCGATGGTGTATTGTTTTGACATGGGAACAAGAGGATGAGCCACTGGTTGCCTGTGCTCTGCCTGCTTACGGCGTAGGCGATCTTGAGGACGTGTTCGTCACGGCGGCTAACTAGTGGCTAGTTAGTCGTAGGGCTGAGGCATCCTTCGTCCGCATCCTCGCTCACATGGTATATATAGTAATAGAGCGTTTCATAATCCCCTTCTCTTGGCTACACTCGGTGGTTGTTAGCATTTCTAGTCAACACAGGAAGCTGCCTAATATGACAACAAAGTCCCACATAGTGAAGGCTTCGTGGCACACCCTGCGCCTGTGATTCTCGAAATAGCATTGATCTTAATGCGTTTTTTCGGTTCAGAGAGCCCAACCGATCGTTACAATACCTCCCACTGTCATGGATGCCTTGACATTGAAAAGTACAATCGACGAATCCCAAGCGTGGACGGTGTATGCCTACCAGCGTCACAGCTGGCTCTGCCACGACAAGGCACTCCACACGCTCCGCTCCAGCCCTGTCCGGCGGGGAAGCTATTTCAAGAGAAGTGTTTCCCTTGAATGACTCCCTTCTAGGCTCCAAGGCGGATAGCGCTCGCTCGGAAGCGTTCCCCGGCTGCATTGAAGAGGCGCGGGTTTTTGACCCTGCGGGCCCGGCTCTGTCATGCTCGCTTCCGAACTTGAACGGCTCGAAACAGTCATTCAAGAGAAGATGGAGCGGGCTGCATGGCTTAGACGTTCAGTATCCCCTAAAAATAGGGTCAGAAACGACTGAAAGATACGAAAATAGTAGCATTCTTGAGGGTATAGGCGTTCTGGTAGGAGATGTTGTGCCGTCTTGCCTGACTGGAGCATGGAAGTGACCGTGAAAAGGAAGCAATCGCAAACTGCCCATTGCCATCCGGCTAACAGCTTGGAGGCCTGGCAATTCCAGATAGCTATTCCACATCAGTGAGCCTGGTTGAAAATGTGTTGAGCTCTCATCAAGGTCTGGTGGCTGGCTGTCTGCCGATCTGATGATGTGTTCGGCTCGACCCCGCTATTTCATTCTTCCGCGCAAGTCCAATCTTGATCTCTGCAACACAGCTTCAAATCAACACATTCCATTGCACCGTTCATTTAGTGCCGTCTCTCATTGCACACGACCCTCTGCCCTTTCTCTCTTTTTCTCTCTCTAGCTACCTTTGTTTTCCCTGCGTTCTGTCTCCCGTTCCCGTGCGACACTCGCTGTACTCCCAAACCCTCCACCGCAGTTCCACCACAACTTCAAATTTGCCAGACATGTCTACCACCACCGAAGTTCAGCGCATCACGTCTGAGAATGTCTCGTCTCTATTTGCAGACGTGGACACTCGTCTCGTGCTTGACTTGAACGAATTGCAGTCCAGACAGTCTGCGAGAGACGGTGGCGAACTGGAGGGCTACGATGAGGAACAGATCAAGTTGATGGATGAGCGGTGCATAGTCGTTGATGAGAATGATCAGCCCATTGGTAGCGGCACCAAGAAGACTTGTAAGTTTATATCCTACTCCTTGCGATATAAATACTTTGAGAAGAACGAAAGGAAGCTAATTGGCACACCCAACCCTCCCCATACAGGCCATTTAATGACAAACATCGACCGCGGACTGCTTCACCGCGCGTTCTCCGTGTTCCTGTTTGATTCCCAGAATCGCCTTCTCCTCCAGCAGCGTGCCACGGAGAAAATCACGTTCCCTGACCTCTGGACGAATACTTGCTGCTCCCACCCGCTGGGCATTCCCGGCGAGACAGGCGTGGGGCTGGGGGCTTCCGTGCAAGGGGTGCGGAAGGCCGCACAGAGGAAATTGGAGCATGAACTGGGAATCAAGCCTGCGCAGGTTCCGCTGGATAAGTTTGAGTTCTTGACTAGAATTCACTACAAGGCTCCCAGTGATGGAAAGTGGGGAGAGCATGAGAGTGAGTAGCCCTATCAGTTCTCAGTGCCGGATAATCCTACTCTATTTCTCCCTTGTTCTCTCTCCTCTGAACGTGGCGTATACAGTGAGACTGACATGTGAATATTTAGTTGATTACATTCTGTTTATCAAGGCCGACGTCGATCTCGACGTGAATCCCAACGAGGTCCGTGACTCGAGATACGTTACGGCCGATGAGCTGAAGGAGATGTTCAAGCAACCAGACTTGAAGTTCACGCCGTGGTTCAAGCTCATTTGCAACTCGATGCTGTTCGACTGGTGGACCGCTTATGGCACCGATTCGTTTAAGAAGTACTTGAACAGCACGGAGCTGCATAAGATGGTGTAATGGTCCGTTTCGGTCAGTGGACGATTCAGTATAAAAAGGCCTTTTGATGCGGGTTTTTCGGGGATAAAAAAAAATTGGGGGTTTCGGGGAGCATCGCGGGAAGAGAAAGCGATTTGATTCTAAACACCATAAACACAGAATATTTTATAATAGCTTATAAAGTAATAACATATACCCCAGGGGACTACATAGGATTAGAGTGGTATCATCATTTTGAGTCGATCGTAACAAGCCGTAGGCCATTTTTAAGGCAAAGCAGCCGCTTCCCAAAGAACAATATGTAAACGCTGGCCGAGATGTGCATAACTCCAAGATATGCAGAAGAAAGATAAGACAGTGTGCAAAGTCAAGCCCGGAAGTTCAAACAGGGTAGTAGGCAAAAAGAAATGTATCGCTCCGCCAAATGCAGGGCCCTCGTTCCACGTAGCACAACGCCGAGCTTCACAGAAAGCACAACAGATCCGTCCAAACGGTAATGATGACAATAGCAATAACGGAGCCCTGCAGGTACCCTAAGTCATTGCTGGGTCCGGTTGGTACTCAGCAGAATCACACAGGTGCCAATGATAGCAATGGCCACTGTGACGAACACGGCCTGCGAGCCCCAACCGCTCTGCACCAGGGCCTTGCGCCGGCTATACCTGGTCAGGGTGCGCACGTAGATGGCGAATCCGTTGGACAGGCAGACGAGCGAGAGCACCCAGAATATGATGCCCAGAGGCAAGGCCATGCGGCGCTCGAGGCGGGAGGGCTCCATGCGGAGATGGAAGGAGAGGACGATGGCGCCAGAGACGATGCAGAGGTACATGGAGAGACGCAGCCAGGAGAGAAAGGTGCGCTCGTTGGCGCAGTGGTCGCGGCAGTCGGAGGCCCTGTTTTCGAGGACGAGGGTGCCGGTGAGCGGGCGGGAGAGGAAGAGCGGGTGGGTGGAGGCGAGGAGGTCGCTGGGTCTAGTTAGTAGCTGGGAGGGGAAGTCTTGGTGTTTTGTTTTCGGTGTGGTAGAGAGGGCTGGAGACGTGAGTGCAGATTTACCCAGTGACGTGCACTGGCTTGACATTCAGGGGGTTAGCCAGCGGGTTGTAGGTTGAGCGGAAGACATCGTGCTCGATGTCGGGAGTGGGTTCTCGAGGCATCATGGGAGCATCTTAGGAGCGAGTTGGCTTTGCCTTGGTTCCTCTGTAGGAGAGGACTGTTGATGTAGGGATATGACTGAAGACAGGATATACGGTGTGATGCCCTGGCATCTCATCCATCCATCGGCGCGGCAAGCATCAGCTGCTTTGCTTTGAATCTTTTGATTTCTTGGTGATGACATGGCACGTGACCCCGCTGTTATGGCCCATGCCCACATGACAATACAGGATCTTCCAAGATGTACGGAATAATTTTTCAGTTTTCAGAATTGCTTGATGTAACTAATCAGTAAATATCTGCTTAAACTAGCGCCAGCGCTTTGTCGTCCGGCAAAGCCGTCCTCCAAGCTAAGTTCCATTCAAATACTAATAAGAAAATCTCACGCGCGAGGGATTGAAGGAGAGTATGATAATCGATGGAAATCTTGGTGAGAGTGTAGGCCTCCTTTTATGACTCCTCAGGAAAAGGCAGCTGTCTCCACGGTTTCGCAAAGTATACATGCTGAGAATACTATCATCCCCCCAATTTGAAACTTTTGTTTTATCTGGTAAGGCCCTGAATCGCAAGAGTGGCCTGCCTGTTTAGGGTACCTTATGTCGCTAAATTCTAGACATGTGTAGACATCGGGAACCAAGTGCCAGAAGGAATAGAACTGTTGCAATGCTCCCTATACACCCTGAAACCACGAGTGCTCTAAAAGCTGCGCTGCCGAGGGTCGATCTCTAGGGTCAATACACATGAAATCATAAAGGAAATGAAGATCCTCAGCATCCAAAGAGTCTGCAAGCACCCTCTGAAACTTCTGTTGAAGTTGAGACTCCCCAACAGCCTCATTTATCTCATTAACCTCTCCCTGTGCTGTTCCTGCAATTTCATGATACTTCTCTGGAAACAGTCCAAAGAAGCATACTTCACGTATAAGCACCTTAGTATTGAAAAGCGCATCATCCTCTGGTACACCAGGAGGAGCAAAAAAGTACTTTCCAGTAAGCAGCTGCATGATCTAAATAAAGAATATATAGTTAGTGAAGCACATTATAGATAAAGGAAACCATGCTAATTTTAGTTACCATAGTTCCAAATGACCATATATCCACTGATTGTGACCATGCTAGACCAAGGAGAACTTCCGGTGTGCGGAAAATAGGAGCACCAATAATGTGATTTGTAGTTGGCTGTACAAATACAGAGTCTCCTAAATCACATAGTTTTGGGTTGCTGATTGACATGGGATCCTTATCATAATCAACAAGGACATTGGCGGCTTTGACATCTATATTCAAATGTTAGTGAGAATGGAATATGGAATATAAACAAGTTCTACATGACAAACCTGTATGTGCTAGACCCTGTCTATGTAGATAGTCCAGGCCTTGAAGGACAACCTTTGCCACAGATTTTACCTCCCATCTCTCCAGTGCTTTTTTTGGCCGTGAAAAAACAACATCATGAAGAGTGTCAGTAAGATGCTCAAGCACTAGTATCTCTAGGCCATCAATCACATCCAATAGTTGACGAAAGGAGACATGATTTTGAACCACGCGAAGAGCCTTGAGTTCATTCTGGAGGAGATCAGATCGAGCGCTCTTCAGAATGACAGTTCTCGGGGGCTGATGGCTCCTACTTCTGTTGTTAGAGAAGCCTGGAGAGCAATTGACGATGGAAAGGTGATCTCACGTCTTGCCACTCCAAACATTAGGACTTCTATTGCAAATCTGTCCTACTGCTGTGTAGTAGATGCCACGCTTCCCAGTCAGACGCATGCCAGCACGAAGAGTTGCCATTTACCCCTTGCTCACAGCAGCCCAGAAAATTCAACTTTGAAGTTTAGCGTGGAGGAAAGAGGGAAAAAGCCTCAGAAGTTGGCTGTTGGTCAGTCAAAAATGCTCGTGTTGGCTGGTTGCAGCGTAACATGACTGCATAGGCAGCCTGCGAGGATTATATTGGATAGCAAATGACTGCTCATCGATGCACGGAACACTAGAACCCTTGTTTCCTAGTATAGGCACCACTGTTCACCTCAGTTGGACAGGATGCTTACTGTGGAGGTCTGAAGTCACTCTTTTATCCTCTGGCAAGAGGTAGCTTTATTTGGCCCTCAGGAGAGGCGATTCCTGAGTCTGTTGGTTTCTGAGAATGATGACCTTGCAGTGTCATCTTGATTCCCAGGGCAAGGTCTGATTCGGCTTGACGGGCAGCTGCCAAGGAACAAGGCTCAAGAGCACAGGATTTAGGTCCAGCGACCTTGGCTATCACGCTGAAGCCGTCGGTCAGTATGCCTGGCAGGCCCATAGACTGCGGTCCATGGACCACCTAGGCTCAAAAGCGCGTGATCAGTGACGCTGCTGGCTTGTGGGCAGATGAGGCCACTGGTCCAATTTCTATGGACAATGTAAATCAACATACTTGGAGCAGCTCAAGGTATAGCAAAAGCTATACTCCCCTTCTTGCCTTTAATCCATTTCATCGATCTAGTCATGACAAGAAGCAAACCAACATCAGGTTAGATATCTAAAGAACATACTATTATAGATCATAAATGCTAAGCTCTATTCACCTCTACCAAATCCTTTCATCAACTCTTTCTTATCCTTTTTCAAAGACAAATGGAAGACTGATATGGAAGTTAGACTGTATGGTGTGCAGATGGTGCAAGCATCTGGTACTTCTTGGCGCGAGTCACCATGCCATGTCTAGATTCCGAATGGTTGAGAAGATCCTTTAGCATCTCCAACCTCACGTGGCAGATATTGCAATCCATCGGCTTGAACTTGTCCGGATGACGCCTCTGAAAATGTTTTGTCAAATCCACTGGTTCTTTGAAGGAGTAGACACGATCCTCAAGGCGAGGATTTTCATTCTGCAAACAGATAAAGCAGATCTTCGGTCGCCCCTCTGTCTGGACCGCGCGAACAGCCGTCTCAATGAGTGAATCTGACGCTGGTTGGCTTGTGACTTCGGCTCTCGTTGACGCTGGTGGAGTTTTGGCTGGCTTTGTTCCGGGGCTACGGCCACGCCGACGGCAGAGAGGACCTTCTTCAACACCACAGTATGCACTGACAGCGTGAAGGGCTGTGATCCGGCGCTGCAGTTCCGCCTCTAGCGTTCTGGGTGGCAGTGTCAGGGTCGAGTCGATCATGATCATCTGCTCCACCGTCATGTACTTCGATCTCTCCAGGGCACCTCTCACGCCCTCATCGACCACCTTTCCAGCAAGTTGCCGCTGGCTATCAATCACTGGCTGTTCCCGTTCGTACCGTTTGAGGATCTCACGTTTAAGTTAGCACATTCCTTCTCACTTCGGAGCCGTTGAAGAGCATCATTATATTTTCGGTCAATCTTCTCGAACTTATCGAGTTCCTTCTGATATTTCCCTGCCCCTAGATCGTCCATCTTGAGCATGCTGATAAGTTCTTCCTGTGCGATTTCGGAGCCATGCTGCAGCACGGTCGCGCCGTGTCTTCAGGCGTTCAACCCTCTTAGATAGCGTCTCAATGGCTAGCAGATTGTTGACCGATCTTGACTGCTCTGATGTCAACTTCCACGGGCGCCGTGGACCGATGGACCGGTTCATTGAGCAGATCATTCTCATCAGGGCCTTCTGCGGCTCGAGGCCTCGATAGTTGCTCAGGACATCAGCAGTGATATTGCGGTCTAGGTAGTGCTTGAGAAACGTATCAATAGTTCGGTGCTGGAGCATCAAGTTCTGAAGAGAATCGTTCATGGCGGCCAACCGCTCGCGACGTTTTTCAACGCCGACAAGGGCCGCCGCACAAGCCCTCTGGCTCCGGACCAACGCAGCCGGCTTGTTGAGCTCGGTGACGAGCTGTTGAAGCTCGTCATGGTTGCTTTGTGCGACCCGACGTAACGTACTGTTGAAGTAGATTAGTCCGCGTAAATCGATGACCCTCTGTACGGCCGGGGTCAGGCCAGCCTATATCACGACACTGTCAGCGCACTTTCAGCCATGATGTCTCGCCTTCAGCACTCACGGTAGTGCAAGGACGATGCGCCTCGCTGCACTCCTCGCATTTCTTCTTCCCCTCAAGAACGAGGCAAGAAAACGACGGGTCCCCATAGCGGGGGG